>OZ012681.1:67611998-68199498 GCA_963942445.1 Argyra leucocephala | reverse complement strand
TCAATAATGACTAAAAAAATAAAGAACTTAAAATTATTTAGTATATACCTTACCTAGGTATACCTTAACTTATAACTATTGAAGATGTACGGTTCTATTATGGCGAGAATAACCATACGTTTTTGACATCAATGGTTATTCCCCCCATAATATAAGCGTACGTTTTCAATCACAATTATTTTATTTTTAATAATGCTTTTGGATAGTTTTGGTCATTTGTTGGCAAGTAAGCCAGCAAATTTTTGATATCATTTATCAGTCAGGCATATGGATATGGGGCATTTCAGAAATAAGCCAATTTTGACGTCAAACTTCATACAGAAATGACCCATATCCAAAAAATAGGTGTATGGGTCATTTTATAATTAACAAAATATTACAAAGGTGGATGTGGGTCAATCCGGAATTATATATCTCCGAAACGGTACAAGATAGCGAAAAACGGGTTGGGCCTAAAGAAAGAGCGTGTCGCAAAACCTAAGAATCTGTTCCCAAGTCAAAAAAAGTGAACATGGCTTATGGAGCCTTTCAGACTCAGCCGACGAATTGTATACGGGAAAGTTTAGTTTTTTTAATAATTTTGTGTTTTTTTTTAATAAATATATAAAATTTAAATATTTATAATAAAATTTTAAGTCTTAAGAACATTATTTTATATTTGTTAATAATTATAGTATATATAATTTTTAATTTCTTTTTATAACATTTTATTTCTGGGATAATTGAAGCATTTTTTTATATGATAATAAAATACATTTTTTTTTAAATTTCTTAATAATTGAGTGTTTTAATTTATTTAAATAAAAAACTATTTATAATGTGACTATTTATATTATCATTGTGAATATTCTAATTCTTTGAAAATATCATATAAAATTGGTTTGTTTACATTTATTTTATATTTTTTTTTTGTTTTTCAACTATGTAAGTATCTATTGAAACGGGCATATAATTTTTATTATTTGTGCGATTTTTATAATATGGAGAAATACAAGAAATCAAAAAGGCATAATTAGTATATAAGAATTTGTATACAGAAGGATTTGTACATAGATTTAAACTATAACAACGATGTCGATAAGTTTGGAGAGGAAAAATAATTGTCGACACTGTTTAGAATGCGATCTCATATGATCACATCTAATTTAATTCAATATCAATTAATGTACCCTAGCATTCATATAGAATAAATTTTATTTTAAATTTATTTGAACTATAAACTATCTAAACAGGAAAAATTAGCAGCGTACAAAGTTATGATCTGGCCAATATGAATTTACGGGATTAAGTTATGGGCAACCCTTAGTAACTGTGACCAATATTTATCGTGAATTTACTCTATCTAGTACGTGCAAAATGGCTATATAAATGGCTATATAAATGGATAATAATAAACGAAGGTTCAGGCTGAAATAGGCTGAACCATTTCAAGCCACTGTATTTAAAACCAGACTAACTTAAATCTTCGTAATTATGAAAATTTAATTAAGGACATGAGTATTTACCTTAAATACATGTCAATTGCTCTCCAATATTGTACTCAATTTCTTTGTAAATAGTATTTAAGATACAAAGAAAAAATCAGTAGTTTATACAGCCAATGAAGCTTTACGAATACAAACAAAAATCTATTCAAAATTCTATTTATTGAGTTAATTTTTTTCAATTTTTTCATTATCTATTTTTCTTAGATTATTGGTCTAACTAAGCCTATTTTAGATAATTTAATATTTTTTGATAAGATTTTGTTTCATTTTGTTAATTTTTGGAGCACTTACAAATTTTGAAAACACTTTAATGTGAGTATATTATCAACATGACAATTTAATCAGATAAGTGAAAATAATGACTTAATTTTTTTTTAGGCATAAGTAATTTAAATCACTATCGTTAGCATAGTAGTACAAAGTAAATATTCGGCCAATTAATCTTTAGCCGAAGCTAATTAATCTTTTTAATCTAAAATAATATGCAAATGTCCAAAAGTAAGTTAAAGTGTTGACGTTCAAATTAGGGATCAAATTTTGTTCAAAAAATATACGGAGAAAGAAAATACATCTCAAAGGTGATGATGTAATAGACCTGTCTAATTAAATATTGAAAATAATTTTTTTTTAGAAAAACCTTTAATAGAATTTCTATTTTTAAATTTTTTAATTTCTTAGAAAATAGACAATTCTATTTACGTTACCATTATTGAATTTTGTAAGTATTCATAAGTCCTAAATTGCATATTTTGAATCTAAACAATATAATAATGTATGCAAATATATTTAATTAAAATTGAGTCATAGTCTAGCGAGGCTACGTCAACAAAAAATCGATTTTAATAATAATCACTACATGAATTATTCACTTTGACAGAAGAATTAAGTCATCATTGTTAAAATATTTTCAATTTTATTTGTTTTAATTTTTTTTTCATGTAGAATTTCAAATGAGTATCGTAAGGCTATTTTAAGCTCTAATGTCTACATACTGTATAATTTAATTTCGAATGTTAATTACATAAAACATAGAATATATGTTTAATTCATGATTAGTACAAGACTTTAACTATGGTGGTTTCAAATTACCATAAATTATGCTAAAGAATGACAGAAATATTTACAAAGCTTTAAATGTGTAAAAAAAATTAAAAACATTTATGTTTTTCTTTTTTTTAATTAGTTTTTAGCAACAAAAAATAACTTTTGTTGCTAATTTTAGCTTTGAAAAAAATAATTAGAAATTAGTATGAAATTTCTCACAAAAATTTCACTTGTTTTGTTGAATGACAGTTTGCAGTTTTAAATTCAATTTTATTAACACTAACTAGTATGTTGAGCCTGAAATCACCTAATTCAGTACGTTTAAATTTAATATCCATGCAGTTTACTGATGCCTTACTCAAAAGGTGTCACAGAATTTGAAGCTCCTGAGCCTGTAGGCCAGCTGAAATACGGTTGGCAACTGGAAAGCTATACATAATATCACTCTGCTCGAATTCATTTATTAAACAACGGATGTTAAATGCAATTTACACTCACCAAAAATGATAAGTTCTCAAAAACATACAAAGGGACTTTTGAGAAATATTCACTGAAAAATAATAGCAGACTTTATTTGATTGAATAATCTCTATAAGAAAATGGCTAAAAAAAAGGAAATTGTTGTTTGAACAATTAAATTTATTTCCGTAGTTCTCTCGTAGCTCTTTTTTTAATATTTGCAAAACTTTTATGAATTTAGTACATAAAAATAACTTTTTCTAAACTTCTAAGCTTTGCAGATGACTCGAAAGGTTTTCACTCCTATATCCTCCTAATCGGATTGCTTAAAACTGCAAAATGATATCAACAATCTCGCTTCTTGCTGTTCAAAAACTGGATTTGAATTGAACACTTCTAAATTCCAAGTCATTACCTTTTCTTTAACCAATTAAATGGGTGCTCCATTTCGAAAGTAACTTGACCCTAAACTGAGCTTCAGGCTATATTATTATAAAATATCGAGTAAAGCCCATTCTTATTTAAGTTTCATTAAACAATGGTCTAAAAAATTTCTGACCCATACCTCACGAAACATCTTTATGTTAAATATTAAAGCCTACCCTTGAATATGCTAGTCAAGTATTCCTCACATTACGTCACTGGAAATTAATCGAATTGAATCGGTTCAGTTTTGAATAATTTTTCGTGAAGTGAACCATTGCGACATCCACCTTATTCCCATTATCTTAAATTCATTCAATTATATGTCATTGTTTGATCTTCGGATAATTGCAGATATCTCTTTCATTCGCCAGATCCGATTCTAGCAAAATCTTAGCCCCTGAACTTTTTGTTTGAAAAAACCAACCGGAATAATCTCAGAACAGCTGTGTAGTTCCACATTCCCTTCCACCATACTGCACATGGTGATCATTCGACTGCACATGGTGAATCATTAGAATGCTCCGTGAAGTAAATTCTAATTCTAATTCCTTTGATCGAGTCCAACTAAGAGTTTTCTTTCAACTGTTAAAAACCGATAACGTTATAATGTATGTATAGCTGAAACGAACTTACATACAACTGTTGTTTTTTTTTGCTTTAAGATTTACTTGTTCGTCCTTACTCCTTCGTTCGGTGGGATTATCTTTTTAAAGTATAGAGAGTAGGACAGGTTCATAGAAGATGAGAATTAGATTAATGGATATTATTAACTAAATTTATACACAATCATGAATCAAGGGGTTTAACGTTATAATCGAATGATCATATGGTTTAGAAAATATTAATGGTATTATGTAAATGAAATGGATTGAGTTTAATTTTTAATTGTTGTATGGATATTAAATAATAAACCATTTAAAGAAAAACTAAAAGAATTCTTTTAATTCTAATTAGAACTAACATTTAATATAGTCCCTAAAATCGTACTGATATGAAGTTTTTTAAAGGATACATTCGCTATTACGCTTAAAAAACTAGATAAACAAAAATAAAAACTAAGAAATTCGTTGGCATAGTAGTTTTAGACATAAACTCGGCTTTTGATACGGTCTGGCATGAAGGTGTTATGCATAAACTTAAAACTTCTTATATCAAAGAATATTTAAAGTACACATAGGAAAAACTAGTTCTGAAATATCTAACATCTAACATCTCCTCCGGCGTACCACAAGGCTCAGTTCTAGATCGAGTACTTTATAACATCTATCTATACCTATGATTTACCAAGATTAGGAAATGTTAATTTATCTGTTTTTGCGGATGATACCTGCATATTTACAGCCGAGTATATGGTACCAGCATCACAAACAGTTTACAGGATGCAATGAAGTTTTTATCGCAATTCTTTTGTAATTGTAAAATTTCAATAAATGACCAAAAAACTAGTTTTAATATTTTTCACATACAAAAGGAAGTCATGTTTTTTACCTACTACCAGAGACTATAATAGAGACGTCGAATTGGAGCAAAAATAGCACAGATGTCGCTAACAGTATCGAAATGAAATAATGAAATGATAAAAATTATGATTCTTCTAAAATTAAAATTTTCAAAATTCAAAGCAAGCTAAGAATGGAATTAAAAACAAAATACGAAAAATAATTTTTTTCTTCGCAGGTGCGTTATTATTGATACTAAAGCAATTTATATATACATATAAATAATATATATGTATATAATTTGATTTTGTATGGTTGAGTTACAATCAATTTGAATTAAGAATGTTTTTTGATTTTGAATCCAAATAAAATGAATTTTTGTACGGAGTTAAGAAATTTTTTTGTAAGGTATTTATTCTCCCATTACGTTTATAACATTCGGTTTTTCGTATATTAAAAAGTTTTTTTAATTTAAAAAAAAATACTTTTGACCAAAAATACTTGGGAGCGTGTCATAACCTGTGTTTCATTTGCACGCCCCATAGTATCATTAGTCTGTTTTCTTGCGATTTGCCTGCATTTTAATTTGTTTGCATTTCATTTGACTGGATATGTAGTAATACAGGATTCATGTAGCAAGTTTTTATCAATCAACGGGCATCAGAACTACATCTTCTAAAGGTGACTGGTTGAAAGTGCCAAGTCAAGAAATTGAGCAGCCTCCAGCAAAAATAGGTCCGGATACCGTCTCACAAAGCACTTGAAAAAATTTTTTTTTTGTTTTTCTTCAACATGTCTTTTGTACAATGGGTCATAAGCACGATACAAACAAGAGGTCCGGCGCCCCAAATGTCGGGACTGAAGACCTTGATTTTTTTGGTCATGAGTACAATGGCTATTAAATGCGATGAAGACAGTAGGTGCGGGGTACCAGGAATTGGGGCCGAAACCCTATATCATGTGTTTAAATTGTATTTTTCTGAAAAAAGGTTATTAATAATTATTATAAATAATTTTAAAATTTTTTTTTTCGATAGGCCCCAATGTGCGGAAGTTTGGATCAAAGACCATATATTTGTACTGATGACAAATAAACAAAAAATTCAAGGTTTTCGGTCCTGACATTTGGGGCCCCGGACCTCTTCTTTTTCGGAAAAATATGTACCTTTACAACTTGAAAAAAAAAGGAAAATTTAATTCATCTACACTAAAAACGTATTCTAACTTTAGAAATAAATTAAGAAAATTAATGTACGCAGGTTACCTTATTATATTCAATCAATATAATATATATTTTTTTTTTTTAATATTCATTATCATTGCAATCTGAACTATCATTCAATTAAACACACATATTCATTCATATCCACAAGATTTTATAAGAATAATAATGAATAATAATAGCCAATAATGTGTAATAAGTAGTATAAGTGGTATAAGTGGTGTAAATGGTATAAGCTAAAAATAACAATTTTATTTTACTTATATTTGTACAGGCTCTAATTATCTTATTTTTCAATATGGACAACAACCTTTAAATAAATTGGTAGAAATCCTTGGCTAAGTATCAGTTTTTTAAATTTAAAAACTGATAGTTAGAAAAAAAAACATGCATGATATTTTGTTCGCAATTCGACGTCTCTATTATAGTCTCTGCTACTACCAACATCAAACTGTATAATACTGACATATTATGAGTTGACTCAAGTAAAATATCTGGGAGTCTACCTAGATAAAAAATCAACATTTAAGGAACATATTAATAAAACCTTAGACAAAACAATAAAAATTTTATACACCTTTATCAATAGAAAATCTCATCTGTCAATAGCCAATAAAATAATAATTATGAAAGTGATTTTCCAACCATCATTGCTATATGCGTGTCCTTTTTTCCACAACATCGCTGACACCTACATCAAAAAATTGCAAATAGCGCAAAACAAAATATTAAAATCAATGTTAAATCTACCTTTTTATTACTCGGCTAAGAAACTCCATTACCAAACAAAATTTGAACTAATTTCTGATCGAATTGCATTAAAAACTAGAAAGCTTATGGACAAGTGCCTATTAACTGAAAATGATTTAATAAAAATGTATACCAATAAATTGTAAACCATTTAAAATAATAATAATTAGTTTAAGTAGTCGTAAGTAGTGTAAGATAATTAGCTGTAAGTTTTATTAAAACCATAAATTTCAGTGAGGTTTTTCCCATTTTCCTCTCGAAATGAAATATTAATAAGTACAATAAATCTTAGAATTACGAAACAAAAAAATCATATTTCAGTTGTGTAGATTAATGTATAAGATCTGATCTCTGGAAAATTAAAAGTACTTGTATGTAAATGTAAATATTTGGGTAAATAAATGAATTGAATTGAATTAAAGGTAGTTATAAAAATCAAAATAAAGGTATGTTATAAAAATAGCAAAGTTGGACTAATAACTCCAACTTTGTCATAAAAATCTACTTAGTACGGAAAGATAACAAAAAGTACTCCAAATTGATGAAGCTATAAAAACATTTCTAATTCAATACAATATGATACAAATATGTCTGACTAAATTGTAGTATATCATCTATTATTATATAGATTAGTTAGTACATCTAATTTCTATAAAATTAAATTGAATATTTTGTACTAAATTGAATTAAATTTAAAAAAAATATAATAAAAAATTATAATCAAATCACACCATCTTTTATTTAGAAAATAAATTTAAATAAGAGATGAAATCAGTTTAATTTCTATCTTCACATTCCCATTTATCCCATGGCACACAACCATAAGTACCGTTCTGCATAAAACCATTTCCATCACCACATTTTGTTCTTACAGCTGATGCTCCTTTTGGATCTGGGCAAACCCAAAATAAATTTGGATCTGCATGAGGATGTAATTTTTTAAAATTTTCTTCTTTTCTACAATTTGGCGGGAAATCAGCAAATTTGTCTAAACATTTCCAATTTCTAAATGGTACACAACCATGTACTTTATCATTTTTTAAAAATCCACGTCCTTTAGCACATTTAATTTCCACAGCTTTACCAGATTTTTTTCCACAAGAATAAAAATAATTGATGTTCGGATGTTTGAATTCACCTTTTTCTTTACAGTCAAATCCATTTGCACTTGATACAGGAATAACAACTAAGACACAAATCAATAAAATTTTTATTGATACTTGAAAATATAAAAATGAAAATTTAATTAATTTATTTATTAAATTAACTCCGAGATTGAAGTTTACCCATCATTTTATTTTCCTGGACTTTTATCAATAGTAGGGGAAAAAAATTGCGTTCTTCTACACGTTTGCAAATCAAAAAAATTAATGATTTGAGAAATGTAAAGGGAACCACTTTATATAGTTGTTAAACTTATCATAATATATAGTCAGAATCTAAAGATAATAATTATTAAAATAATCTGAAATAATCGATATTTTGATAAAATTTTTAAAATATAATTAATTTTCTTTTTATATATATACCTCTTTTAATTTAATTAATTAAAACAATCATTTAGTTTATAAAGTTTATGTTTCAATTTTTTTTTCTATATTTTATCTTATAGAAATTAGGCAAAAATACTTTTTTTTTTTTATTTCAAAAGTTATAATACAATAATTCATTAGATAGTTTCTTCACCTATGTGGCATTGTAGAAACATACGCACTATAAAAGAAGGCAACAAGCGCTTTTAGAATAAACTATATTAGGCTTAATGAAGCTATATAAAAAAAAAAAACAAAAAAAAACAAAAAACAATAAAAAATAAGAATAAAATACAAGAAATCTTGAATAGTAAATTATAAAAACTTAAATAAATCTTAAATAATATTTTATATTTTTAAATTTTAGATTATATATTATTAAGATACACAAATTATCACCCATATTCTCTTAGACCCATCATTGACCAGAAGAAAAAATTCATCTCGTCTTGTCTCGCTGAATATGCCTTATAGTACGTTTTCAAGCTCATGTTTATGGATAAACATGTTGTTTATGATAAACTGGTTGTTTACGTAGTGGTTTTCCCATACAAATTTGCTGAAAATCATAAACAAGTAGCGAGGTGTTTATCTCATAAACCACTTCAAAAACAAGTAACCCAACCATGAAATTTCGATTTTTTGTCGATTTTAAATTTTTTTTTGCATGACCCTTGATTTTGTTGTCATAAATTCATTTTGTCATTTGTCAAAAAAAACAAAAAGAAATCAAAACACCAAGAATAGATGAAATTATGTGAATTTGTGTGAAATTAGTTTAGCTTCAATTAATGATCATCAAAAAAACGCAAAATCAAGTATAAATTCTCAATTATCATCAGCACGATTAATTGGACAATCTTGTATAACTTTAATAGAAAAAAGTGAAGAAAAATTCTATAGAGTTATAGAAATGATTGAGAAATTACAAGACTTACATGGAAAGTTAACAGAAGATGTAAAACAAAGGATATTGTAAAAGATGCATTTTTATTTTTAATTAACTTAATTTAATCAGCTTTATATATTAAAAATGTATAAATAATAAGGCTTTATATTATAAGTTAAAAAATTGAAATGGAAAAAGAGATAATAAATTAAAATGATGATTATTTTTTTTATATAATTGTAAATTGAATATTTTTGTATTTCGTTTTTGAAAGATTCTCAGAACTAAATGTTGAAGTGAGTAAAGTGGGTATGGTAATAAACTAAAATGTGAATTATTTTATTTGTTTCTCTGATATTATCATTTTTTTTAAATCCTCCATATTTTTTTTTATTTTATTCATTTATCGTATGACCAATTATAATAGCTTAAGTTCTACTCAAAGATAATACAAAAAAAAATTTTATATAAACAGTAGTATAGTTTTATATAAACAATAAACAGCTGGTGGTTTTCCAAAAAACCTTGTGAACACTTGACATTTGACTGGTTTATGAGCTAGTTGTTTATCCATAAACATGAGCTTGAAAACGTACTATTAGGCGCGATAGAACATTTTATTTGTTGGTAGTACTGATCATTTTTACTGTCAACAAAATTATAACAAAATATGGTTTATACAATTTTCGGGAAAGTATTAGTGGGGTTTAGTTTTAAAATATTTTTTAAATGAAAAATAAATATAAATATATTTATGTTTTGAATATTTTTTAGTTTAGTACATAAACAGTAGTAAAACAGTAATAGTAAAGATGGTTTTTTTTTTCAAAACAAAAACACAATTTTAATAATAATGCAAAAAAAATAATAAAAAATTGTTTATTAATTTTTACTTAACTATTTTATCTATTCAATTTATTTATTTGATTCAATTTTTTAATAAAAAACACAAAATACTTTGACGAGATACTCTATCGCTTACAATTTTTAACGAGATAAAAATGGCTATCTCGTCTCGTCAAAGGTCTAACAGAATACAAAACTATCTCGTCAGAGATATTCTCACGCGATCTCGCGAGATGGGTCTAACAGAATATGGGGGTTATATTTTTACAACTTTATTTAACTTGATCTTGAACGAAAAAATGGAAAGCTTATTTGGTAGCACAGGATAATAAATATTATATGATATGCAGATGACTGCAGAATATATGTATCCATAACTGAAACCCAATCCGTGACTATCTCAAAATAAAAGTTATATGTATAAGAGAAGTTAGTTAAATCTATAATATGGACGCAGCATTAACCTGGCTTTCATTCGTAACTTTCCTATGGCCGATCTAAGAAAAAGTGAAAAAAAAAATGTATCAATGTAAAGTTCTCTGAAAATTGATAATTTGCAATTAGATAGTTATAACTCTCCCAAAATATAATTAGGAATTCCTGTAATTTCATCCGTAGGTTTGATTAAATAGCAGTTTTGTTTCTATCGAACCCGTAAGGTTCTGAAAAAACGTGAACGTAAAAATGTGCCATAACATCAAAATTCTAATCAATGCGGGATCACATGGAATAAAACATCAACATTAGTGTCCTGATCTTGTAAACACCATATATCGTCAGGTGTATGCCAAAATAATAAATGTGAAATTTCGTGATTTTTTGTTGATACCAAAACAAAAGTAAAAATCTCTAAAGATGTGCAAAAACTCTTGAATGTTTTATCTTTTCAAAATTCTGAGATCCACAAATATGCAAAAATACATTTTTTCATAACAATGAATCGTCACAGTCATTGTTTTTGCATGTCACTTAATCAACTTTTTGAATTGAATAAATCGACCCTGCGACACAAAGTATTTTATGCTCTTTGATATGGGAAACACAAAAAAAAAACGGATCTAATAAAATTTTTTCATGGTTATTTTAATTCAAATCACGAAATTATGTGAACAGACAGCTATGGCGGACAACCAAAAATAGTATTTATCAGAATTTTTACAAAGGCATCATCCAAATGTACATACCAAAATTTTACTTGATAAGTACGTACATAGTGTCAAATAACTCAATATAACAAATTTTTTATAAACAAAATTTTTCTGAGGATTCAAAAGTTATGATACTAAATTTAAAAAAAGGCAGAAGGTCATAAGGCTAGCATTCTACAAAAAGCGTATACGGAAGATCTGCGAATAACAGATGTTTATATTGAATTCAAAAGACTAAAAAATATGTTTTACTGAAAAAAGTAGTGTAATAAAAAAATCCAACAAAAAAAATAAAAATAATTTAATTTAAAAAAATTTGCTTTAAAGTTACAAACCTGGTTTGTGTAATTCAAAAATCAAAATGCGATTGATTCTTAAAATTTCAATTTTTCACGTTTATTGTTTTTGTTTGCACATCACAGATGGTACAATGTCATATTCCACTCAGAATGGCAGTTTTTAACATACAAACAAAAAATAGCACACACAAATAATGCAAAATGATTATAGATATAAGTGGACATGTGGTGTAGACTGATATAGACTGCTTTATAGATTGGAACAGTAATGAATAAAGCGTTAAAAAGTTTATTTAAACTAAACCCCAGAACTAGTACTAAGGAGTTATACAAATCAATTAATGTACTTGATATAAACCAACTAATTTACTTTGAGAAATGCAAATACATATACAATATTCTAAATAATAAGTTTAAATCAAAATTAATTCTTAAAAATAGAGAAAATATACATAACTACTTTACTAGAAATAGAAACCATATTGAAATACTTAAAGCTAAAACATCCAAAAAACAAAAAAGCTTAAAATGTAATGCTATAAAACTTTTCAACACTCTACCCTTAGAAATTAAAAATAGTAAAACCTTGGAAATATTTAAAAACAAACTTAAAAAGTATATTAGCAACTTTAGAAATAGTTGATAAAAAAAAAAAAAAATTAATATTAAAATAATAATATTTTGGAAATGTTTACAATATGTAGGTTATAAGTTAATCTTTAAGTTAATATTAAGTTTTCTTTCTTTTCTAGTTTATAATTTCTTATACATAATTTTATAATTAATATTGTAAAGTTATCTATCTGAATTAATTAAGAATTATAGTAATTTTCTACCCTTAAAAAACTGATTTTAAATCATGTATGTACATTGAACTAACGACACCATTTTAACCATTTCTGTTATTGCATCATCATCAAAAAATAATGGTTTGTTCACTTACTTATTTTAAATTTAAGACATTTTATTTTATTAATGAAATTATTACTTATTTACTTATTGAATATAACAGATTTTAAAAATTGTTTATTAAATACAATTTCAACTAGGGGCCCCTGTTGAATAATTATAATTACAGTTGAAGCCAAATTTAAAGTTTAAAAAAAAAACAGTAATTTACGTACTGACATAGACTTCTCACGATAAAGAACAAACCACTCATGTTTAATAAAAAGCTTTGAGGTTAGTAAGTTTTATTTTGGACACATAAATACACATCCCTCGTATACTGATTCGTTTTCGATATATTTCCTATAGTCAGTGGCATTTAATGGATAAAACTACTAAAAATAAAATATTTTTGTAATTAAAGAGGCATTATACATATTTTTAATCACAACTAAATGATTACTACAAATGCCCAAAATATACAAAAGAATAATTTGAGACAGTTACTTAAAAAAATTAATAGAATAAATTTTCTTTAATTATGTATATAAATAACATAAATAATAAGATGTTGAATAAAACAAAATGGATATATTTTATTTAAAAGCTTGAATATTATAAAACCAAATAGAATTTTTTTAACCCGTATGCGCATTTCGGTCGTATATACAACTTATTTTCATATTAAGAGTTCATTAAGGAGAAGAGTGTTTGCTGCGCAGGCTCTTAAATGCTTGTCAATTATAATTATTTAAATTTTAACAGTAATTAAACCAAAGACCGTATGGGTTGAATCAATAAATGGATTACTTTTTTATTTCGGAATTGAACATGATATTAGATTTTGTAACATTGACTGTTTTGTTTTTCTTCTAAATCCATTCGTTTTGCTTCCATTTCATTCTGGATAAAATTCTCATTAACTTGCGGTTGTGATATTAAGAGATATAATAATTTAATTAGGATGGGGTTACAGAACATTGATGAAGATGATGCCGTTGACATTGTAAAATTGGCAAAATATATGATTTTCTTTTTTTTATATAATTCCAAGTCTATGGGATGAACCCTTACCCCAACTGCTTTTACACAGAAATTTGGCATACACATGTACTCTTAATCTAATCTAACGTATATCTTTCGTATATCTAATATTCGTATTTTAAATTTAATAGTTTTAAAATTTCATTATTGAAAATAAATAAAATCTCAAGATGACCGAGTTATCATTAATTAAGGATCTGAATTGGTTTGAAAATAAATTGTTTTTAATTAAAAATAAAAAAAATATGTCAAAAAATTAAAAAATTGTTGTTATTAGATAAAGTATCTGTAACATATAAGATATCATAATATTTTCCATTCAATCCTTGATGATCGGCATGGTGTAATGATTTCGTTATCTAACTACTAAGTCTCGCAAGTTCGAGGGCCATCTTCGACACGTGTGGTTCAGTAAAAGTTTTTTTTTTCAATATTGCTAAAAATTTTTTTTTTTAATTAATGGGGGCTACAAACTTAACGACTATTCAGTACCACAACTAGAAGTTAGTTGGCAATATAATTTAAAAATAATTCAGAGTGAGAACATTAGAGAAGCATGTAACATTCAATATGTATTTAGATGAAGAAAAATTTGAAAATTTAAAAAAGTATATAAATGAGTATATATAGAGAAGCGCTACGAAGTCAATTCAAGTTGTTACCGACAACTAGAATGTTCACCCACACGATCTACGATTGGTTCTGGCATAATGATTTCTCGTATTTCCTATAAAATCTCAGTAGATTCAATATAAAGTCAATTTTTTTTAAAAATATTAATTACATACCCAACATTTTTTATTGTGATGGTAAGTTTCAATGTGTACCAACCTTTTTGCAATAGAGTGGTATATCATGTTGGACTTCACAATCCGAAGAAGAATGTTTACGATAAAAAGGCAGTGTAAAACTACAGAATCTATAGTTCTAAAATAAGAAGAAACTAATAGCCCTGAATATATTGAAAATTATAATAAGTAAATAATGCACAAATACTGAAATGACCAAAGAAAATCTTTCACAATTATCATAGATGAGATTTCACTTAACCATTCATTAACCCCAATTAATTAGAGGGATTCGAATTTATAAAAAAATTCCACAAGAATTAATTTTAGGGACATTGCTGTTCTCAATTTTCATAAATAACATTTTCACTTTTCGCAAGTAGCATCTCTATGCAATGAGGAAGCGATTTTTTATAAACCTCATTATTTATATCCCGGCTTTTAGAATTAATTAAAGATGAGACTTACTGTATAAATATGAAACTAAAAGCTATTCAAAGTCAGTTTAAAATTAGTAAATCATGAATAAATATTATGCCTTTATCCTCTTCAATCTAAATGCGCGACTGTCAATCTATAATAATTTAAATTACCATTATTTTCTTCCTATTATTGGTCATATAAAAACGGACTGGAACGGTCATGTTACTTTATTTGTAAAAAGGATTTAGATTAAATTAGATAATTTCGGAAGAAGATCTGGCCCTACACCACGGCATCCTCAAATGGGCTTATTATCATTAGTCGTGTTATTTAGTGCTATTAATCATATTCGTCCTTAGGTATTAGGTTATTAATCATCTTATCCCTTGTTATTAATCATCTTAGTCCTTAAGGATACCTGGTTTTGTAAAAGGATTACAGTGAATACAATGGACTTAGATAATTATGGGCAACTAATCAGTTTGAGCCCATTGTGACAGCTTTATTTTTGGGCACTATTAATACCAGTATTGATATATGGTTGTATGATTATTGAAAAATTGGATTATATTAATACTATAGGAAAATCAATATGCCTTTTAAATCAGTGATCAGATAAATATTTTTTAGATTGCCAGATTTATACACATAATCTCTTTATTTACATTCATTATTGGGTTGTGCTGTTAACTACCAATTCCTAAGTTTACTAACAAAGTTAATTAAATTTAGTTGTCCTGAGTATTTTTAAAAAAATTAAAATTCTCTAGATCAACAAGCACTTGCCTTTTCGACTCACATTTTTAATTAATAGGCGTCTATTTTTCAACCATACAATCAAAATTTGGAACACACTTTTGACTTCTATTCGGAACTCAGTTCAGTTTACTAAAAAAGATATTTTCAAAATCATTGTTGAACAGATGAAAAAAACCTTACTCGTACAATTTGTTGAATAAACAATAAATATTATACACGTCAAACCGTTTTTGTTTTTTGACTACAAATTATAAATTAGAAAAGTATATATACTACAAGTTTTCTTCTTATAAAATAAGTTTTCATAATTCACTAACAAATAGGTTTTATCAATTGGAATTTTGTTTATTACTCAAATATAATTTTTTTTAATCTAAGTATTTCAAAGTTGTGAAAATAATAAAACCTCATACCAGAAGTTGTCTTGATATAGTTCAATACAACAACAGCTACTGTACGCTAAGTTCCAGTAGTATTGCTAACACTCCTTCAATTAAATTGCATTGGTTTTTTTAAGTCATTTCATTCGTTCTTTTTTAAGGCATTATATACCTACGAATCCTAAAACCAATGTTTTCGAACTCCAATTTTTTATTAAATAGATATAATTTCAAGTCTTTTTAAATAATGTTAATTACATGGATTGTAAAGTTAGTTCTATTTCTTATAAATTATATTTGCACACTTTCATAAATTTTCATCAATTATAATGTTTTTTTTTTTCGTTTAACTTAAACTAGTCAAGAAAGTGAAACTAAAAGGTGTCCGTATATATAGTTTTTAGGATGTTGATAATTAAATAATTTATTCTTGATATGAATAATGTTCGCAATATATAAATTTATTGTGTATAGTGAAATAAAAATCAATTGCAGTTTACCACTGTACTTCAACCTAAGTGCACGTGAATTTGTGCGGTGTAATCAATACAAAAAGAAAAAATTTAAAATTTAAAATTATAAAATTAAAATAAAAAAAAAGAGATAAACAAAATAAATTGAAATAGTGCTTTAAATAAACAACAAGAGAAAAAAAAACAAAAAAAAATATTAAATATCTAATCAGTGTCAATAACAATATAATTATTAAAACGGAAAATTAAATTATAATAATTTCATTAATCAAAATATTTAACTAAAATTAACAATAGCCAAAACTTAAATTTTCTTCCATTCTCTCCTATTATTATTTTATTATATTATAAATGTTGTTAACTCTTCGTCTTAGCTGACAATAGTTAAATCATGACGCACACGTACATAACATACTCTTTCTTGTTCAAATTCAAACCGTACCCAAATACATTATCTTAAGCCACAAAAAATTTTTTATTTTATTTGTTTTTCTTTAATAAATTTCTTTTTTTTTGTAAATCTCTCATTAATTCATTATAATTTTTATTTTTATTTTTGTTTTTATTCCTTAATTTTCTCAGTGTTCTAACCTGCAGTGAATGTCTCTGAGAATATTTCTACACTCAATAAGGTATTAAAAACTGTTGTGTGTAGATATTTGTCTCAGTTGCATTCATTACAGGGGTGGTATAAGTAAGTGGTAATGTGGGCCAAAAAGAAGGAAAACAGAAAAATTTAAAAATTTAAAGGGAAAAAAAGATTTTAAAAATTTTAATTATTTATTTATCTTTTTTTTTTTTTTTTTTTTTTTTTTTTGTTGTTTTTCATTTTTGGATTACTTCTGTCAATTTTAATTTATTTACCTTCTCTCTTGTAAATTGTTCTCTATAATGTTTAAGATAGATTTTTGTAACATCCGCGGTCTATCAACGAATTTCCATTCCGTCGAAAGCCATCTACGGCTTCAAAATCCAGCAATTTTAGCACTAAGTGAAACACAAGTTGTGAATAATGATATTAATTTTAATATCAATAATTATTCGCTTGTGCCACTTTTTATACCCCATAGAGGGATTGCTTTGTATATACGAAATGATGTAGCTTATAAGACACTTCAAAATTTTGAGTGCTCCAACCCAATTTATCAATATAATTGGATGAAAATACACGTCGATAAGCGCATCATTCACTTCTGTTTTATTTACAGATCGCCTCAAGCGAACCAGCTAGAAACTGATATGCTTATAGAAAGTCTATCTAATCAGATAAACTCAGTTCTGGAAACCACTCCCGAATCTGAGATTGTTTTGGCGGGAGACTTTAATATTCATAACAGGGACTGGCTTCACTTTTCTAGTCACAACAGTCCCGAAGGCAAACAAGTTGAACTTTTTTCCAACTTTTTCAACCTTTCTCAACTTGTCAAAAGCCCTACGAGGATACCAGACCGACGCGACCAGAACGGACATCTCCTGGATTTATTCATAACTACCCATCCAGAGAAATATTCAATATCTGTTAACTCTCCGCTAGGTGGTTCCGACCACTGTCTTGTAAGCACAAGCTTCGAAGTAGGCACAACAACCAGTTCTTCTAAGTCTCCCAAAAGACTAGTCTGGCATTATCACCAAGCTGACTGGGAAGGCTTCAACAACTTTTTAAATGCATCGAACTGGTCGTTGTGTTTCCAATATAAAAATGTCAACTTTGCTGCAGAGGTGATTACCAAAAGGATTCTATTAGGAATGAAAACCTTCATTCCAAATAGCCTTAAAAGTATAAAACGAAATCCCTCAGCTTGGTTTAATGATATCTGCAGCAAAGCTCTGAAATCCAAAGAAGAAGCCTATAAAAAATACAAGAATAATAAAACTGTCAACACATATGAGAGTTATAAAGTGGTTAGGAATAAATGTAAAAAAATTATCAATCAGCAAAAATTCCTGCACAACCAAAGGTTGAGACGAGAAATCTTTAATCTCCCTAACAACAGCAGGTCCTTCTGGACGTTTGCTAAAAGCGTTGGGCAAAATTTTTGCCAATCTTCATTTCCACCTATGATTGATAATAGTACAATTATATCAGATTCTGTTGGAAAAGCTAACCTTTTTGCAAAATTATTTGCAGCCAATTCCACACTCCCTAATACAGCCCAAGTTCCGCCAACAATCCCTGTTGTTAATTCTTCGCTTGGAAGGATATACTTCAGAACAAGAGCTGTAGTAAAAGTCTTGAAGAATCTTGATATAAAAAAATCTACCGGTCCCGATGGTATACCTGCGATTGTGCTGCGACACATTGCCCTCGCCATTTCTAAACCTCTGCGCAACTTATTCTATTTGTCCTTTTCTTCAGGAACTTACCCGTCCAATTGGAAAGTTGCCCAAGTTTATCCTATTCCTAAAAAAGGTGACAAAAGCAATCCTTCGAACTATAGGCCCATAGCTATTACTTCCATTATTTCCAAAACGATGGAAATCTTAGTCAATCAAAAGTTGAAGAAATATCTTGATAGTAGAGGTATAATTCATGATAGTCAATACGGCTTTCGAGCTCAGCGTTCCACCGGTGATCTCATGACATGCCCTGCGAAAAGCTTAACACCAGTCTTCATCAATCTGGTGAAGCTGCTGTTGTAGCTCTGGATATATCTAAGGCTTTTGATCGAGTCTGGTATTCTGCTCTTATAGCAAAATGCAATGCTGTAGGCCTCGGTCCAACCTTTTCTAAATGGATTGAAAGCTTTCTCCTAAATCGATCTATCATAGTTTCAGTTGACGGTAGTTTTTCCGACCAACTTCAAATCAATGCTGGTGTTCCACAAGGCTCCGTCCTTTCACCCACCCTATTTCTCATTTTCATTAATGACCTTCTCAAATTAACTTTCAATCCAATCCATAGTTTTGCTGATGACAGCACTCTAGTAGCATCATATGATTTTCTTAAAACAAATAATGCTACAACTTCAGCAGTCAACTCCAAAAGAACAATGATGGCTGGTGCACTCAATCACGACCTAGCCAAAATTGTCGACTGGGGTAGAGCAAACAGAGTCGAGCTTAACACTTCAAAAACTCAAAGCTGTCTTGTTAGTAACAAGCTAACAACATTCGAACCAATTCTCCGACTTCAAAATGAAGTTATTCAGCGACTCAAAGACTTGAACATTCTCGGGATGCGAGTGAATCAAAATATGCACTGGAATGAGCATATTTTCGATATTGCGAAAAGCGCCGCCAAATGTTTGGGCTTTTTAAGTCGCTGCAAAGCTTATTTTTCATCTCCAGACCTCTTAAAAATCTATAAAGCATATATACGACCCAAGCTCGAGTATAACTCACATTTATGGGCAGGTGCACCAAAAGCTGCTTTAAATTTTTTGGACAAAGTTCAAAACCGCGCCATTCGTCTTATAGGCGACATAAATGTGACCTCATCCCTTATACCACTTGGTCATCGTCGTATTGTTGGAGCACTTTCTCTATTTTATAGATATCTACTTGGTGTTGGCACTTGTTCCGAGGAACTAAAGTCACTTCTTCCTCCTCTCAAGCAATTCTGTCGCATAACACGAGAGGCATCAAGTGCACACCCTTTCACAGTGGAAATTCCGAGATGGTTTAAGCCCGGCTATGGAAATTCTTTTATAGTAAGAACATCTCGATTGTGGAATCGCGTCCCAATCGAAGCATTCCCAATGAGAGAAGGATTTTTTATTTATGATTTACAGAAATTTAAGACGAATATTAACAACATTGTTCGCTCTTTCCCACAAAACTATTCTTCTTCCTTTTTCTTTCCTTTCCTTTAGCTATCCTTTCCTTTTTCAAATGGTCAACGGTACGCAAGTACTAAAAGGTTCAAAACCTAAGTTTTGGCTATAATATAAAAAAAAAAAAAATTGCATAACTGATGTTAAATCAAATAAATTAACGAAACATTTTACCAACGAACTAACGGTATATTGTTTTTCTATAAAAATAGAAACAAATTTTTATATTATTTATTTGAAAATTAATTTTATAAATTTATTTTGCACATTCCCATTTATCCCATGGTACACAACCATAAAATAAATCTTTTATCATAAAAGCTAGACCATCACCACATTTTAGTTTTTCAGCTGGTGTTCCCCTTGGAGCTGGACAATTCCAATAGTAATTTGGATTGACATGATAATGTAAACTTTTATAAGCTTCTTCATTAGTACAATCCGGTGCAACTGCTTTAGTATCTACACATTTCTTCCATTCTGTAAATGGTATACAACCAACAGTTAAATCCTCTTTTACAAATCCACTTCCTGGTTTACATTGCATTTCGACCCCAATTAAACGCTTCCGTGCACAAGAATAATACATATTGGGATTCTTATGTTTGAATAAACCTTTATATGGGCACTTAAATCCATTTATACTAGATATAGCAATAACAACTAAGGTACAAACCAATAAAATTTTTATTGATCCTTCAAAATATGAAAGTGAAAATTAATTAATTTATTTATTTATTAAATTAATTCTGATTAAAATTTACCCATTTTATTTTTCTGGACTTTTTATTAATAATAGAGGAAAAAAAAATCGTTCTTCTCGTTTACAAATCAAAAAAATTAATGATTCGAAAAATGTAGATGGAATCACTTTATATATACTTGTTAAGCTTATCATAAAAGTCAGAATCTAAAGATAATATAAATAATCTGAAATAAACGTTACTTTTGATACTTTAATTAACTTTGAAAGTATTTCTAATTTTCTTTTTTCATTTTCCTTTTTTTTTTTATTAGTTATTAAGATTAAAATTGTTAATTAATAAAAGCAGTGGCTGCTAGGTCTATCGGTTATATTTTTTATGTCTCCATTTACTTTAATACTCCTTTGGCTCCAATGTCATCATAACACCCTCCATAGAACCGGTCTATATTTTCGTGGTCTTTTAATAAATCTGGAGATATTTGTTAGTGAATTAGATAAAGTTTTTCACGTCCAATAATTTTAAAAAAAAATTAAAAAGAAAAAACTAAAACAAAAAAAAAATAAAATATTAGTCACAAGTTGAGTTAGAACGCATTGTTGGGCATAGTTTTGGTATGCGTTTAGTTATAATAGCATTTTTACTTTCATTAGCAGTGGCCAATAAAAAATTTCGTTTTATGATAAACTTCTTTTTTTTTTACTCCACTATTACACATCAATGTTCTCATCAATTTAATAATCAATTAATAGTTATGTAATATTAATGTATTATAATTTCTATTTGATATTTCGTTTCGTCCATATTTATTAATAATATTTTTTACGTTAAATAAAAGAATTTTTAAATTTCTTTTAATTACCCATCTGTTTGTTCTTTATTATTTTAAAATAAATTTTTCAAAGAAAAACATGAATTTTACACATCAAAAATTAAATAGTAAAATCCTGGGGTGGCATTGTGTAATTTGAAACGTCGTTTTGTTTCGACTATTTTCAAAAAGTGGCATTGCATAATTTTGTTTCGACCATTTTCATTTTGTTTCAATCTTTTCAAAATTGGTACGACATATTTTGGCATTGTGTAAGGTTGAAACGCTACTTTTTTTTACATTTGATACGACCAAATTTTGAAACGATTGAAAAATAGTTGACGCTTTTAGGTAAATTCTAAAAAATAATAAATTAATACATGATTTTTATTGGAATATTTATTTTAGAAACCACTATTTTTTCCAGCGTTTCAAAATAAATTAACGTTTCAAATTACGTAATGTCATCCAAATTTTGGTTCGACCGAAATGTTTGAAACAAAGTTACATAATGCCACCCCTGAGGCCATATTTTACTATAAATTTTTTTTGTTGCGTTTTGTTGACTCATAACTACTTGCTCATGACTTCTGCAAGCTAAAAAAAAACGCAACTAGTTAATTGTGTAGAAACAATGGTTAGTAACGATCTACTTTCCACTAGGTGCTAAATAATTTTTTTTGTGCTGAATAATTAATTATTTAGTGTCATATTTATAATTTGAATTTTGGTATTGACATTTAAATAAACAACAATTTAAATTGAAATAAGAAATATGATAAGTAACCATTTTATTTTAAAAGTAATTACATATAAAACTAAATTTAATAAATAAAAATAGACAACAGCAAGAAAAGAAAAGAATTTTTTGATAAATTATTTTTCATAAATAAATTTACAAGACAAAAACAAACTAACGTCAAAGTAGAAGAACGAAAAATGCAAGCTATGGCAAAACAATCGCACTACTACTAACAAAAGAAAACTGAACAAAAGCACCAAGAAAGGGTTTCGATCTAGTTAATACCCTACATGAATTATTACTTCAAAGACTCAAGTTGCTATCACTTATATGCAACGCCCTACTAAGGTTTAGATACTTCCTAATTCAATGGAAAATGTCAAAGATAATAATAGTTCCCAAGCCATGTAAAATGTAAAAATCCAGAAGACGTTTCTTCGTACAGACCAATAACCTTGCTGCTAATTCTGGGAAAGTTATTCGAAAAACTGCTGATGAAAAGATTGATTCCAATAATTGAAAACAAAAGTCTAATTCCAAACCATCAATTTGGTTTTCGTCACAAACATGCAACAATTGAGCAGGTGCATCGTATTGTTTACGAAATAAGTAACTCCTTTAAAAACAAAAATTACTGTACTGCAGCATTTTTGGACATTAGTCAGGCCTTTGACAAGGTATGACACCTAAGACTTTTGTAAAAAAAACTGAAGAAAAAACTTCCAAGTGAGTTTTACGAATTTTTTTTAGTTATTTGCAAAATAGATTTTTTTATGTTAAAATGCAAAACGCGTTTTCTCGGTATTAGATGGAAAACCATTGGCTCATAGGGAGAAAATCACAACTCTCATTAGAAAATAAAATATTATTGTACATTTCCGTACTCAAACCAATCTGGACTTAAGGCATTCAAATATGGTGAGTTGCGGCCAAAAGCCAAGTGCAAATCATCCAACGATTTCAAAACAAATTGATAAGATCTATGGTTAATGCTGCATGGTTCGTGCCAAATCAAATTACCGACAATGATTTACGCATTTCTTCAGTCCGCAATGAATTAATTAAAAATACCACCAACTACAACAGATTGGAACAATATCCAAATATTTTAACCCACACGCTGATGAACACGTCTAGAACTAGGAGACTCAAAAGAATATTATCTGGAGATATTTTAAGGTGAAATTTATTAAGTATGTGGGCGCATTACTTCAAGACAAAATCGTCCGACAAAAATATTCGCTTATTGTATTTTAGTATACAAATTGTAAATAAAATGAAGTATGTACAAAAAAAAAAAAAAAAAAAAGTAGAATAAAGGCGTGTTCGTAGTGGTCGCGCCTGCGCAACAAAAAAGATTTTTTGTTCGTAGTTGCATATCATCAAAAATTCTGCGCAGATAAAATGCAGGCGCTTGTGTTCATAGTAACCGGTGTTGCGTCAGCGTCGGGCAGATTGTGCAGATATTTTAATGCGCCTGCTTTAGAATGATTTTTAAAGTTCATGTTATTTAACATTTAATATTTAGGTAAAAAATAAAAATTAATCATTAAAATAAAATAAATGTGTTTATAATAATAATATATAAATATAATAAAATCAATATATTGAAAAAATATATAATAATTTTAATATATTTTAATATATAAGTAATATATATTAAAATATATTAAATATTTAAAAAAAAAATATACTTAAAAAAAATATTTATAAAATATATTAAAATATATTAAATATATATAAAAATATATAATAATATAATTATAAATAATATAATATGACTATATAAACAAATTGTGCATGTGCTGCCTCTAAGAACAAGAATGATGGCTAAAAAAAATTCTACACGCCTGCGCAGGTTTTTTTGTTCATAGCATAGTGACAGAGAAAAAAATCTGCAAGACACCGACGCATATTTTACTGCAACTACGATCACACCTTAAGTCAAACTATAATTTTAAAAATGTGTTTAGGTTATGTTTTACTCATGAGTATAAAATTTTCTCCTTCCTTTAATAATCTAATCATAAGTAGTTTACACAGCTTAATGGATCGCTATTAATAATTGCTATAATTATAAAAATATAATATACAAAATGTTCTTTCTTTTTACAATTATATTATAAATGTACATACATACAATTCTTTTTAGTGCATATTGTAAGTTACAGGTAAGTACATTAATATATCTGTGTCTTTTTTCTCTTGGACATCTGCCATTTTGTTATCATGCGTGTTAGTTTAATTAATTATTATTTATTGCTAGATTTATATCTATAACCCATCTTCTATTGTTATTAATAAAATTTGGACGGACTGTTTTTTTAATTAATAAAAACGTTCGTTTTTTGAACACCAAGGAGCGAAATTGTTAATATCATTTTCAGATTTAGGCATTAGAAAGTATCTACATGAATAAGTATTAATTATTAATGAACTAGGCATTTTCTTTAATTATATTGAATTATATGAAATACTTGGTTATAATGAATGAATTATGTTGATTTAGATTTAAATTAAGATGTTGTTAGTAATAATATTCATATCAGATCATATCATACCAGTCAGTTTGTTTGACGTTTTTTTTATCCTATTTTTTATTGTTGTAAAGTTATGAAACTATATTAAAAATTTTATAACCTCTCTATACTAACCTTTTGAGTTGAAAAATAAAATAAATAAATAAAAAATTAAATAACTTTATTTAAAAAAAAATTAATAAAAAAAATAAAACAAATTCATTTATTTGCCAAAGTATTTTTAATTTTTAAAAACGATAATTTAAAAAAAAAATCATTTTAAATCTTCACATATCCATGTATCCCATGGTACACAACCATAAAATATATTATTTTCAATAAAGCCAAGACCTTCACCACATTTTGTTTCTTGAGCTGGTGTACCTTTTGGTGATGGACAATACCAAAAATAATTTGGATTCAAATGATAATGTAAATTTTTAAAATTTTCCTCATCATTACAATTAGGTGGATTTTTACCCTCTTTTTTTGTACATTTCCAATCTTCGAATGGTACACAACCAGTTGCAATATCATTATTTAAAAATCCACGTCCTTCAGGACATTTCATTTCAACACCAATATCATCCACCCCTAAACATGAGTAGTAATGATTAATATCCTTATGTGGGAAAATACCTTCTCCGGGGCAATCAAATCCATTTGTACTTGATATTGTAATTGCAATTAAAGCGCAAATCCATAAAATTTGTATTAAGTCTTTTTAATGAAAAATAAAAATAAACCCACATATTTTCCATAATCATTCTTAGTCTCACCTTTCATTTTATTATTGTAGACTTTTTTAATATTATAAGAAATATTAAATGTGTTCTTTACGTTTTAAAATTAAACTAATTATTGATTTGCGAAATTATTCTGACCCGTTTTATAAGAATTATACATGAGCTTATGATAAGTAATTATAACTTAAAAAAAAGTAAATTATAACTTAAAAAAAAATCAGAAATAAATCTGAAGATAACAATTTTTAAATTATCTTCTATAAATAAAAACAACAAGACTTTTGATTATTTTTTGAATTTATATTAAACTATTTATTAGATATATCATTTTAATCTAAACTGATTTGTTTTTGGCACTGAAATGGTTCCAAAAATCTCCTATGTTCGATTTGCACCAAATTTTTTATGAAGAAACTATTTATGATAATATAAGAAATACCTGTATAGAAATTGTTCAATTGGTTCAATTAAAGGGCTAAAATACCCCTTTGAAAATTTTATAGATTAAAAATCCCATCCTATTATATTTAAGTTTTGACAAATACTTTCAGTTTAAAACAAGAGTTTGAAAATTTCCTTCAAAATCGAAAAGAAACCGTAAACAGAAAATACCGTTTAAGTGCTAAATTCGTCAAATCGTAAAAAAAATTATTCATTTTTCTTATCTTCAAATTTATAAAAAAAAAAATGTATAACATAACGGTATTTTTCCAATATTACCCTTCTATTATTCTTGTCCTTCTTGTTCTTTGCGTAGAGTTGTGTTTCTTTGCTCTAAACGTTGTGTAGATCGGCTATGTACAGCAACACTATTTTCTTTGTTTTTTTCCGCGTTTGGATATACCCAAAATCTTTTTGCATGAATTGCACCCGTGAAGTTTCTTCATTCATCCAAACCCGTCACACGCCTTCATACTTGTGTGTAATCTTTCGACCTGGAGTGTTATACTTACAGATAACACTCTATGGTCCCCATTTCTTCTCACACTCTTTGCGAGTTGAATTGCTCTGTTATTGCCCTCTATACCTGAATGACCTGGGATCCATTGAAGCAATACCTTATTGGATTGCCCTTGAGAGTTTAACATTCTTTTACAGTTTGGTACTGTTTTTGATTTCGTTATTACATTGCTCAATGCTTGACTATCTGAATAAAACACAATGCTTCTTTCGGTTATTCTTTTGTTTAGAATTAATTCCGTTGCTACTTTTCTGGCTATGATTTCACATTGTAGAATAGTAGTCGTTCCTACGCTGCCGTTGCAATGCTACTCCTATGCACGTTGGCCTTGATTGCTTAACTCCATGGTCATGCTCATCTCCAATGGGATTGCTATATATATCTAACTATATAGATAACTATTTTTCATTGATCATGTATTTTCGACGGCTGTTTTGCGCAAATTTTAAATAAAAATTGACGAACCAAATTTTAGGAATTATTTCCATTTTCTGCTTTTGAAAGGGATTGACTTTGGTCAACATGTATTATATTGTTGCTGTTTTTTTTTTAACAAATAATTTTAGATTATAGTTAAATTTTGTAACTTTGATTTTTTTATTTTTTGTTTTTTTTTTTTTGACACCCGAATCTTATCTATATACGTTTCATTATTATAGAGATAGTAATGCATAATTATTTCATATACAAGGTGATTTTTTAAACAGTCTAATCTATCTATTTTGTTCAATATCGAATACAGAATAGTAATATATAGTATAGTCTACATAATATTACATTCAGAAATTAAATCTTTCTATTTTTGAATTGAACTATAAAAAACAAATTATTTTTTTATTTGAGTTTATTAAACCACACACTACAAATTTGCCCATACATACAGTATTATTACGTCTCTGATTTTTATAATTATTTTTTAAACGATTTACTCGATTTTATTTACAAAAATGGTCATCTGCGTCTGACTAATCAATAAAAATATATAATTTTTCTTAGTAAGGCAATTTGTAATGCAATAAAATACTAAGAGGGCGTTTATTTATTTTTTTTTTTTTTTGCAAAAATTATTTTTACTTTAACATTTGATATTTTTAGAAAATAATTATAACAATACCAAAAATAAAAATAAATGTGATTAAAGATTTGAAGAAGTTAAAAATATAATATTCAAATTTTATTATACAGGGTGTTTAATTCAATTGAAATTATCTATCATACCCACGTACTTATAGAGGGTTGAGTAATTAGTTATAATTGTTATTATTTAAAATATAAACTTCTATGCTACCTGTGCTATTTCATTAGTTGCAAAAAAGGCCAAATTGTCCAATTAAAATAAATAAAAAATTGATTTCCTCAGTCGAGTACAAAATACTAAAGAAGTATGCAAGTACTAGACGAAATACGTGTATCTGGATGATAAGCATATCAGTATTCGATAAAGTCTTTACATATACAGACTAAACAAACTCAACAGCCTTTAAACAATCAAAGAACAACAGCTACACGAATCCTTCAACTACTTACTATATTTAATAATTAAAACAAATCAATAATTATACCGGGTGTTCTAAGGCATGCGTATTCGGTTTTTAAGAGAGAAAGGAGTTAATTTAAAATTTAAAAAAAATTATTAACAAATTGAGGGTGCTAAACAATTAAAAATTTTTAATGGTTATTAGTTTTAAAATTACATTAGAACTATTACAACCTTTTTGCCACAATATCACCCCATAAAAATATTAAAAAAATCGTTAACAAACATGCTTTGACATAATAATATTTGTAATTAGCTAGACTTTATAAACAAATATATTTCCGTATTTAAATGTATTGAAAAAAAACTCACCTTAATAATTTTTTTTTTGTGTCCAACAGTTAAAATTGAACCGTCACCATTATATTAGTAAGTACGCAAATCAAATAAAATTAGGATTTGGATGTGATCAACTTTTAAAGCCAGTAACATTTTGTAATTATGGGAGCTCAGCAATTGCAAAACTAGGTACATATTTCACACTGTTCTTTCCAAGTCCATCTGTATTTGTGAACAGATTTGGCAACAAATTATTTTCAGTTTGATTGATGTTCTTCTTAACATGGTTTTCAATATTAGTAGATATCAATAAAATATTTTTCTAGGTACAGGTTTAAATATTTCATCATGATCAACCTTATGCAATTAGAAAATTTAAATATGAGAATGTATAATGCCAATTTAATCAGAATCCATGAAGCATAATCATTTCTCAAATCGTTGATTAAAACATTTCTATTAATTTGATCCAACTTTTGCTTTGGGCAATCATATAGAGCTCTGAATCAAATCAGCAACTAAAAATTTAGAATTATATAATTTTACAACCAATCAATTATTACAAAATAACAACTATTTACCGCCAAATTTACAAAATTATTCCAAACTTTCTTCAGATGCCACTTTTAACCCATTCTGGTAACCTGAGTAATATTATTTTCGAGGTAAGATTTTGCATATATGTACATACAACATCTGGGATTTCAGTGATTAAATATTAACTGCAGAGTCCAAGAGCCTCCACTACTTGCTTTACCAGAAACATTTTCTTTAGCGGCTGAAAATGTTTCCCAAATTTGAAGTTTATGCTAAATATTTTATACTTTTTTTATTAATTAGTCGAGTTAATTTATATAATCGCTATTTAGATATTCGATAATCAATTTGTGTATTATTTAAAAAACTGTGCTCCTAATTATTCAGGATATATTTTTTAAATTTAAATAAAAAAAAAAACTGATTTCCAATTGAATTTTAACTACCGCGTTTAGGTAACAGGATACGAAGCGAATACGAAAATTAATACCAACACGACGAAACAAGCAACGCACGAAACGACTGACACGACCATACTAACTGTTTTTTGATGTGCATTTTGACATTTCAAAAAATTTACTTCCGCTTCCGCAGTTCCGCTAATTTGCTAAGTTCTCCGCCCGGCCCGGACACTTTCAATTACTACGTATGCATGATAACTTGCGTACTTGACTTAAATTCTTCTTCAAATTTCAAGCTGTGTATTCTATTGACCAGCTTGAGTGGCTGTCAGCTTGAAAATAGCTTGAGTTTGAGCTTGAGTTGAATTTATTTTTGGTGAAATAAATTTTTAAATTTTCTATAAATTTTAAAGATATAAACAAATAAATTTATTTATAAAGCTCTCAAGCTGCGTATTCGATTGAAATTTTCAAGTTAAGTCAAGTTAAAATTTTTGTGATGAACTTGAGTGAAGCTGATTTCAAGAAACTAGCGTATACATGACGTTGAAGCTTACTTGAAGCTATTATGTATGCGGGATAAATGTTAATTGACAATATTGATTGAATTTGAATTCAATGAAAAATTATTGATCGTCAAATTTCAAGTCAATAGCACAAAATTTGTTGATTGGCTTAACTGTGAAGCCGGCATATAAATTAAATCCGCGTTTATATGAGCTCTTAGAGTAGGCTTCAAGTATGCTTGAAGCTGCCATATAAACGCGGTATATTATTGCTACTTATTTTTGTTTCTAAATAGGCAACATACTTTAAATAAACTGGTTGTTAACCTTGCAGATTTCAAAACTGACATGCAAGAAATGCATACTAATTTCTTCCTAAAGTAGTTTCTTAATAGGGATTTCTTAGTCTCTTCTTATTGGACTGTGTAATGAATTTTTATAATGAATTTATAAGTGTTTCTTAAAAACTTATAAAGAATCTAATCTAATCTAAATATAGTCTTTATTTTGTCATACAGACAAATTCGGAAAAACTTAAATACAATTTTTTTTACAACTATTCATTCGTATTTCATATGTCAAAATAAAATACCTTAGAAAGGAAAAGATATAACAAAAAATAACTGTCCTAGTAGATATTGAATATAATTTTTAAATGAATGAAAAATTTACTACAGATTGAAATACACACAATGATTTTGATTGAAATAATTTCGTTTTATTTCAATTTCAATATGGATTCAATTACAATAGACACTCTTGATACCTCCATTTATTCAAAAAGCATTTAATATCGTAGAAATATATCAAATTTTAAATATTTATTATTTTTAAAACCGAAAATAATTGTATAATTTTAACCATATCTAATTTTCAAAATTAGTTCGAATTCTTTTATTTATTATTATCAGAGACTATAATAGAGACGTCGAATTGCGAACAAAATATCATGCATTTTTTTTTTTCTATCAGTTTTTAAATTTAAAAAACTGATACTTGGCCAAGGATTTCTACCAATTTATTTAAAGGATGTTGTCCATATTGAAAAATAAGATAATTAGAGCCTGTACAAATATAAGTAAAATAAAATTGTTATTTTTAGCTTATACCATTTACACCACTAATACCACTTATACTACTTATACATATTATTGGCAATTATTATTCATTATTCTTATAAAATCTTGTGTATATGAATGAATATGTGTGTTTAATTTGAATGATAGTTCAGATTGCAATGTTAATGAATATTAAAAAAAAAAAATATATTATATTGATTGAATATAATAAGGAAACCTGCGTACATTAATTTTCTTAATTTATTTCTAAAGTTAGAATACGTTTTTAGTGTAGATGAATTAAATTTTCCTTTTTTTTCAAGTTGTAAAGGTACATATTTTTCCGAAAAAGAAGAGGTCCGGGCCCCAAATGTCAGGACCGAAAACCTAGAATTTTTTGTTTATTTGTCATCAGTACAAATATATGGTCTTTGATCTAAACTTCCGCACATTCGGACCTATCGAAAAAAAAAATTTTAAAATTATTTATAATAATTATTAATAACCTTTTTTCAGAAAAATACAATTTAAACACATGATATAGGGTTTCGGCCCCAATTCCTGGTACCCCGCACCTACTGTCTTCATCGCATTTAATAGCCATTGTACTCATGACCAAAAAAATCAAGGTCTTCAGTCCCGACATTTGGGGCGCCGGACCTCTTGTTTGTATCGTGCTTATGACCCATTGTACAAAAGACATGTTGAAGAAAAACAAAAAAAATTTTTTTTCAAGTGCTTTGTAAGACGGTACCCGGACCTATTTTTGCTGGAGGCTCAATTTCTTGACTTGGCACTTTCAACCAGTCACCTTTAGAAGATATAGTTCTGATGCCCGTTGATTGATAAAAACTTGCTACATGAATTCTGTATTACTACATATCCAGTCAAATGAAATGCAAACAAATTAAAATGCAGGCAAATCGCAAGAAAACAGGCTAATGATACTACGGGGCGGGCAAATGAAACACAGGTTATGACACGCTCCCAAGTATTTTTGGTCAAAAGTATTTTTTTTTTAAATTAAAAAGTTATAAACTTTTTAATATACGAAAAACCGAATGTTATAAACGTAATGGGAGAATAAATATCTTACAACAAAATTTCTTAACTCTGTACAAAAATTCATTTTATTTGGATTCAAAATCAAAAAACATTCTTAATTCAAATTGATTGTAACTCAACCATACAAAATCAAATTATATACATTATATTTTTTATATGGATATATAAATTGCTTTAGTATCAATAATAACGCATCTGCGAAGAAAAAAATTATTTTTCGTATTTTGTTTTTAATTCCATTCTTAGCTTGCTTTGAATTTTGAAAATTTTAATTTTATAAGAATCATAATTTTTATCATTTCGATACTGTTAGCGACATCTGTGCTATTTTTGCTCCAATTCGACATCTCTATTATAGTCTGTTATTATTATTTTCCAATAGAATGCTCGTGTTACCTTAGTCATTGTTTTCAGCATAGACATTTTAATATCGTATCTAAATAAAAGTACGATTTTAATTTTCGAAAAAAATTGGATAATTTTACACATCGACATCTAGATTTCAGTAGTAGGAAGCTCCTTAGAATTTTTTTTATTTAAATTTTTCTAGTGATTTCATAACCGTAGACATTTTAATATCGTAGAAATTTATCAAATTCTAAATATTTTATTTCGAAAATATGCGGATAATTTTGATATATGGCGGCATCTAGATTTCAATAGCCGGAAAAGGTTCCGAATTATTTTAATTATTAAACCTATTAGTTTTAGTATTTTCCAATAGATGGATCTGGTTTTGAAAACTAAATTAATAATTTTGATATTCCTAGTTCTTACCGTTACTGCCATAAAGGAAGTATAATTCCTTTATGGTTACTACAGTATTGATCGGGACCACACATAACGTGTGGTGTTTTCATATTGTGGCAATACGCAACAGAAAATGTAGACAATTTTTTTAAATATTGTTTCTAACCAAAATTAATTTATGTATTGATAAATAAGGACAAGACTGACAAATTAAAATTTACAAATTTTGCTAACTTAAATTAAATCAAAAATGAAAACAATGAAATAAAAAAAAGTTTTTATTGTATAAAATGAATGGAACTAGTGTAAATCTAAGTACATGGCTTAGCCAAGGAATAAAATTTTTTGTAAGAAAGTTCTCAAGTTATAGGGATAAGAATTTTACTATTTTTTTTATTAACACTTCATTCAAAAAAATTGAGGTCTTTCAATATTTTAGATCTTCTACCTTCATTTTATTGTATCGCATACCATCATACCAGATCATACCTTTATACTATGTAACTCATATCGCAAATAGCGTTGAACTTCGCCTTTGGAGATTGGACATTTTCGCTTTTGGAGATTTTATACTCGCTCAAAAGTTGCAGTAATCCGGGATAGAAAAATACAAAGAAAGTAATTAGATTAGATAGACAAATTATTTTTTTCTTACATTATTATTATAAATGACTATAAAATATTATAAAAAATATATAATATAAATAAGTAATTTTAAATGAGATTTAAGAGATATAACTTTTGTGCTTTTTTTAGAGTGCCAGAACTTTAAATTGAAATAAAACATATTTAAATTAAGATTGAAGCCAAATTTACTTTTATACTTTAAGAAAATCTCGTTGCTGTAGAGCTGTGTGCTGTAGTGCTGTAGTGCTGTGCAAAGTGAAAATCGTGTAACTCAGTTTAGGATGTTTTGAGAAAATGAAGCTTAAGCGTTTCTACTTGGCCTGCTTAATATTGTAAGAAAAACTTAACCGTAAATATTGAATAAGCTTGACAAAATATCAAAATCTAATATGCATTATTTTATTTTTAAATTTTTATGTAATTTCGAACAAAAAAATTAATAAATTTTTTTCATATTGCACTAAATTAATTGCTTTATATATATTTTTTTTTAACCGTCAATATAAAAACCATGTAAACTGATTTACATCATTTTTAGTTTGAACAATTTTATATTTTCGTATGTGAAATTAACTAAAATTTTGTATTTAGCATTGAAACATGCTAACGAATTCATTAAAAATTTTAATTCTCTGTGTAAATGAAATTTTTTCGGAACATTGTTTTGTGCAACAACTGCATAGTGACAAAAGGTTATATTTTTTACTTGTTTGGCTGATAGGTGTTCAACATGTTCTTCATTTTCAGTTTCTTCTGGGCTATAATCAGTGATGCTTGATGTTAAATTTCCTTTTATTTGAAGCTGCTACTGTTCTACTAAATATTTTTTTTCTAAATTTTTTTTGCGGATATCTTCTGCATGTTAATGAAAATTTAAATTTGCCAATTCGTCAACGTTCACAACAAGTTGAAGTGATCTTGGTTTATACCCGCATACAAGATTCAACTGGTTAAGAACTAAAGCCACTTGACCAATAAGCATGTTTTGTTTCCTGAACTCTTGAAGTTGATCCACTTTTTTTTTATCCAAAAATTGTGTTTAGTGATGAAGATCATTTTAGGTTGAATCACTACGTAAACAAACAAAATTGCCGTATATGGAATGTATCAAAAAATTGTATCAACAGATTTCATTACATCCTGAAGGTATCGTCGGTTCATATTTCTTTAAAACAATGCTCGAGCTAATGTTAAAGTGAATGGTGCTAGTTACAGATCGATGATCAATGATTTTTATTACAAAATTTGAATGGTGTCGATCCGGAAGTGTTTTGCTTACAACACGGTTATGCTACACCTCATACTGTTACCGCAATAATTGATTTATTGAAAGAAAGATTTGAGGATAACATTATTTCGAGAAATGGCCTCCAAGATCATGCGACATAACGCCACTGGGTAAATATTTCTTTGGAGTTGTCAAGTTAATTGATAGAATAAAGCCTGAACTACTCGAAAAAGTGATACAAATTAGCCTGGTCGAATGCGGTTTCTCAGAGTTAGTCGTGGTGGACATATGTCGGATATTATTTTAAAAACCTAAGTATCATAAGTATATCTTTCAATTAAAAATTGGTTTCAATCTTAATTTAAGTGTGTTTTATTTCAACTAAAAGTTCTATCACTCTAAAAAACACACCATTTATATAACAGACATCTCAATCTCATTTAAAATTACTTACTTATATTATATATTTTTTATATTATTTTATAGTCATAATTGGTATAATGTAAATTTTTTTTTTTGTCTATCTAATTAATTTCTTTGTATTTTACCAGGCTTGCCACCGGTGCACTTAAAACTAGCCCCATATCAAATATATTAAGTGACACTGGACAGCTTCCCTTAGATCTCAGAAGGGAAATACGCACCATATATATGGTTTAAAGCTACGGGGAATGGAAAATCACCACCTAAAAGACTTGGTCTTTGATATTCAAATATATAATCGTCTAAGACATAAGCCTTCACGGCACCACCCTCTTTCAGTTCGGATAAAATCCACATTCGAAGAACATGGAGTAACATGGTTACTGAAAAGACCGACAATCGATTAGGAGCTAGCTGCTTATCATAAAAACGAAACATTACCCGAATAATACAAACAACTTGTGCTGAATCAATCAAATACAAAAACTATACGGAAATATACACATACATGAATTCACCATTCGACTAAAGGACGAAACGAGTAACAAAAACATAAGTAATAGGGTAAAAATAATTTGCTATGTTGAAAGAAAGTGTATAAGAATTTATATTAATAAAAACCGCAAGCCTGAATCCGATTACAAAGATTTTTATTCAAATAAATATTTGTACAAGGAATCAAACATAAATAGAATCGATAGTTTTATGATAAATCTCGTTCGAAAACATTATGTAAGAGCACAAAATAATCCAGAAAATGGCTTAATATCTCATATATTTTACCACAATGAGGAGTACATAAAAAAAAACACTGCGCACAGGATTCATAGCCCCTGAGCATTTTATATTTCTTGATCAAAATGGTTTTATCCAAAACCAAAATCATGTCCCTATACTAATCACCATAGTAGACGGGCCACATGTAAAGCGATAGAATATGAACTGGGCAAAAGTAACGGAGACAATCTTCAATTTGATATGTCCATACCAGATAGAGACAAAAACATTAAAAGAGCATATTGGTGGTTAGAAAGCACATTCAATTAGTAATAGGTATTACACATGTACATTCTTGGTTTAAGAATTAGTTTAAGTTAGTTTAGATAGGGTTAATTATTAGGTTAAGTTAGGTTAGCTTGGTATAGGTTAGGTTTTATTTAAAATAAGACATAATATTGATTTTTTCAGCCTTTTTTTTTTACAATATATTATACATATAAGAAAGTAGTATGTAAGCACACAATACTAATTATGAATGTACAAAAAACAAATTATTAAGCAATTAAAATTAACATAAAAATTTAAAGTTAATATAAATGTTAATAGTAGCTAGTTCCATTATAGCCGTTTTTCTTCAACTTTTTATAGGCTAAGATAGTTTTAAGTCTATATATTAAAGGCACAATAAAAGTTTAATTAAAACAATAATTATATATTTTTTTCTTTATTCATTATTGTTACTTCCTTTTCATATTCTTTTTTAAGTTTCTGTAATTTTCATTTATAAGTATAAAACCTAATAAGGTTCAGAGGCCCGAAATAAAATTTATTCAATTCAATTCTAAAAAAAAAACCTTTAACAATTCATTTTAATTATTAACCAATGTGACCTCGGTGACCACATAATATGACCAAAATCCTTGATTTTGTTTTTGTGATCAATTACTTGAATGCATCAACCGAGGGAGTGAAAGTTAAAATTCCATATAGATTCACTATTAAATCGAATATCTAATATTACTTATAAACAAATCTACTAAACAATGGCATATAAATAAAAGGCAACCGACTATGTAATGAATTAATGAATTAGTCCAGTACACTATTCAAAAAACAGTGTACTGGACATAGGAAACACTTTCTAGGTTGTTATTAAAATATAATTACAAAAAATTAAGAGACATAAAACTTTTTTAAAAAAAATTTATCGGTTTATTTTTAAATTTAAATTGATACAAGAAAACTTAAAATAAACTCAAATTATTATATTAAATAAAATATCGTTAAAAATATTATACCTAAATATTGACTAAAACTAAATTTAAAAAAATAATTTTTCGAAGACATATTACTACTACTGGCATCAGATGATAGTGATGGTGCTATATATTGATGATGGACAACACTTGGTACACTATGATCATTTAAGAAATTATCTTCAAAATCATCATAACTTGTATAATGTGTTTCAGTTGAATAATTTAATTCCACTAAAATTAAATAAAAATAGTAAGAAATAAAAAAATATTTGTGAAAGATATTTTAATAAATATCCATTCACCTTCTCCACCAGTTGCAAATCTTATTATTTTACTATTATCGCTCCAACCAAAACGATTTCGAGCTGTTACTGCAACCTCATAAACACTTGCTGGTTGTAATCCACGTAAAGTATATGTTGTAACATGAAAAGGTCCTATTTAAAAATATAAATATAAAAATAAAAAATTATTTTTATTTTAAATAAATAAATAAAATTTTAATATATACTTTTTTCAATTTTTTTACGAGTCTCAACAAAATTTTTGAATTTACATATATTTTTTCTACGAATTCAAAATCCTTTTATTACATTTTATAGACATTTTTCCTAATCCATTTATAAAATACATTCTGCATATGTATATACATACTTATACTTACATCGATTAGGTATATTTGTTTTTTCTAGATTTAGTGGCGCTCAGCCACTGGAACAATAAAAATCACATTAAATAATAGATATAATCCCCTATTCTAACATTACAAATTTGTATGATCTTCAGTTAAATATTGACCTCTTTTCTAACAACAAATCTTAGAAAAAAATATGTTTTTTTTTTACTACAAACGAGTGGCTATTCAAAACAACAACAACAACAACATAATAATATCACCGTCATTAATAATAAAACTTCATTTGATTTGATATAATCGATATCAATTTACGAAATTTCCTGATCAACCGTATCAATAAAAAAAATGTGTGTTTTTTTTTTAAATTCTTAGGTCCAGATCTACCAGTTTTAATTTCTTTTTTTGATTTCAATAATAGAAAACAATGTATGTATGATGATAGAAAACAAATAGATGATCGACTAATTTTTAATTATTGTTATTCAAAATTCTTTCAAAAGATCAGATCAGTCAATTTAATTATAATCAGAGGGTGGTGGTGATGGTGGTGATGGTAGGTCTATCAATTATCAAAATATGAAAAAAAAAAATATGAGTGGGAAGACATTACAACTTTTTCGTTTTTCATTTTTCTTATTTTCACAGAATCACACACAAAGAAGAGAACAAAAGTGGTAGAGTAAAGAGTAATCGCATCTTTAAAGAATAACAAAAACAGCAGGAAATCAATTTTATTTCCTGGTGTTCTATCAATAAAATGTTCAAAGCAAAAATAATAAATTAAAATTAATATTAAAAAAGTGAAAATGTTTTATGAAATTTTATAGGACAATGTGTTTATAGAGTGTTTTGAAAATATTAGAATATTATTTGACATATTGGCATATTAATTAACATTTGATGTTCTGCCAAAATAATAGACAGACCCTAATCAATATTACATTTTGATAGAAAATTTGATTTTTTAACATACTTATACCAACTGTTTCAACACAAGTTATTAATAGCATTTTATTAAAAGCATTTTATAAACAAAAAATTTTACATTATAATTAAAAACAAAATTTTATTCATATAACATAATTAAGCTTATTTTTCACTTCAAAGATTTGTGAAAATTCAATTCAAAGATTTGTGCTAAATGGCCAGTAAGTGCTAATATTAGAAATTTAGTCATTTCAGTCATAACGGAAAGTAACTTCGTATAATTTCTGAAAATTTGAAGGCTGCAACAGTTGGAGTTATTATAAAAAAGTAATATTAAATTGCAATATTAAGAAAAATACTGGATTAGTTCGAATTAATAATGGTTATTAAATTAAAAAATTAGTAAAGTATCTAGATCATTACTAGATATTATTCTTGATTGAGAATAAAACAAAAGACTCATTATTAAAGAAATAGTTAGTAAATTCTTCAAAGTCCACAACCTCAAGCTATACAAATAAAATGTTTAAAAAAAAATAGGACTAGAATTCTGTATACTATTATATCATAAAAGCGCTTTCTGTGCTAGCCTTTGTATACTATAGGTAGCATTCACTAACACATTTAGCCCAATAAGGTCGATTGTGGTACATTGGTATAATAACAATCATTATAATATTGATTTATGCTATAAATATCCGCCATCATCTATTCTACATAATCAATCATACATAGTTTCTTAATGTACAATATAACTCAAAAAGAAGAAGTAGCGATTATATAAAATGAACTCTTTCTAAAAAAAAAACGATTGAAATAATTTAATTAATTTAATTATGAATCTAAATCAAAAATTTTTGAAAAAAAGTGAATACAATGAGCTGTGCGCATCGAACTAATAAAGTATGTATAGCTAAAGATCGCTTCATCATCAATTATCAATATAATTGCAAAAAGTATTTAATTACTTATGGATTTATTTTTATTCCATTTGACTGGAAAAAGTGTGACGATTCTTATATCTTCAAAAAAAGGAAATAAAATGTTTATAGAAAATTTCAGGAATGGAATGCTTTTTACAAAAATTCTTCAAAATGCTTCAATGAGAACACAAAGTGAGAGAAGTGCATAGAATAGCAGGATTTTCGTAAGAATAGGTCCACAGTAGATTATGTTTGCTTGGTTTGACAAGCAGTAGAAACATTAATAGAATTTAAAAGTCCAGTGCTTATTTATTTCATGGGTCTAACAACGGAATTTGGGACTGTAGAAAGCTAAATGTGATATTATTGAAAACAAAACACAAAAAAAAAAACATCCCATTAAAAATAATTAAAAATTTAACCAGTTATAAAATCTCTATTAAAAAATCTACAAATAATAATCTTAAATTGTATTTAACTAAAAAAGATTTTGCTTAACTCTTAGGCTAACATGAAAAACCTTACGAAATTTTTCTCCCAAAATTCACAAAAAAAAAAATCGAATTATATTTAAACAATTTTCTGCCACCCTGCGTATATAACACAAGTGAATTCAAATTTAATTACTAATAAATTTTAATTTTCCCTATTGGACATTTTATAATCCCTTAATTTTCTCCTTCCTCTATATTTTCTTTCTCCATAACATTTTATTTTTCTTGTAGACAACACTAGGTATGCATGTATGTATGCATGTACTTACCTTCTGAAAACTCAGCTGGTATTGTAAGCTCATTCCAATTAATAACAGGCGGTCTATTTTGTGGTGTAACATTACCTATAAAAATAAATATAAAAATTTAAAAAAAATATAGTATCAAATTACAATAATTCAAATATTGAATCAATAATTCAACATAAATCGAAATTAATAAAATAAATGAAGAATTTAAAAATTTATATAAATTATAATCAAAATTCTAATGATGAAATAAGTAATAATAAACCTACCTGAAGGTATCTGCCTAAATTTCAATTTGTATTCAGATATTGGTGATAAACTTTCTGTTTGCCAAATTAATGTATGCGCTGTTCCAGGTTGTTGTATTGGTGAAATTTTAAATATACATGACATTGGTCTACCTGTTAATTCAATTGTAGATAATTTAAAACCAATTTTATTTTCAGCTCGACATTCATACATTCCCAAATCAGAATCACGTACTTTTTTAACAATTAATTGATGTTTCATTTCCGTATAATATTGACTTTGTGAACGATTCTTATGTATTTCAACATCATGTTTTGCTATACGATTATCAGTTGTTACTGGTACACCATGATGATACCATTGAACTTTAGCTGATGGTGCTGATATTACAATACATTCAAGATGAGCACGCATATTAATTTTCGTGTGAACAATATTTTGTAATACTTTGATATCTGGTTCAACTATATATACATGTTATATGCCATCCATCATCATACATAAATAAAAATTTAAGGAAATGAAATTTAATACAAAAATAAAATAAAAAAAAAATCAAACATTAAGAAAATCAATTCAATCAATAATGTTTGACATAGAAAATCAATTTATTATTATAAAATAAAATTACATATGATATGAAAGTTCAATATCATGATCATGAAATCATAATTTATAAATCTATAAACTGACTTTGTTAAATAATATCTACATATTGATATTATGTATGTATATAAAAAAGTATAATTAAATAAAATTTAAATAAAAAAAAATAAAAACTTACATAATACATTTAAATAAATTCCAGCAATAGCTGGTTCACCAACACCATTCTCTGCAACACATTCAATTGGTCCAGAATCATTTCTTGATTCAATTTCAATTAAATAACGTTTACGATTTTCAAATTTTTCGTTATGGTTTGGTTCATCGATACCATTACGACGCCATGTTATTACAGGATGTGGAAATCCTTTTCCTTCACAAATTATTTCAAACATTCCACCAATTTGTAATTCAACAGTACCACTTGGTGATGATACAACACTTGGTGCATATTGCACTTCAATTGCATGTTCTTGTTCACCATAAATACCTGATTGTTCTACTACTTCACAACGAAAATCACCTGTATCTTCAGATTGTACATTACTTACTTGTAATGTACCATTTGACCATAAATGATAACGTTCTGGTGCTGGAATATCTTGATGTCTCGAATCGATTAGTAATTCACCTTCACGATACCATTTTATGTAGACTTTTGGAGCTAAAATAAATAGAAAAATGCATTTACATATATGTGTATATAATATCTATTTTTAATAATTTAATGTTACATTATGTGTAGTTGATTAAATATGCTGTGAACTTTTGGTGGTTACATTTTATGTATAATAATAAAATACAAAATTTACAATCAAACATGGTGTAACAACAACTTAAAATAAATTTGATTAATTAATTTAATTTTTAGAAATACACTTATAAATAAAGCCAAGTAAATGACACTTATTTGGGTTACCAGTTACAAAAGCATAACAGGAAATACTATCATAAACCTATTAATAAAACACGCAGCCAACTAACCCCTGATTATACCAATAACAATAGATATGAAAAATGTTGTTGCTTTACTGTTTGTCCCAAAATTAAACTGAAACAGATCCACCTGTATTCATTTAAACAAATCTTTTAATTTTAACAAAATTCCTCCTATCAACCAGATATTAATTGAAAGGAAAAAAATTATTAACTTTACCTCCGAAATAGAACACACCAAACTCACGCACGAGAACCAGCACCACTATGTACCTTTCACAATATGCCAATATGCACCTGATCACAGTGTCTAATAATTTATAATATATTGAAGTGTTCATGTCCCTGAAAATATGAACAACACATAAAACTCAATATCTTTTTAAATTCTTTAATTAAGTCCAATAAATAAGAATAACAATAATAAATCCAAGCAATTATGTGCTATAAGAATTTTAAGTAATTATAAATAATTGTAAATCTTGTAAACCTATTTATTTTTTCAAAAAGATGGCCGAAGATCTTATAGATGCTTGTTTTAAGACTAGTTATAGTTAGTATAAGAAAAATGTATATTAATTTTGTCATTTTGTATTTTAACAAATAAATATTGTAAAATTTATTAAGGCATAAAGCCAAAGATGGGCATTATATGTATGTGGTAACTGGTAAGGATGATTGATCAAAGAATGCCAACCAAAAGAATTAGATGCAGTGCTGTATAACACTAGAGCAAAGAGGTAGAGCAAGTTCAAGATGACGGAACGAAATCGAGTAAAACTGTCGAAAGATCGGAGGAAGAGATCGGAACAGATAGATAATGAATAAATAAATAAATAAATAAATAATTTGAAATTGAAATACAATTATTACGAACAATCCGGTTACAATCCAAATATAATTCAAAAAGTTAATTTCAAAATTTTGAATTATTAAGAAAATTAAATTCAAGTTTAAAAATTGTAGAACAACTATTCTTGATTCTATAGTTACTTTTATATTATGTGTGTTAATATTTTCATTTTCAATTTGATGCGAGAGGGATAAGTATAGTTCATTCATAAGCGGTATTTTTTTTTTTTAAATATTGTGTAGAAATTTGATTTCTTTTGATTACTACTGAAATAACAACAAAAGAATCACTAAAAAAAAATTTGTTGTTAAAGGGGTATGAATGAAACATCGTATGCTTATGATATATTCTCGAAGTTCTGCGTGGATGTCTGGACTAAAGAAGATATGCTAGATAATAGTTAATATACGGTGGTTGATATTTTAAATAGTAATCTTTTAGTAAATGACGAACTCATAATCTGTGGTGACCTCAATCTTTCTAATCTTAATTGGATATCTCATGACGAAGAATGCTTTTACATTCCAACTAATGTTAACTCAAATATTGAATCATTGGTGATTGATAGTATTTTGGCAAACCCACTACAACAAGTTTCAAGTATTAAAAACTCGCTTAATAAACAACTGGATCTCCTATTTACTTCCGATTGGGTAAATGTATCAAATATTCTGTTTTCAATGCCTATTTCAAAAATTGAAAATCCTCCATTCAGCTTTATTTACAATTTTAATAATTCCCAAAAATCTTCTGAGAATATTTCATATATCGCCGGATGAGTTCTTAAGTGTAAAATATCATACATTAAGCACTTTTTGATTTTGATTGATCTAAACTAAACTTGACGCGCTCTTTCTAAATTTTTAATCAGTTTTGTTCTATCTATAATAGTTTCTGAGATATTTAATTTTGCTTTTGTTCAATATCATACAAAGTGAATTTTTTTTTTTACATTTGTAGTGCTTAAGTGTCCAATCTGCAATTAATATGCTATTGGACAAAAAATGTCAAAAAATATTTTACGTTTGAGTGAGTAATTAAAATTTTGTGCTTAAGTGTTCTATTTCAAATGAAGTTTTTGTATAGATCAAGGCAAAGGTTAGTTTTTCTTGAGAGAGTTTTATCAGTGTGAATGTGAATGAGGATAATCGGAGAGCAGTGCTGTCGAAGTATTTGTACTGCAATCTTAGCAGCTGTACTCCGTACTGCAACCTCACTCTAAATATCAAGGAAGTACTGCAATACTTAATTAAATAATTTTTTTAAATTATTAATTTTATTTTATTTTTTGTATACTAAATGTTTAGTAATTTTTTGTAAATTTTTTTAGTACACAATAGGTAAAATAAAAGACAAATTTCTAGCTTTAATTCAACTAACAATAATTTTGATTGTTATTTTGATTGGTATTTAAAATTTGAATTTAAAAAAAAATGGTATAAATGAAGAATATATGATAGGCTTAGCTGCTAATAATACGTCTGTCATGATGGGAGCTAAAAGTGCAGTTAAAGCATTTTTTAAAAGGCATAATCCTAATCTTTATTCTATGGGATGTATTTGTCACTCAATCAATTTGTGTTCTGTTGCTGCTTCAATAAAACTGCCGAATAATTTAGAAAAACTGGTTCGAAATATTTATTACTTTTTTTCTCATAGTCCGAAACGCCAAGGAGAATTCCGTGAGCTTCAAGAAAATTTTGATACCAAACCTGAGCAAATTCTGAGATTGGCTGAAGCTCGATGGCTTTCCTTAGACCAAATAATAACAAGAATACTATCTCAATGGAATAAACTACTTTAGGTTTATTTTTTATAATTTATTTATTAATTTTTGTAACTTTGTCATAACATAAAGCAAGAAAGACTGTTTAGTTTTATTTTTTATAATTTATAATTTTTTTTATACACATTGTGATTTGTTTTTTAGTTTAGCGCTTTAGTTTAGACTGTTTTGTTTTATTTTTATATTATTTAATTAAATGTGTTTGAATGAATAAAATAATGTTTCTCCTTAATATTGAAAGTCTTTGTTAGTTTTATTTTTTGTTGCCAAAACTTGAGAAAAATGTTTAGTTTAAGTTCTTAAGTGTCCAATATCAAATGAAGTTTTATTAACTGTGTTAATTCCCCATAAGATATTGGACATTGAAAAAAAATTTTTTTTCAAAATATTTTTCACCCATACGTTTTTGTCCAATATACATTTGGGCTATTTTATCAAATTTCGAATATCAACAGAAATATATAATTTTTTTAAGAAATCTAAACATAGTATTTCAAAGCTAACAAATTACAGATTCTGTCACAAAAAGTTTGATTTTCTATATCCTTAAAAAAATATGTAAAAATTGCTTTGAAACTTAAAATGCGTTTTTTTCCCATTTCATTGTTCGGTATATTGGACACTTAAGAACTCACCCGGCGATATGTACATATATGTAATTTCAATAAAACAAATTTCTTATAGATTAATAATTACTTTTTTTTTTTTTCTTTATTGAATTCATATTTATTCACCTTATAACTTAACAATAATTTTACAATGTGATTTATAAAAAATAAATATTGACCTCATTAACATAAGTATATGAAACCAATTAGGTGAAAATATGAAGAATATAGGCCTTAGCATAAGCTGAATATAGGCCTTATCAGTTAAATTTAACAAAGTTAATCAAAAAAAGTTTGGTTTCTATGAGGACGTATAGTAAAATAAAAAAAAAAAACATATGATATATTATATAAAACAAAATATAAAATAAATCAAAATCAAAAATTAAATTAAAATATACAATAGGAATAAAGTGAATATAAAAATTATAATAAAAAAGTATATAGTTATTTAAATAAGAATTCCAAAATTTTTTTTTTAAACAGACAAATATTTTCTGTATCTTTAATATCATTCGGTAATTCATTAAAAATTTTTAGGCAATTATAAACACAATTATTCTTTTGGTTGTTTGTTCTGAATAAGTGCAAATAAATATTCTTGATACTTTCTCTCAATTGATTTCGACTCTATACTAAACATTGACATTAATAACGTCATAGATAGATTCTATGAAGTTGTGTATCAGGGATTGTTTAACATGTTTCTTCCCATAAAACTTAACAGAAATATTAATTCAAGTCCTCCATGGTATGATATTGAACTTAAAAAGCTAAGAAATAAAAAGAATAAAGCCTGCAGTGTACATTTACAAAATAAAGATGGCATTTCTTATTTGAAATTCGTAAATTTGTATAACGCTTTTCAATCTTTATTTCATTTTAAATACAATGCCTACATAAGTAAAAAATAGCTACCGAAATACGGATGAATTCTAAGTCTCTCTGGCGGCTTGTTAATTCTAAAAGAAAAACAGATCAATATCCCAATTATATGACATTTAAAAATCAAACATCTAATAATGCAAATGAAATATCTAACAACTTTAGAGAATTTTTTGAAAGTTATTATTCCTTTTCAACCTTTACAGTTAATGAAGCAAACTTCACTCATTTAGAAACCTTTCCAAACATACCTTTTGAATCAATATGCTTTACATGAAGCAATGTTCAGATTTACTTAATTAAACTTGCTAATAATACAGTTCCAGACCCAGACGATCTGCCTGAAATCATATTAAAAAAGTGTGCAGATTCTTTATCTTCCCCTATTTCTTTTCTATTCAATAAATCTTTAACTTCTGGTGTATTCCCCAATTTCTGGAAAAAATCCTTCATAAGACCAGTTCATAAAAAGGATTTAAAGATTACAGAATTTAACACAGTTTGGTGAAGGCCAAATTTTAGAAGACTTCAATGTCAAAATTGAAATAGCAACGGTCAGTACAATTACACAAAGTATTAAAGAATTGACTGAAACAATATTTCCGAATTTTAGGAATAACTATAAAATTTTTACATGGCTATGTAAAATGGCTACAAGAAATGTTGACACATTCGTTTTATTAAGCAGAAAAAACTGCAGAATATTCCAGGGGGGCCCGTATATACAAATCGATAGATACAGTTATCAATGAAACTACCGAACCCATTTTTTTTGTTTTTGATAATCAGATTTGTTTTTAGTGATATATTTAGATTTATGGAATAAAAGTTGAGTTTCCTTTCACTAATCATTTGTATTTATTTTGCAAACATCGATATTTCGGAAGCAACTTACTTTCTTCATCAGTGCTTTGCAACTAATTAATATTTACACTAATCCTTACATATAATTATATAATTTGAACCCTTAATAATATGCTCATTTTGTTAACAATAGTAATTCCTTAATAGTGCTACCTAATCTACAGTGTTTTTTTTTTGGTATAATTATTATTTATTGAATTTAAACTAGTCTTACGTAATAACCCTTATTCTAGTATTTATGATCTTAATTCTACCTGAACCTGATTTTTAATTTTAAAGTAATCTAAATAATGGTGAGAATCCACTACCTACATCATTATTAAGTCTGTTGTTAACAGGTTCTCTAGATATTGCCCGACTTTCATACATATCTAGTTTATTATTTTTTTTACCTCTTTTATTAATTTTAAACTATTCTTATTTATATGATGTTCTTCTTCAACTATATGCTGAGCTACAGCTGACCTAAAATTCGTGTAGTTTCTTTTCCTCGCCAATTGTGTTTCCCTCATATGTTCCTGGAATCTAACTGTAATTAACCTCTTGGATTGTCCTATGTAAGTTTTTGTGCAATCTTGGCATGATATTTTGTATATACCACTTACTTCTTCCATGCTCTTCTTATCTTTAGCAGATCCTAACAGATTACATAATTTGAGATTTCTGCTAGTAATGACTACATTTAAGTTGTATTTCTTAAATATATTGCTAAATTTGTTTGTGTATGCGGAATGTGTTACACAAATTCGTTTTGGCTTCTCCATATTTTTGTTTTGTTCAAATAAAGTTGAGAGATTTTCCATTTCAGTTATATGGATCTTCTTCTTTATTATTTTCTCAATATTTTCTTTCATAAATCCATTTACTTATGCTGTGTCCTCAATATATAATTTTTCCTTTTTGAAGTTTTCTTCTGATAAAGGTGTGGTCAGTAGTCCATGGGGGTGGTTTGAATCGGAAGTGATAGTTCTTTTAGTTGTCGTAATTTTCCTATAGATATCAAAATTTATTTTTCCTTCCCTTCTAATTAATTTGATATCTAGGAACGGAATTTCACCATTTTTTTCATTTTCCATTCTGAAAGTTATGTTTTTATGGATGTTATTGAGTTTAACAAGTAAACTTTCAATTTTCCCCTACTGCGATAATATCATCTACATATCGCATCCAGATCCTGGGCATAATTCCTTCTTCTACTATCCTTTCTTCTATAAAATTCATGAAGATTTCGCTTAATATAGGGGATAGTGGATTTTCCATAGCTGTGCCTTTTGTGGCTTTGTAATACTTCCCTCTAAACATGAAATAGTTTTCATTCATACACATTTTTTTTATTCGTTGGATTTGACACGATTTCCTCCTCATCAATTGGAATTAAAAGTAGCAGCTCCAATATTGCTTCTACGAAATTTGAAGCAGCCAAAACTATAGTACTAGATTAACAATAAGAACTTTACATCCTCATCTCATTTAAGCATAAATTCAAAATGATTGTGGAAAAGGCGAACATCTTTTTATTTCAAGAATAATGCAATAGCAAGAAACGTGTTTGTTTATAACTCCATCAAGAAAAATCCGAAATATTTTGCAAAGAAATAGTTTAAGCTGTAGTTAGTATTCTTGATTTTGTTATCGTAGTGAAAAAAATATTAGAATATTTTTGATAAACCAATTTTTTTAAGTTCGATTCCCAAATTAAACTTCATTGAAGTAAATTCTTTACATTTTGTGGTCGACCCGGACAACGTCGGGTAGTAACTTTGCTAGTAACTTATATATTAAACCATTAAATTACTTAGATATTTGTTATCAATCATTCATAAGTATACTTAATGATTCATTTCGTAATTTTGTTCCTCTCAAGCAAAAGAAAATTCTTAATGTACCGCACTGAGTTACTAAACAGTCTAAAAACGCTTAAGAAGGCTAAGTCCAAAGCACATAAAAGATTTTTAATGACTCACCTGTCAAATTGAGCGTTCGTTACAATTTCTTTACTTACTTTATGGAGACTTCCCTTTTTAGAGCCAATCAAATTTTTAAAATTTTAAAATTTTAGGCAATTAAAATTCATCTTTAGAAAACTGTTGTGTCATTTCAGATCCTTACAATATTATTCTCACATCAACCGGATTGAGACAGTCCAACGATATTTCTTTAAGAAAGTTCACTTTGTACAAACTGAATTTATTTAATTTACCAATCTCATACATACAATGTTAGATGTAAACTTTCGAGCATTTAAACATTGGTAAATAGACTTAACAACATTAATTATACTATGTTCGTATTTGACTTATTGTCAAGCCTCAGTCAGAATATTGACTTATTGTCAAGTAAATATTCTCAGAGTTCCATATCACCGTACTAATTATGCTGGAAATGAGCCAATTATGTAATGTATCATTAAGTTTAATTCAATTCAAACAATATTTGATTATCACATAACGAGAAATGTATTTTAAAGTGCAATAATGTCTTACGTCTTACTTTAATTTTCCAAATAATAACTAAGTGTTTTTTTGATTTTTTTTTCTTTAAATGTTTTGAAAATTTTTCTATATTAATTTAAGTTATTAACGTTCCATTCCGGTGTATTGTCTTTGTTGTTTGCTTAGTAATTGTTAAAATATTTAATTATGTTTAATTTTTCCGTATTAATTTGTTGTTGTTTTTTTTTTTAAATTAAAAAGATTTTATAGTTTTAGAATGTACTTATATGTTTGGAGAAAATTTTTTCGTAGACGAAATAAATAAATAAACCTAGCATAAATTTTTATCATGTTTATTTTAATGATAAATAATAAATAAAGAAGAACAGACAACTTCTTTTAAAGAAGTTGTCACATCAAATGACACAGTTTTGCTTCAAAAGAACTTGAATACCTTCATGAAATGGTGCATAGTTAACAATTTAAAACTAAACATTGGCAAATGTAATGTCAGCTCACTTTTACTCGTCGCTTAACACCAATTGCTGCTAACTACACCTTCAGTGATAATGTTATTAAAAGAGTACGCCCCACTTTAAGGACCTGGGAGTAAAGTTTGACAAGAAACTGTCTTTCAATGAGCACATCAACGCAATTATTAATAAAGCTAATTCTATGTTGGGTTTCATTAAGAGATGGGTTAGGGAATACGACGATCCATATGTTACCAGATCATTGTATATGTCACTAATTCGTCCCAATCTTGAGTATGCTAGTCAAGTGTGGTCAGCACACTATAATATTCATATTGATAGAATTGAGGTAATTCAGAAATTTTTTTTGAGGTATGCGTTACGTAAACTGCCATGGGCTGGTTCTCTTATTCTACTAGTTACTTAACTTAATCTCTTTGGAATCTAGAAAAGAAATTTCAGATATTTTCTTCATACTACAAGTTATGAAAGACGAAATCTATTCACAGTACATTAAAAGTATGATGAATGCCCATGTCAATACTAGTACACGGTTTCGCTCAGAGAAAATTTTTAATACCCTTTTTCACCGAACAAATTACGGGAAATATGAACACATTAATAGGATGTTTATGTTATGCAATAAATATAAAAGCTACATTGATCTTTCATTAAGTGGAAGTCAAATTAAAGGGGATTTATTGCTACAATTCTCTTGGAATCGAATATTTGAGTTCGAGCTTTAATATAACAGATATATGGTTACAAAAAAAAAAAAAAAACACATTTTCTTATCATCATACTTAATAACCATTTGTTAATACGTAGTTCTAGTTTTCCCATTTCCTTCTATTTTTCTTTTAAATTGTAGAGTACTTTAGTTTAGAATAATTTTGTTAAATATTAATTACTTTTCTTTTATTTTTTTTTTTTTTTTTTTTTTTTTTTTAGTTTAAGACCTAATTGTAATCTGTTTGATCTAAACAAGAAATAAATAAATAACAATTAATGTATGGACTATTGTATCACTAACAAATTCAAGCCCCGGTCAATCCTAGTTATCATCCAATGTTATCATAAAAATAACAAAAAAATAAGATCTCCTAAAACAAAAGATTGACCTCCAATCCGACTTTTTTCCCATTTGAACCACCCCTATAACTATAACCCGGTGCCAGGGAAGATCTCCGTATATGTTTTATTTTAACTAGTAGGAACGGCCCATGCTCACGCACGGTTTAATCATTTATTAAAATATTAATCACAAAATTAAATCTTAACTTATCTAAACCAACTCTCTTTCATAAAAGGAAAAATAGACTTATCATAGAGAAAAAAGAAATAATAGATCACGCGGCAATTGGATGTGTTTACATTGAATTGCAATTGCATCTTCATAATATGTGCGCGTAAATGTTATCATTCCAATTTTTTTTATCAGTTATTCAGTTCATCAACGTTTTGAATTTTCTATTCTGTAATTTTTATATTTCTCAAAATTTCTCATAATTTTGAAATCTCAAATGACTCAGGTAGTAACAGGTTTCTCTTGCTATGTCATCAGGCAAAAGTAATTACACATTTGGTTTCATACGGCATAATTAATTACACATTATTGCATTTTGATCTATTGAAGTGAATAAGTGCATTTTTTGATAGCGTTTATTAAATTTTTCTTTTTGAATTTTCTATAATCAATAAAAAATCTGTTTTGAAAGAAAAAAAAAAACAAAAACAATTTGAACTCATCAAATCATCTAAGTATTTTATTTTTGTTTTACATTCGAGGCCAGAAGATTGGTTCAATGGTTGATATATGAATAACATATAATATTATATTATATAACTATATATAATTGGCTTAATTATAATTGTTTAATATAATATTTAATAGTTTTGATGTAGGTATGTATATAGGTAAAAACTTTTTTTTTTATTCATTTTTGGTGTACCTATACCTATATCATTTATTATCAATTATTATTAATTATAAATACATTCATGTACTTATATGGGTGGATATTTCTAATTCATGTACATTTTACAAAAAAAATCAAATTATTGTAAAACTGACCAAATTGGAATAGTTTAAAAATTATGTTGCACTCCTTCTAACACGTAGAAAAAAGTTCAATATCAATGTTAGTTAGACGTGTATTAAAAAAAATTAATATAAAAAGGAGGTTTCCTTTTACTTCTTTCCTTTTATTTCTTGTGTAAATAAAAAAAATAACAATAAACAAAAAAACTGAAAAAAAATTTGCTAACCCATTCAATGCATCACCTTTCTCGGTCTGGTATACGGTTGCAAAAAAAAAAACGTAAGCAAAAAAGAGAACGATATAAAAGCGTAATATGATATTCATTTTATGTATGCATGCATATATAAATATTCCTATTTTAAAATTTTTCTGACTTTGTGAATTAGTTTGCTTGTTTTCTGCTGTTCTCCTATTACTATTATTTATGAACCAACGACGCAATCTCTCAATCTTGCTGAATTCAAGAAAAATTCTTTTTTGTAATTATTATTAAAAACTGACTTTCAACCGAAAGGTCACAGGTTCGATTCTCGACGAAGGTAAAAAATGCTTTCTGGATTTTTCGACCTGGTTCGACCTTATTTGTCTTTTTTTTATAATATCTCCTTTTTATTTTTTCATTTATATATTATATTTTATTCATTAGCCAAAACCCAAAAGTAAAAACCATATATAACCATATATGTAGGTATGTAGGTATGTATGTATGTATGTATACCTATTATTGACCTATATCTATAATTATAATTTACAATCATTTAAGGTCCTGCGCAGTAGACACCTTTTTATTTTATTTCGAATTCTCCTACTCCTTAATCAACTTCTGATATAATATATAAGACGTATATATAAAACAAAAATGCGCACACAGTTGAAAATTTTGTACTCATATGATTTTATTATTCAGCAAATATATTATGCATATGTGAGATCTTATGAAAGTAATAAACAAAAGCAAACAAATCAGTTATTATAATTTACATATGGACTTGCAAATCTATGTACATATGCCAAAAAAAAAACAAAAAAACAAATTCATCTAAAATAAAAAATATAAAAACAATAAAAAAACAAATCACTTGAATTCTTCATTTTTATCTTTTTAAGTAACTGTTTCTAAATTTCGGTTATTTGTAGTAATAATATAGTTTTTATTAAAATTATGTATTATCTAGGTATATATATACGTACCTCTTTAATGACAAAACTTTTTATTTTTAGTAATTTTATCACTAAATGCCACTTACTATAGGGAATATATCGGAAACGAAGCAGTATATGAGGGACGTGTATTTATGTGTCCTAAACTAACGAGTGGTTTCTGCTATATCGTGCGAAGTCTATGTCAGTACGTAAATTAGTGTTTTTTTAAAAACTTTAAATTTGGCTTCAACTTGAAATATAATTACTCAACAGGGGCCCCTAGTATTATATATAATAAATACTGCCCGCCTAAATGCGGTATGTATCTGTATACATATATGCATACAGAATCAAATTGATAAAATAGTTATGTATAAAAAAATTTAATGCCGATTTTAATTTTACACATTAGCCCATGTAAACAATTTTTTTTTAATTAATTTTGGTCTATGCCTACTCTTTCTTTTATTATTTCAATTATTATATTATAACTTATTACAGGGTTGCCACTTAGGTCCAATAAAACCGAATATACTTTTTTTTAAATTTATATTTTTCATAAATTTAATATTAAAATCAATGTTTTTTCAATATTCTAAAAAAATTTAAAGAAAATAATTTTTGTTCAAAAAATATTCTAAAGTTGACACTTTTTTTTTTATATTTAAGTAGTGAAACTGAGCTTGAAAAGATAAAAAAAAAGTTCAAAAAAAAAATATTGCCAAGTTGACATTTTTTGTTTAATTTAAGAAATGAAACTGAATTTGAAAAGAGTTGAAAAATCTGTTGAATTCAAAAAGTTAGATCCGAATATATCCAAATATTACATATGTGTGTGCAGTACCCAGTCCTAGAATATAGAAACCACGCCTCAATTTAATATTTGCTGCAAATGTGGATTGTGGAATGAGAATTTCAAATTTAGTTTGGTGTTGTTGTTGTTTTTTTTTTTTTTGCAAGTTTCTTTTTTTTTTTTTTTTTTTTTTTAATATTCATTTATTTAGTATTAAATACTATTTAATTATAATTTAAAAATTTTAAATTAAAGCTTATGTTTAAATTCGGTAAAAAAATGAAAATAAATTTGAAAATTTAATTAAGAAAAAATGAGCAAAATAATTACATCGGAAATTTTACGTTTGAGCTGACAAAATATATTGGGTAACTTTAAATTTGAATTTATTGTAGTTCCTTTCCAGTTTCAGATCTGTGGGTAATTCATTAAACATCTTTAGACCACCATACATTAATTGATTTTTCGCAATTTCACTTCTAAAGAAATCTAGTCTGAAGTTGAATATATTTCTTAATCTATAATGCTGAACATCTTGAACATATATGAGTTTGGAACTAAGATAATTCGGTAACAATCTATTTTTCATCTTAAATACAAAAATTAGTACATGTAGACGAAGTCTTTGCCTTATGTTGAGCCATTTTAACGTTTTTAGCATAAAATCAATTGAGGTATACCTATTGCATTTGAGTATGGTTCTCATTCCCCGGTTTTGTAGTTTTTGTAATCTTTCTATTATTTCATTATTTACAAATGCTGTAATAGTTGCACAATACTCAAAATGGGGCTTAATCATGGTGCTGAAGATCCTTATAGTACTTATAATAGACAACTTATTTCTTATTCGACTTAAAAACCCAAGTTTTTTTGAAATTTTCTTGCACATAAATTCGCCGTGTTCTTTGAAATTTAATTTATTGTCTATTACTAGACCCAAATATTTGATATGCTCAACTATTTCAATAATATTTTGATCAATTATATCATAATTACATTCACCATTTATAACCATGGCTTTAGTTTTGGTAATGTTAAGGCTCAGTTTGTTGTTTTTGAACCATTCAGCTAATTTTTTAAGGTCCGAGTTGATTTTCCGAACACATTCTTCTACAGAACCATCCATTACAAAGATCAACGTATCATCTGCAAACATTCTTTTATTATATGTTGTGTTGTATGTGTGTTGTTATAATTGTATTAAAAAAAATAAATGTTTTCTTTTTCTTCTTTCTGAGAGCCTAGTAATTCATCCTTTCATCAACGAACTACACAACCCTATTTGTTTTAAGATATGATGATGATGATATCAAATTTTGGCTTAATAGAATTTCTAAGAATTTACTGGACTTGTAGAATTTAAATAAATAAATATATATGTATATTATTTTTCCTGTTCTAATTCATCTACATTTTATGTTTTATATCAATTCAAATTTATGATTTATTGTTTTCTATTTTAGAATATAGTAGGTAAATGAAGTTGAAAATAACAAATTGCAATAACATAGTAAGTAAATATTTATAATAATACAAAAAAAAAAAATAAATTTAAAATTACATAAAATTTGATCCAAAAAAATTTGAATATGAAGAGTAAGTTTTATTTGTAGAATTTATATCTTTAAGATCTTTTCTGGAGAGGTGAAAAATGTTTTATTTTTTTAATTTTTTGTAAAATGTAACGAATTAAAAATTTAAATTATTTGATTTTAAATACAGATAAACAATATAACATAGTTAGTCATACCTGTTACATAGAGTAACTGAAAATATTAAAATAACAAAACTTTTTATATTAAAAAAAAAAAAAAAAAAAAATTGATGACGAACGCTGCATGCAAATACAATAATATACTTTTCAAACATAAACTGGAAGACAGGAAATTTATTACTAACAAGATTTCCTTTTGATTAAAATCTTTACTAGCTATAGAAATCGTCCCCTACTTTATTATTAAAAAAAAAATATAAAAATTCTATTTAACTTTCGTATATGTACATATATAAATATATTGAACGTACTCATCCTTTAATATTCCTATTATTCCTTAACTTGAAAATACATAGTGGGATGATGTGGTTTTGTGATAGCTGTTAAATAACATAATCACTTTTCAGTTCAATTTTAGATTCAGTTTTAGAGAAAAGAAAAAAAAAGGAAGTTAGTAAAGTAATGAAAGTATGTTATTTGGTTACAGTCAATTTACAGACCTGCTACTTAATAATTTTTCACCTGAACTCACTTCTTTTTTAATTCAAAATTGCACTCTGAGTTCTACTGATAACTATACTGATTTGATAAATGTTCATCGCAGTGTGACTAACGTCATGGCTTGATAATTTAAAAAAAAAAATATTTTTTTTATTTTGTTGTTGACATTTTGTTGAAATCAAAAGAAAAACAGAATTGCACCGCACTCTGCCAGCTTAAAGTCGACGGTTAACTTTTTGTTTTTGTTATGATTTTTGTTTTTATTTTCTTATAAAATTTGTCGGACATAATTTTAATGAATTTGCGTAATGTTTTTTAATTATAAATGTTTTTGTATATATTTTGTTTTGTATATTCTCTTTTTTTAGGGTCTTTAAAAAACTATGGGAAATAAAAATAATCAAAAAAAGGGTAAAAATAAAAAATTCATTAAAGAAACTAATATTCAGTTTATTTCAAATGTAACCTTTTATTAATGAGTAATATTGGTAATATACAAACAAAATTAGTTAATTTTGAAAATTTTTCTGTAAAGTAAATAATTGGTAATAATTTTATAATTTTTTAATAATTAAATAAACTATGTATCAATCGATCTATTAAACGGTTATAAACGTTCTTCACACAAGTAGTTTATTTGAGAAATTATAATTAGTATTGAATTAATACTTCACTAGAACCTACTATTAATAAAACAAAAATTCACGTAGGCAGGTAGGATTTATCGAAGAACAACGTTTGACTTGATCCATATGCGAGTCAACAATCAATGATATAAGCGATGGCCTACAATTCACTAAAGCATGTGTATGATAGATCTATATGGTAGATCGAATCGATCAATAACTTCACCGTAATGTGTGTGTTAGTAGGAGAGGCATTCTAGAAAAAAAACTATAGCTATAATTAAAATATCATATACAAAGATAAAGAATGTTGCGTCTTACATCAAGGGCAGCTGACAAATTGCTTCGAGATGTATCAGGGAGTAAGATAGGGCTGTATTTGATCAGCCATATATTGTTTTAGTAGTAATGGATGACATAATGTATCCAGCGGCGTCATTTCGAACATATCAAGATTACGTCGACTATGTGTATTTTTTGTCACATACGAATGAAGATTTAAGACAAAAATCTGTATGGATACAATATACATTTTATTATATGATACCTATATTTTACCTGGATGGTTGAATGGCACTAATTCTCAATATTCAACGTTATTAATAAATTTATTTATAAAAACACACTTTTGTTATATCTTACTACTTCAATAAATTCGTTATATGCATATTAAAAATTTTCAGATAAAATCAAGGCACTTTCAAATTAATAAATTGCTTAATACTATGTATTGACGTGCACCAGTATCAGAAGTCATACAATTTTTTATATATTTATATTCTTGTAGTAATATTATCAAGGTTCATAATATCTTCACGGCTTCTTGAGCAGTGCGTTTACTTTTCACTGCGAGCCGTCAAGAAAAGAATTTTTTTTTTATTACCTCCGTGTATCATCAATGAAACTAACTAACTGCAGGCGAAATTTTGTATTGATATATCAAAGGTGGTAGTGATTAGTAAAGGTATTATATTATTAGTGACTAATAGAAGACGACGCAGCCAAGTTAGGTCCTTTATCTAAGCTACAATGATATGACATACATTTTTCCAAAAACCATTAATTAAGTTTTACGTTAATTAACTTTGTTAATAAAATTATGGGCATAAATAAACTGTTTAAACATACTTAGAAAACATTTTACGAGCTTTAAGCGTTAAAAATGATTAAATGGTGAACATAGCATTAGAGTAGACCTTAAAACCTTAAAATTTCATCAAAAATTTGAATTTTATCAAAACTATATTTACTGAATACTGATAAATTCATTTAATTTATATGTTTCAATTTAAAGAATTTACTATTTATTTATTTAACTTATAAATTATTAATAATAATTATGTAAATGAATACGTTATATTTGCTATAGCAATTATTTTTTTAGTAGCAAAATAATACCATACAATTGAATAGGTTGGATACAGACGCCCTAATGGTCGGTGTCAGGAAAAATGTGTTTAAGTGGACGGAATCAGGAGTAATATATGTTTTTTGCAGTAATGCTCTGTATATAATCAATTTTTATTTAAAATAACATATTTACTGTCCTTAAGTTTTATATTAATTAAGAAGAAAACCCTAAACTAATTAATAAAATATTTATATTATATTTTTCGAAATTATAAAGTTATCTTACACAAAGTTGAGTTTTACTTATCTATATAGGTGGTCGGTATACAGTGCCTTTGCGTTATTAGCAGCATTTTTTCTGCCTTATAGATACTTCGTAGGTGTGGACATATGATCATTAGAAATCAAAGAACTTCTTTCCTCCTCTTAAACAGCTCCAAAGCAAAACAAGAGAAGCCGAAAATGCCCATCCTCAGAAATACTTAAATGGTATAAAACAAACTAAAAAAATTCGTTCATAGTCTGAACTTCACGAATGTCGAATCATATCCTTTCTGGTGTGTTTCCATGTTCAAATAACACCATAGTGTATAACTTACAGAAATTGAAGTACAACATAAATAACCTCATTCTGAAAATTCTTGCTAATTCTTTCAATAACTTTCTTCTTTTTTTCTAAACTGTCCTATCCCAATTAAAGCGGTATGTAAGTACTAAGGGCTACATTCAAACTTTTGACTGTTAATAGAAAAATTGAATTGAATTAATCAGTAGTCATTGCTTTGCTTGAGAACTATATTAGTATTCTTATTGTATATTTCAAGCTTGAATTATTAGGATAACCATCATGAAATAAATATGACAATTTATGTTATTTTATATGTTAATGATTTAATAAGCAAAAATCTACACCAGTGAACAAAATTCTTAATGTTCCATAATTATAAAGGGTTGAAAAACAATCCCCCCTCTTCTTTCTCACATTTGACATATTTCGACCTCTTTCATCTCCACCCACTCTATGACTTAATGTACATGAGATACCTTTTATAAGTATTAATAATTAACATGTGTTTCGTTATTCTGTTAAGAAAAATTACAACATCAGGCACTCAAAAGTCAAAATAACTGTTATTTATCATTAAGGCCTCAATAATTGAAAAAAAAACAAAAAGCTGAATCCAATACAATTATATTAAGAGTCATAACGGCTTTATAGTTTGTAAAAAATGTTAACATACGCAAAGGTTTATAGGTTTAAATATACCTATGACCAGGGATGCTTTCCTACCGGTGCGCACCGAACCGTTAGATGTAAATTCTATGGTTCGTGCGAATCGGCTATTAAAATAAGCGAAATAAAAAATTATTTACTTTGGCAAAAAAAAAAAAAAAAATACGCAAAAAAAAAAAATTATTTAAATAAAATTTATTTACCATTTGGTGCAAATTTATATAAACAATTTGAAAATTTCAGAAAAAAAAGAATATTGTGAAATCACTATTTAAGGTAGGCATTTTTATATTAGGTGAATTATTTATTCTTGTAGGCACTTTATCAAAGTTTTTAGATAATTGTCAACCTTAGATTATGTAATAATCTAAACAAAATTAGGTGATTAGTTGTAGTGGAAAATTACCTATTGTAATAATATGAATATGGTAAATTTTCCACTTTTGTAAGAAATTGCCTAATTCATAAAAAATAATTAGTTCTTTTCCCACAATATTCGGTAATATACCTAATTTTTAATTGGTAATATTATTTATTTATCTTATATATTGTACTCTCTTCTTTTAATTGATTTGTCATTTAGAGTCAATATGATGCTTTCACTTTAATATAAAATTTCGTTTTTTTAATATTAGAAAAAACTGCTAATATTTATGTAAATATTAGCAATTATTCCTAATTTCAAAAAGACAAGAAAAAAATAAAAAAAGAGGAACGCGTATATGTTCACAATTATTTTGTCAAAAAGTATTAAAACAAAAAGAGAACGATATAATGTATATTTTTTGTTACGGTACCGCAACTGGTGTATTTATCACATGTATGTGTCAGTTCATTGTGATCCGTCAACTGAAATCGATTAATATTATTGATTGCTTGTCTGGAGATATATTGCACGATCTTTTCGAAGGAGTAATACATGAAGGTCTTATTTTGGAAAAGTTAATTTTTCAAAAGAACTATTTCAGTCTAGATGTTCTAAATAATAGAAAAAACAATTTTTGTTATCCTTATGTCGACAGATGCAATATAATGAATGATATTACAAAAGAAAATAAAAAATTCAAAGCTTCCGGAAGTGAAATGATTGTATTTCTACAATATTTTCCACTATTAGTAGGCGATTTTGTTCCTGCAGATGATATAATTTGGAAATTCATGATTAAACTTATACATTTAGTAGACGCCTGCATGGCACCATCTTTTAATTCGATTGAATTGGAGTAATTAACCAAACTAATTCAAGAACACCATTCAAAATATTTGTCGCTCTTTGATGTTAATCTGTTATTTAAACATCATATGATAGTACATTATCCTACAATAATTAAACGATTAGGCCCAATGATAAAATTGTGGACTATGCGTTTCGAAGCGAAACATAAAGAACTAAAATCATACACACATACTATAACATCACGAAAAAATATTACGCTGACTTTGGAAATACAATATAATTTGGTAAAAAAAGGGAAATGGAAAAAGGAAAATACAATATAATTTGGTATCTTTTATACATGAAAAGGACGATTATGATCATAATAAAAATGTGAATAACCAAATGCAAATTTCTTATTTTGATTTAACAAATTATATAGATGTTTCAAAATTTTCATTTTCATCTAATTTAAAACAAGTTCAAAGTTTTAAAAAACAATTGCTTTTATTCAATAAAAGGTTTAAAACAAATGATGTTATAATTACTACTAGACAAAATGAACTCGAAATTTTTATTTTATTAAAAATTGTTAATATAGATAATGGGTATTATTTCATTGCAAGCAAATAATGAATTCAAGAATTTGATACTCATTTTAATACTTACATAGTGATGAAAGATAAAAATATCTATAATAAATCTATTATAAGTATTAATGAAGTAAATAATCCGCCAACTAATTTAATTTCTTTGGAAAAAAGCAATTATTATGCAATTAATAATTATAAAATAAATAAAAATTAGTTAAACGAAGTGTATTATTTTATTTTATTTTTCTTTACAGGAAAGTCCATTGTGCTACTAAAATTAGAAATATTACCTACTTAATTATTAGGGATTAGATCTATTTCACTTAGATTTTACACCTAAACTATTATAGGATGTTTTTCTAATAATTTTAATTAGTTGAGTCTTCTAATAAGATTAGGATAAATACCAAAGTACTAGAAAAATTACCTAATTCTTTTTTCAAAACTTATCTATTTAAAAATAGGTAAGTGACCGAACCGAATTAGGAACCTGAAAATCACCTAAGTAATTAGAACAATTATCAAAGTGCTATAGAAAAAGTACCTAATTGATTATTCGAAAAATTTCCTAATTGAAAATAGTTAATTTACCGATCTGAAGTAGAAGGCTGAAAATTGCCTAATTAATTAGGACAAGTTTAAGTGAATTTTCTCTTCCTTTAGGAGATTTACCCACACTTTTTTTTCTGTATAATTTTCATTGCGATTCTAATTTTTTACTTTATAGAAATCTTTCAGTTAATTTTAAAAAAAATAAAAAAAATTTAAAATTTTATCAAGTTACCATAGATAGGTATATATGTATGTAAAAGCATTGATTAAGAATACTATATAGATGATTTATTTAGAGTAACGTGAAAAATTTAAACGAACTGAATTTTAGCCTTTAACAAATGATCAATGTAGTAGTGAGTCTCTCAATAGTCAATTTATACCAATTGCATTTGCAATCATTTCTTTTCTCATTTATACCTTTTCTATAATAAAGAATTAAACTGAACTGTATTTGAATATTTCTTATAATTACTATACCTCCTCCACCTCCTATATTTACATAACCATTCCATAATTCTTGAATTTAAAATTTGTCTACAAAAACAACAACTTTTTAATATGACAAACCATAATATTTTGATGGAAATATTAATATTAAAAAAATAAAAAAATTTGTAAGAAAATATCACTGCGAACCGGTTGATAAATTTTAGGAAAGCATCCCTGCCTATGACCTATGATCAAAAAGAGATAATTGGAAGAAAATATACATCAGAACTCATCGATTAAAGTGAAAAAATGGCTTGATAATTTAAAAAACAAATGCTAAACAATCAAATAAGACCATAAAACTATAATAAAAATTAATAACCTAGCAATAGCAGCGATCATTAATTAAAGTCAGATTATAAGATTTTAAAACAAATTGTTATAGTTTCTATATAAAAGGTACAACAAATAAAAAAAAAAGTTTAAAAAAATTTTGGTCAGAACTTCAAAAAAAAGTCACTGTATATTATATTTGTTTCATTCAAGCCTCTGATTAAAGGTCTGCTAAAATTTAAAAATTTTAACTGTTAAAATAAAAATATTAAATAAATTTTAAAAAGAAATTAAAACTTTATCAGAACATATAAATTAAAAGTTATTTCCATCCATCCCAGTTATTAGCAATTTTTATTCTTTTTGTATCTTGATTGAAATAAAAATAGTTTTCTAATATTGTAAATAGAAATTCACAATTCGAAATCTAGTATCATAATATAGGTACCTACTTAAAATAAACATGGAATATACCCTAAACTTATAAAAGGGAAAGTTTTTGTTGTTTGTTTGTTCGCTATTTACGCTCACAGTTTTAAAGGTTCAAATAGCCTCAGGTTTTCCATAGTAGAAGCACTTATATTTAACCATATAGGACAACCATATATGTTAATATTATCTAATTAAGGACTTCTAGCAAAGTAACTTGATTTTGCTACACAGGATTTTAGAAAAAAATAACTTTCTCAGAGCCATTAAAGCTTTTTTCGCTTTTAATATTTGATGGTATTTGACATGCATGTTGAATTTGAATATATTGCTGTATGAAACTCTTAAGTATTTAAATGTGTTGGAATTCGGTATTTTCGTTCCATCTGAGGTTTTCAGGTAAAACTTTCTCCAGTTTATTTTTATTATGCTATTTGACTTATATATTGTGTTTCTAAACAAGACAATTTCGCATTATTTATAGTTAATTTTTAGATTTCAGCGTGTACTATATGGAACTATTTTACTGAATGACTGCTGTAGACTATACTGTGCAACTTTCAAATTAAAATCTGACGTATAAATTGTTAAATCGTCTGCAAATGCAATGCTGTGATTATGTTATGAGCTTTTGCTTAGAGAATCAAGCAAATCATTCACTTACATATATATATGGAATAGTATTGGGAGTTAACTGTGCATTGCTGTAGACCAACTGGAATTCTTTACATATATTCTTATTGAGTAAGGATACTCTAAAAAATTTGTTGCATGACATATTGTTGATTATTAGTATACTAGATATGGAGAATATTTATATTTGAGTAGTTTGTATATAATACCATCAAGCCAAATAGTATCGAATGCCTTTTTAAAATCTATAAAACAAGTTGCTACACATAATATTGACCATTGTTTATATGCCAACATATATCTGACGATAAATTGGTCATAGCATTTATAGTGCTGTGTTTGTGGCGAAATCCGACTTGGTTGTCTGGTATTATATTTTTTTTTATTGTTTCTGTTATTAAAAATTTATTAATTAATATTTTATAAATCTTACTGATGTTCGGTAATAGACTGATAGGTCTGTAGCTACAAGGATCGGTGGAGTTTTTGCCTGGTTTTTTTTTATTGTTATGACAATTGCTTTCTTTCAAGGTTTTGGAAAGTTGCTTAGTTTATTATATAATATTTTTCTACTAGTGTAACTCTATACTGGTCACCGCAACCGAATTAAAGTAGTTGTTTTAGCCAAATCGAAATTACTAAGTATAATCGAATGTTTGTTGAGAATACCATACCTACACTTACAACAATTGTAAAATATTGTAAAATATGTTAATCTTTAAGGAATATCGTACATTTCATTACAAACACACAAGTTTAGTACACTCAATTTTACTTTATTTTAATTGTTATTATACTTACTTAACTCATTATACTTAATTATAAATGTAATACTTAATAATTTTTGTAAATTGTAATATATTATAAGCATATTTAATTGTCCCAAATAACAAATTGATATCACATGATTTAAGATTGTATTTTACTAATTCAGTTTTGTTCAGATATTGACGTGTCCCATTGAGTAACAGCAGAATTACAAAAGTCATGATAATTTAAAATTAAATTTGAAATCTTTAACTGATTTTTAATATGCATAAGTTTTTAGTATATTTTAATATATTAATCGTCTGATGCTTTGCCTCAAAACGCATATTAAAATAATTTAATAAATCTAATTTTTCTGTGATAAGAATCAAATGCTAATTTCAATTCGATTCCTTCAACTAAATATAGCACTTAAGATAATTGGCAATATTGGTTGCAATAATAATTGGTTGTTAGTACGATTCAATCCGCATTGAAAACCATTTTTAATCTCATTGATAATATATAATTTGTTACATAGTAGAGTAGTTACACCAAATAAATTCAATTACAATTGAATTCTAAAATATGATAATTTCATCTATATATACCTACATCATAGTTGAATATTTTAATTCAATATCCATTCTTCTTTAATAATTTACAAAAATTTAGAAAAACTACATTTTTTTTTAAATAATTTTAAATATTCCAAATTCAATTCATTTTCATTTCCTAATCCAAACTATTTTCAATTTTACACAAACGCATTTTTGTATTGCATTTCCTGCTGTGAATTATATAATATGTAGACGTACATTTATACAATATGTACATATCTTCCACAATCGGTATTTAATTCTTCACACTACCAATAAAAATTTTACATAATTTGTAGAAGAAAAAAAATTCCAATCTAAATGTAATGACAGATAATATGATAATCGGAATCGGAAGTTATAATCGAAATTATTGCATGGCACCTACACAAAACTATATATATAACAAGAAAAACAATAACAACATATTATTAAGAACAAAAAAAAATAAAATGTATAATACGTATTTTCTTTTATAAAACATTTTTGTTATTGTTTTTATTGCTCTGCTAAAATTCTATTGTGCAGCATCCTAAAAACAAAAAAACCAACAAACAACAAAATGTTCGTCACGCTGCAAGACTGAAATAATACTCTCTGAACTCTTAATAATTAACAAATTATATTAGTAATGCCCCAAAAGTGATGCAGAGTCATGCTTGAATTATTTTTTTTTTTTTTTTTTTTTTTTAAATATTAATAGAAGAAAGCCGAAGAAGAACTCTGAATTACATTCCTTTCATATTACAATGAAATAAATAAAATAAAGTCGTATAGGATTGAAAATAATTTTGAATTTCCAATGATTTCCATTGGAGAAACTAATTTTAATTTGGTAATACTAATATCTATTCTACTACCAATACTACGCATGTAAGTATGAATAATATTTTTTGATATTATTTTTTATATTGAATTTAGTTGAAGAAAGACTTAATTGAGTCCATTGGGAATTCTAATTAACGGAAATAATTAAAACGATTTCTTATTAGATTTTAGTTTTCAAAATTAATCAAGGATGTACGCTTCATATTCAATCAAAGAATATGTTTATAAATTTACAAATATTTTTTTTTAATATTACAAAAGTTTGTATTAAAATGATGCAATCTTAAACCAGAACTTTTTTCCATCAATTGTACCAGTTTATCCTATTGGTGCAAATACTATCAATTTATTATATTATTCATAAGTTTTATAAATAATATTCTTACGTTTTTTTTTAATGTTCTCCCAATTTTCACTGGAAAGTAAAATAACACAAATATTTTTTTTTGTTTTTTTTAACGGTTTTTTTTATTAAAATGTTGACTAAAAAATATTTAAAACATAAATATATTTATATTTATTTTTATTGAGAGAAAATTTAAATTTTTTTGAAAAAAATAATAATGTAAAAATAAAAATTTTTAAAATATACTTTTATCGAAAGAAAACTAGCCTCCTAAAAAGTAGAAAATAAAACTAGTGGAAAATTTGCACTACAAGTACTATCACAATTATTTTTTGAGATGTGTAATATATTTTCAAAATTCTTTGTTATATTCTTCGTCATAAATGTTTAAACCAAAAATCTTTTTCATAGGTTTGTTCGTATCATGTTAAAATTTTTGACACTTTTTTCAAATCAAATTCTTGCACTTTGAAAATTAAAAACAAAATAGGTAGTTGATATTTGCATACAAGAAACAACGAAAAATAACGTGAAAAATTTAATAGCTGGTTTTCTGACGGAGTATGCCTAAATCAATGGAAACATATGCTAGAATTTTTAAATTTAGTTTTATTAAAAAAAAATTCTACATGGCTTACCGAGATATTAAATAAAGAAGAGTTAAATCAGAAAAAAAAACGCAAGAATAAAAAGAAAATCTGTAGCAATGGAAACAAGTAGTAATAGAAAGTTAAAAATTATTAAAACTTAAACAAAAAAATAAGACACATTATAAATTAAAAGAAAAAAACCCAAATCCATTCGTTTCAAAAAACCATAAAATTTTACAATATTATATAATAAGACTTCAAAAAACCAACTGGCCTTTTCAGGGCTACCATATATTTATTAAAGAGTATTATTTAAAAATTGTACAGTGTAATATAATAATATACAGTGATAGTATATTATTAAGACTAGTTTTTACTGAATATAAATATTTATTTTACAGAATGATATAAAAATTTAAATAGTTAATTCAACATTGATAAATAAAATTCTTATTACTGTTGAATTAACCATTTAAAATTATATATATCTGTAAAATAAAATCATTTCTGTGTTTGCAGTTTTATTACTTTATTAAAATATATTTATTTAATTGCCGACTATTGGTACGACTCGTGGAAAAATTTAATTAAAAACCACTACTGTGCAATCGCGCACAGTGGTAACTATAGTCATTATTTTTCTATGATATATATTTCATTTCAATCCAATTATTTCTCAGTTCTTGTGATTTGTATTTTTATTTTGGCATCATTACAAATTTTAATACTTAATAGAACCACGCATCAGAACAAATTTTTGTGTTGTTCTTTTTTTTAAAATTCATAATCGCAATGACTCTCTCTATATTTAAAAAGCCCCGAAACTAATTTTTGCTTCGTTAAAAAAAGATTTTATTTGTATGGAAAATCTTCGTAAATATTCGTTTTTCCATACAAATAAAATCCCTTTCTCTCGAAGCAAAAATTAGTTTCGAGGCTTTTTAAATATAGATTATAGAGGCATTATGCATATTATTTTTTTCTGTGGTATTACTTAATCTATGACTAATATATAATCCAGTTAAGGAAAAATTTTACCAAAACCTTAATTTGAAAATCTTTTATTTAACTATAAAATCCTTTTTCTACCCTATTTCTAAAATTAAAAACCTATTATAAGTTTGACTATTTTTTTTTTGTTTTTTTTTTAAATAATTAGCCAAAACTTAGGTCAAAATCTTTATACTTTCGTACCGTTGGCTTTTGGAAGAGAAAATAAAAGGGATAGTTAGGGGAGAGAAGATTATTTTATTTATGAGACCAAATGACAAATTTAAGTTAAATGAATTGTGCCTTATTATTACAGTTTCCTTATGAGGAGGTTAATAGAGTATATGTTCCATATACTTTTAGATTTTGTAGCAATTGTTTCAATATAACTATTACCTCTTTTATCTAATTTTACTGCATAAAACGAAAATTAATAGAATAGAAAATTTAATAATCATTTTGAGGATTTTGTTTTGTACAACCTGCAATTTTTGAATGAGTGTTGCCTCACAGGTGGGGCATATAAAATTAATGGTTGAAACACCATTTTCAATAATATAAATTTGTTGCTTTCGGATAACTTGGATTTCCTATTTATAAAAGGCGTGTCAATGGTTGTACCGATATGGTTATTGAAGGTTAGTTTGGAATCAAATCTTACCTCCCAAATATTTAATTGAGTTTAACCAAGAAATATCTGTGTAGTTTTATTTTATGTGTTGGTGTATGTCAGTATGTGTATATGTGTGTCGAAAATGGTTACTAACTTTGATTTTTTTAGTAAAATAAATTGCGTTCGTTTTTTCTGCATTTATTGATATTTTCCATTTGTCAAAAAATTTGAAAGTAATATCAAAAGCAATTTGCAAATTAATTAAGGCATTAGCACCAGAGTGTAAAAAATATTATAACTGAAAAACAGTTTGGGTTTAGGCACAAACACGGAACCACTCCTACAATATCCAAACTAACATCAGATATCTGCTGGTTGATAAATAAAAAATATGGCGTAGGTGTCTGTTTGGTCGATTTGGAAAAGATTTTCAACTCGGTATGGTTGGATGGTTTAATATTCAAACTAATAAAATATGAATTCCCATCACATCTAATTGCGCTTATTCAAAGCATGCTATATGAAAATAAATTTCAGATCTATTATCAACAAAATTCATCAGATAACGTATTCCCTATCGAAATTGTTAACGCACCAATTCTTTTTTCAATATAGATATAACAGATCTGCTCCACTTATTAGATAGAGTAAATGGCAATAATTTTGCATCCGTCTTTGCGGTTGAGTGATGGTATAATAGTTTATTCTGCGGATAGCAAAGTTGTAATATACAATACCAAGTTCAAAAAATGTTTAATACTATTTTGGACTACTGCAAGATATGATGGATACTAAAAGTGAACTTTAAAAAATTCGAAATCGTGCTATGCCGTAACACGGTGGACAAAACAAGTTCAGACATAAAAAAAAATTGGAAATCTTTTTCTATAAAACCTCCAAATAACTCACCGCTAGCAAACAAAAAAGTTGTGAAATATCTCGAAATTTTTCTTCACCGTAATCTGAATTATTTCGAGCACATAAAATACACAATATCTAAACGCAATAAGTCCTTCGTGATGGCAAAAAAACTATTTTACAACAAAAACGTAAAGAATAGAGTAAAAATAAGATGTTGTCAGACATAATATGGAGTACATTAAAAAGACTGTGCTCACAGGCTTTATAGCCCCTGAGCACTTTTGTCTTTTTGCATAAAAATGGTTATATTTAAAACCAAAATCATGTCCCTACCCTACACTATATCACTATAGTAGACGGATTAAATGTAAAACTATAGAGTATAACCCTGGCAACATTAATGGACTATTGGTGGTTGGAAAATACGTATAATTAGCGCTAAGTATTACATATTTTTTTTCGTTTTAACTAAGTTTAAGCAGTTTTAGTTAGGTTTAGTTAGTTTAGTAGGTATAATTTTAGGTTAAGTTTTATCTTAAGTAATACGATAATGTATTGGTTTTTCAGTTCAGTGATTAGACGAATTGAATTTTTATTTTGTAATTTATTTTTAATAAATTTTTTAATCCTCAGTAAACAATGCAATGTTTTATAGTATGATCTGAAACCGAATTGTGTATTTGGGATTAAGTTCAGATCTTCTAATTTAATTTTTATAACTTTCTCGAAATTTTTTGAAAGATTACTTAATAGGCTAATAATTGGTCTGTAGTTATTTAAGTAGTCACGATTTTTATTTGGCTTAGTTATAGCAATTATCATGGAATCTTTCCAAGAAGACGGAAAGTAGCAGAGTTTTGAAACATGAATTCAGTATATAGGTAAACTATTTAATATATAAACTATTAAATATTTTGTCTATATATATATATATATATCTTTTAATCGGACCAGCTCAATTAACAAACAAATTAAATATTTATATTTCATATTAACTACCACAATGTATATATATATATATATATATACAATTTACAATTATATAATTTTAGTATCAAAAATAGCATCTTTCCTGAATGTGTAAAAAGTGCAGTCGTTATTCCATTACACAAAAAAGGAGATCCGTCGTCTGTGAATAACTACAGACCTATCTCTTTACTTTCAGTTTTCTCAAAAATCTTTGAAAAATTAATAAAAACGAGAATTATATTGTTCCTAAATAAAACGAAACGTCTTAGTGATTTCCAGTTTGGTTTTAGGAGTGGTAAGTCCAGATGCTTTATTAAAGCTTTGCAGTGAAATTTACTTATCTGGAAATGAAAATTTAATTCCTGCAGCCCTGTTTATTGATATTACGAAGGCATTTGACATGGTTAATAAAAACATACTTCTGGACAAATTACATAATGTCGTTTTTAGATGATTCATTCTTAATTGGTTTGCTTTTTACCTGAGAGACAGAACACTAACAACAGTAAAAATCAATCAAAAGTAGTTTAACTTCATCGGAAGTTTTAAATATAGGAGTTCCCCAAGGCTCCGTTCTAGGACCTCTTTTTTTTTATTTATATGAATTCTATTTTCCAGCAGATTTTTAAAGGGGAATTGACTACTTTCGCTGACGACACAGCTCTGTCATATGGAAATAAATTTTCCATATGTTTACTTGATGATGTTAATCATGATCTTTATATTTTAAGATGGTTTAAAGTTCATAAATTAGTTATTAGTAACAAAACAAAATTTATGTCTTTTCAGTACCATTCGCCGTTTTGTAATAGTTGTCCTTTAACATGTAGTGGCTTGAACAATCCGAATAGGATTACTGCTAATCCTAACAATGTATGTTCTGATGAATGCTTCTTGATAAATATTGTAGATAATTTTAAATATGGCATATATCAAGACGCAAAACTCAATTGGAATGATCTCACATTGTATCTTAAACAATATACCTAAACAAAGTTATAAGACAAGACTATCATTTAACTTAATATTGTTTACAAAATGTTTTAAAACTAATTTATAATGGCTTATTTAAATTTAAGCTACAATATGGTCTGAGCTGTTGGGGAGGCATATATTTTAATAAAATTATTGCTTTACTAATTAAGCAAAAGCACGCCATTAGAATAATATGCAAAATTAACAGAAGAATACCTAGTTTTGACTAAATTTTTTTTTGTTTTTTTCCAGATAGTAGTAAATCATCGAAAGAGGCTTCAGGGACTATCTATTACCTGGGAAGGCAGTTTGAAGGACTGTGGGACTTTAACCCACTAAAAACTCCTATCATTATTGCAACATTAAAACTAGTCTTATAGATTAACCATTAACTTACATTTAACTCAAAAAATCTAAGATACCTTTGATCTACCAAAATCCAATAAGGTTTTAATAGATAAAAGGTTTTAACCTAACTCAAGTGGTCTTGTTCGTTTTAGTCGCTTCACAAAGTTTTGATTGTCAATTAAGCTAGAAGCTTCGGTATTGACATGTTGGATCAGACGAGCTTTATGCCGTGCAGTGCATTTCATTATTTCGTCTTTTATAGATGAGATCTTCAGATCTCGATGAATATCGGCCTTTCGAACATACTATGGAGCATTGACTATGTTGCGCAGTACCTTATTTTGGAACGATTGGATAGTTTGAATATGGATTTGTTTAGCACATCCCCATATTTGAATACCGTATGCCAAGATTGGCTTCAATATTAGATTATACATCAAAACTTTATTATAGGTCGACAACGTAGAATTCCGCTCAATCAGTTAGTATATTTCTCTATATTTGAACTGGAGTTCTTGTTTTTTGATTTTCACATGCTCTTTCCATTTCAGTTTTGAATCCAAGGTCATGCCAAGATATTTAGCTTTATTCTCGTATGGAATCACGACATCATTAGCTTTAACTGAGAGAGGAGTTACTATGTTTTTATAGGTGAAGTTTACATGACTAGATTTGGCTTAATTTAATTTAATTTTCCACTTTTTGCACCAGTTGCAAATTTTGTCATTAGCTTTTTGCAGTTTGTTTGTAGCTTCTTCTATAGTAGAACCAACTGCCATCAATGCTGTGTCATCTGCAAAGGTTGTTATTTTTATATTTTCTACTTCGGGTATATCACAGATGTATAACAAATATAAAATTGGACCCAGTATACTACCTTGCGGTACTCCAGCTTTTATATCTCTTAGAGAGGAGTATTCATTTCACTCATTTTTAACTCGAAAAACTGTATTTGAGATATATGATGAAAATAATTCAACATAATTTTTAGGAAGCAAACAACTTAGCTTTTTGATGAGTCCTTCATGCCAAACTTTATCAAAAGCTTGGGCTACATCTAGAAATACTGAAGAACAAATTTGTTTATTTTCCAGTGCCCTTTCTATAATGTCTGTTATTCGATGTACTTGATCTATTGTTGAGTGTTTTTTAAATTGGTGATTAGGTATTATATTCCTGTTTTCTATGAGGGGTTGATTCCTTCTCAATAGTAAATTTTCAAACAATTTCGATATTGTAGGGAGCAAAGATATCGGCCTGTAGGATTTGGTGTCGTTAGCAGGCTTTCCTGGTTTTTGGATCATTATTATCTCTGCAACTTCCCATATACTAGGTACGTGTTTAAGCTTAATACAGGCATTCATTATATGTACCAAGAGTGTAAGAGTTTTGACTACATTAAAAATTTAAATATTTTGCCTTTAAGACATTCATATTTTTACAAAGTATGAAAAAAACAAAAAATATTCTTTGAGTGGTCTGGACATTTAGGTGGTTATGCTGAAGTTCGTCGGAATGTTAAATTCCGCGTTTGGTATGCTGAAGTCCGTAAGTATTCCGCAGTCTTCAAATGACATTATTTATCCGAAATTTTAAAATTTATGTATGCTGTAGTTCGTCGGAACGGAAAATAATTTGAAAATTGTACGACAGAATTTCTCATTCGGAAGTATTAGAATGGTTCGGAAATGAGTTATAAAGCATACAATTTTTGTATTTAGAATATTAGGAGAAGTAGAAAATGTAATAATAGTTTTTTTTTTTCATTTATGAAAAATATTTTTTTTTTTAGGAATAAAAAAGCGCTTCAAAAGAATAATATATTTTATTGTTTTTAATATTATAACATAATATGTATATATATTACAAACGATACATATTATATATTTTACATTCTTTAGAGAATTTTAAATTTTCTCTGATGGAACAAAAATTTACTATTATTTTAATTTGTATATATATACATACTACATAATATGTAATTAAGAAAGTTATAATTTTTACTTTTAATTTATATATGCATATTGTATATATACATTATGTCATATACGTTATCTATTAAAATTTTTTTACAAAATAAATAAAAAAAAATTTAATGAATATGAAAAAAAAAAAAAAATCTTCCGAAACATCTGATTTTGATTTCTGTACAGACTTTGCAGTCGAACGGATTTCAGCATACCGATTTTTTCATATTCGGATCGGAATTTTTTTTCGGAGAAATTCCCCTTCGGACTTCAGCATAACCACCTTAACTCCCAGAACCTATGACAACTATAGTCTACTGGCAAATATAATAATTTTTTGGTAACGATTCCTAAATTTAATAAGACAAAAATTAGTCAATTTTATATCTTTACTGCTCCACGGTTGTATAATCTATTACTATTGTTTTCTAGAAAATTATGAGAGTAAAATCATTGTTTTTTGAAACAAATTAAGCAATGACTTTTTCATAGAATTTAAATGATATTGAAAATATAATCAAATCTATAATATAGTTAATAGATATAACATTTTGTTCCTTAAATTAGTTTTATTATTGATTTTCCTATTGAATATAATTGCTGTTAAAATTAATTATTAATATATTTTTTATTTTTGTTTTAATTTAATTTAATTTCTAACTTTAAGTACTAATTTTTCTTTTTTCTTTTCCTTAATTTGATTTTATTGAAAAATATGTAAAAATACGCCCCCCCGTTGAATTTAATTATTATTATATTGAGTTTATCTGATTGAAGTGGAGCATTCAACATTTACTTATCTTTGGATAACAGAATGCTCTAACTATTTCATTTATTACAAACTTTTATATTGCCTAAAAATGAATATAAATGGATATAAATTGTAAATTGTAACTATAAGTTTTAAAAAAAAAATGAAATAAAGGAAGATATATATTATACATAGATAATTCAAGGTTAAGAAAAATCTTAGACTTTTTTTAATATGACGAAAAAATTCCAGAGAATAATTTTGCTCATATCTATTATGATGATAAAAAAGCCATTCTTATTCTCTCTGAAATATTAACCTTTTGTTTTTTTATACATATAAATTCTGATATTACATAGAAAATAGAAAATTTATAAACAATAAAATTGTTTTTAAATTATTATCAAAAACAAAAGCTTTTTAATAGTAGCATATAGATAGATAACTTAAAAATCAAAATCAAAAGAAAATTACTTCAAAAAGAAATTCCGAAAGTAAATTAGAGTTCTAAAAAAAAAAAAAATTTCCTATACATAACTTCATATACTCGTAATGTTGTTTAACAATATTCCAGTTACTGAAACATTCTAAAATACAAAATTTGAAACATTTATAAGATACAAAGATGACATTTACATTCCATAAAAATGATAAAAAAAAATTATCTTTAATTATAAATAACCGTAACGCGACTGAAAATTCTAAATACCCAATTCGAAGTTCACCATGAAAGGTATATAAGAAAGTTAAACATTTCGAATAATATATTTTTCTAATATTTATTTCAAATTTGATTCATTACTTTTATATTATACTATATTTTTTAGACAATAAAATGTTTTTGGTGATAGCAACAATAATCGCATCAATTTTCAATATTCAATCAGTGATTGCAGAGCCCTGTTTGCATGGATTTACAAAACCACATGAAAGCGATTGTCAAAAATACTATAGTTGTATTGTTGGACTATGGACTTTAAAATCATGTCCCTCTGATTTTTACTATGATTCAACGGGTGGTTTTTGTGTTCGAGATAAAAGTGTTTGCGATCAACCTATAATAAAATCAAATGTAGCATCATCTTCTAAAGAAATTTCAATTCAACCTAAATTAAAATTAACAACACCATCTGTAATAAAAGCTGAATGTATGGAAAATCAAAAAAGAAAATATGTTGAAGACTGTTCAAAATTTTCTATTTGTTCAAATGGATTATGGTCGATCCAAAATTGTCCAACAGATCAGTACTATAATATTCATACTCAAGCATGTACAATTGATAATGGAGAATGTAAACCAAAACCAATTATTGTTAAAACCACAGAGGCAGCACCATGCACTGAAAATCAAAAAATGGGTCAAACTGATTGTACCAAATTTATTCTATGTACGAATGGAAATTGGGTAATTAATAGCTGTCCCACCAATGAATATTATAATTCGAAAATTAAAAATTGTTCAGTTGATAATGGAACATGTAGGCAAATGTCTACCACTACTGTTGCAGCTACTAATAAATGTGAGCCTGGAACATATAAAGTTGATGAAACAATGAATGCTAAATATTTTATTTGTCTCAAAAATGAATGGAAAATTTTTGCATGTCCACTTAAATCTCATTTTGATTTGAATATTAAAATGTGTACAAGTGATTAAATTGGGGAATTATTTATTAATATACTTTTTATATCATTTTTAAAATTAAATTTTATGAAATATATAAGTTCTTTTTCTTTTTCAGTTCTAAAATTTAAGTTTTAAGCTATATAATTTCAAAAAGAATTATTTCTACTCCAAATTTATAAATTACAATTAGAAAAAAAAATCACCTAAATTCGTCTAGTCGTCTTATTATGGTGTCATGAACGCGATAATGATTTATCCGTTTCATGGTTTATGATTTTATTTTTTCAGAAGTTCTGATTTTAAAGTCAGCACGTAATTTTATGCATTGAGGTCATAGTACCTGAAAAAACAGAAAACAATTTTTTCGGAAAGGGGAGAACTTGCACTACAAAATTTAATATTATATATATATATATATATATATTTATTGCCAAAATTTCTATAGAAATTTCATATTTTATTATAGAAACCACACAGTAAATTACATTAAAAAAGTGTTCTTCCAATTGAACACAGGTGATAATAAAACAACCGTTATATTTAATATATAAATTTGTTTTAATAACCTATTGTTGAAATTTAAATAAGCGTGAATTTGAAATTCTTTTAATCAAATGAAGAATTTGGAATGCCTAAAAAATTTTAAAGATTAAGTTTAAGAATATATATAATTCCTCAGCCCCTACGCTTAATACAGTATATTAAGCTGAATACAATGTGAAACAAGATAGGTTACATATACAGTTTTTCTGTTCACAATTGCTAAGACAAATGTAAAACCCTATAACTTCGTAACGTAATAACAATCAGAATATATTTTCTTTTGAATTTTGTGGTATATTGATATTAATTTAATAATACCAAGTTTTACATGATTGAAAGTTCTGTAAAACTGTTTATTAGATCAAAATATTTTACAGGTTTTTGTTCAAATGAACATCGTCAAAAAAATTCGTCATTTTTTGAGTCTGTTCAGTTAATTCAGTCTTCTTTGATGATGTAAACTCCAAGGTTGGAAGAATCAACGAACTTGAGTATTGAGTACCTTGCATTACTAATTTTTCACAGCAAATTTCAATTCAATTATGATTTCTGTATGATGCTTTAACTCATGAAATAATTTCTTTTAATATTTCAGTAAATTAATTAGATGCTGAATTTTGCTTCAACTGCAATAATTCTTCAATAGTTAGTTGGCTCGTCAAAAATTTTCCTTGACTTAATTCCGTAAACGTTAGACTCAAATCCGACTCAAATCCGTAAACGTTGAAAATAAACTTTTTATATATTTATTGAATTCAATTTAATATAAATCTTGATAATTTCATTTTCTATTTCAATTACTCAATTACTCCAATATCTATGGTACTTTTCTAAAACCCTAAAAACATGACGATGATCAAAATTAAAAATTCATGAAAAGTTTTAACTCGTCAGCCATAAATTCTAAAACTCGTGGATCGTCAACTTGTTGAGAAAATCTCTCTACAACAATGCATTAGTTTTATTGGTAGCGTTCAGTGAAATTAACCATTGGATCTGAAATCCACAGACCCATGGATCTGTTTACTGAACGGTGTGGTAAATGTACCGGTTAATGTATCGCGGTTAATGAAAATGGATCTGAAAAAATTCTAGATACATTTCATGGATCTGACTTTTTATATGTAAAAACAACAACAACAATTTTTATGTTGAGTGCTGTGACATCTACCGTAAGAAAAATTAAATGTTTATATTTTTTATGAAAGTTTATAAATTTAAATCGCCATTATTTTTTGAATTAGTGTGAAAATTTAAACTCTTAAGGAAGATTTATGTACATAAAACTTAAATTAAGGGTTATAAAAAATAAATTATATGTATGATAATAAATATTATTCCATTCAAATTTAATTTATTTTTAAAAGTACTCATTATATTTTCCGGTGACGGCACTAGTATTGCGGTAAATTTTCGTGGTGCATTGCGTTCAGTGGCCAGATATATGGTACATGAATCCAAAATGGATTCCAGATCTACCGGTTAATGCTACTGAACGAACCCATTGTTACTGCAAGAGTGTCAAATTGTATTTGTTTTATTTCTATCGTAAAATGGCTGAATGCCCATGTTTATACGAGGCAGAAATCTACCATCATGTTCATACGTGAAAAAAAAACTGGTAGATTTCTGCCATTGTCGCTGTCAAATTATTGAAATATCAAGATGGCCGCAATTGAAATTATTGGCAAAGAAATAAATAAATAAATTTTTATTTGTTTTTGATAATCAGATTTGTTTTTAGTGATATGTTTAGATTTATGGAATAAAAGTCGAGTTTCCTTTCACTAATCATTTGTATTTATTTGTCGCAAAGCACTGATGAAGGAAGTAAGTTGCTTCCGAAATATCGATATTTGCAAAATAAATACAAATGATTAGTGAAAGGAAACTCGACTTTTATTCCATAAATCTAAATTTTTATTATTATTCTAGTGTCAATTCAACATTATTATTATTTGTACAATTTATATTTTTTTATTTGATTAATATTCGATCCGAAAATTTCGTTGTCAACAACAATTTCCTTTTTTTTTGTGAATAAAAAATAATAAAAATATTTTACCACTGACATATTCCCAGAAAAAAAATTTAAACGTCAAAAATCTACCAGAAGTTTAAAATTTTGGTAGATTTGCTTACCCCTTACCGAAATCACTCTTCACCTATAAATTTTGCTAAGATCATTATTGTCGCTAAAATCAAATGTGATCGTCAAATTGTTGACGTTTTAGAAAAGAACTAAAAACAAACAGCGATTTCTAACACAACTAAGATGAAATTTAAAAATTGTGTGAGTATTCAAAATCGAATACTGAATCTCAGGCAGCGTTTACTCGTCAGACAAAATTTAAGATTTTGTTCCTAAGATTTTATAGAGACAAAGTCGAATAATTGTTTACATTTCAGATTTTATCTCCCTTTTTTTTAAAGTAAATTATTATAAATGAAATTTACATTGAAAATAAAAAAAAAAATCTACCTTTTTCAAACTACACTTCAAAACACAATCACCATTAAACATTAAGTGGATAAAATATAATAAAAATCACCAGATGGCAGTAAAAAGTTCTAAATATTCAATTATCGCCATATTGAATTTTAAAAATTTGAGTAAAAATCGAGTAGGATAGCTTTCTATTTTTTTCATCAGATAAAGTTTGATTTCCGACTGCCTTTACATTCCAGACTTTTTAAATTTAAATATTATATATATATATTATCTACTTAAAACTAGATTAAAACCTAAAAGTCATGTCTTAATCCTTTTTAAAAAGATATATTTTTTTTTACGAAGAGTTCAAATATGTCTATGGGATCACGAACACCCTAACTTTTTTTACACAGAGATTTGGTATACACAAATTACATACAATAGTCTTTTATTTAGAATTTTTATTATATATCTATTAATTTAAATGTGGAAAACTATACCTATTGTACTTCGCCTTCATAATAGCGTTCCTTTTTATTTTTAGAACCAAAATTCTGAATAATTTTATCAGGTTGTAGCCAAAACGAAAAAAGACGCTACACTAAAAATTATTTCAAAGTATATTAAAGAAGGCTGGCTGACCATTATCACTGTCTAGGTCAGTAATAATTTACCCATATTACATATAAAAAAGAATGAATTGTCTGAAGAACGTGGGCCAAATTTTGGAGTTACTGTATTCTTATTCTAAGTATTTTGAAATCTATTGTACTAAAAGTATTCATCTTTTTAATTTAGGAATGGTGAAAATGAAAAGCGTGTCCAGATGTTATTTCTAGTGGCCCAAATTTGCCAACATTTACCATATAAAGGAAGCGCTTCGCAAAATGAACTGATTTCGTGGAATTTCCCAAACCGTCCTTGGTATCAAATTTTTTTAGTATTTTTTGTCCCGATTTTCGGAAAATACTTTTTAATAGTAGTCGACGCTTACAGTAAATGGGTATCGCTAATATCAAAAGAAATTAAATCATATTTGAAATCTAATTGAATTGAAATCTAACTGAACATCTAAAAATATAGGTAAGCCATCATCTAACTGCTGAAATGCGGTCAAGCTGAAAATGTAATGAAATCGGTTAAGTTAGCAGTAAAGCTTTGCAAAATAATTCGAACAGTAAAAATAGTCTCAAATATTATTTTCAAGTTTATTTACAACAATATTATCAAGTACAAACATGCAGCAATAACATTTCTTGGAAGATGCATATAAATCAAATGAGATTTTGTTTGAATAACGAAGTTAACGCAGGTAATATCAAAACTGTTGTTTATTACAAAATGTTTAGTTTAAAATTAATATAAGAATTTTTTTTTTTATACATAGCTAAAACACTATAGGACCTTTTATACCGATTAGTACGTTTGGCTAGGGTGGGAAAGGAAAATTAGGAAAGGAGGATGGTAAAAGGGAAGGAGGACAATTACGAACGAAGGTGTTAATGTTCGTCTTAAATTTATTTAGGTCATAAATATAGAATTTGTCATTTCAAATTTGTTTTTCATTTAAAATCTTGTTTTTTTTAAAAATTCTTTTGCAAAAATTTTAAGAAGTGATAAAATGTTGCTGCCGTCACTAATAGCAGGCTTTTAATAATAAAAGCGGGAGTTTAAGGCGGCAGTCCCGAACTTTAAAAATAAAATAGTTTTTTTTTAAGTTTTTTACTAAACTTTTACCGCCTAAAAATCAAAATTCCCAATTTTGCAAAAAGGCCCAAAATCCTATACAAAAAATCCTAAAAAAAAAAAGTTTTATCTTAATTATTTTTATGCGTAGCTGCTGTTATATTACATATAATAGCTCAATTAATATTTGAGTTTTTCTAAAATAACTGAATATTTACATTCAAGCATCTTGTTTTTTTAACTTTTAATTATAAAATAAAATACAATAATTATATTTCACTTTAAATAATATTCTTAAAAAATTTTAAAATTAAAAGTGATTCAAAAAGCAAGATTTTAAAAAACAAGATTTCAAAAAACAAGATTACATAGAATGCCCATTATAAACGCACCCTAATAAGTTAATATAACATGACAATACTGAGCAATATGCCATTTACTTTATAGAATAAAACTATAATGATCACATGTATTCGCATTAGTCGACTTTTAATCCAAAGACATTCCAATTCCAATAACAAAGAGTACTGCTACGGACTAGGCCGAAAAATCCATAAAGCATTTTTTATTTTTGCCTTCATCGGGAATCGAACCTGGGACCTTTCGGTTGAAATATACCTACCTATACTGTGCATAGAATCTACCTATACTGTGCCACCAAGTTATTCAAAATTTAATTCAAAACCAAAAATCGTACACTTTTGTCGAATTTATCATCCATTTATATTTTGATTTTTTTTATATATAATTTTTAAATTTCATATAATATTCAATTAATTAATATTTGTAATTTGGGCTATACTCATCATCGTAAATCCTTCAATTTACAAAAGTAGCTTAAATAATACTGTTTTTGTATTTCAAGCACCATTTCAGTTTCAGATTCATATTGTTCAATTCATTTTACAAAAATAAATAAAATAATTTTTCAACTACAATTCACATATATATTTTTAACGGTAATTCGAAAATACATTTAATTTTTTTTTTTATTATTAATAAAACTTACAATTTACAGTACACGGTAACATAACAGTATCATTTTCATTTGTTTTTACCGTTGTTGGTACACTTTCAAATATTGTATTATTCTCATAATGACTATAATTTAAATCAGCTTCAACTGAATCCATTTTAATAATTAGTAAAAATCCAATTAAAATAAATGAAATTTTTAAAAATTTAATTTTTAATTTTTCCATTTTAAGTATTAATTTATAAATTTTATTATTTTATTTATTTTTAAATTTTAACAATAACTATTTTTTGTTCAAAAAAGTTATAAATACTTTACTTTATTTTACAAATTACATTTATTATAACAATATCATCAAAACTATAAATATTTTCTTAGTAAAAAATTGCACTATAATTTTTAATCTATTCAATCTAACTAAAAAAATAATTAATTAATTAATATTCATAGGTCAAGAATTATAATTAATACTCGTCTTTTGCAATTTGATCTCTTCTTTATTACTTTAAGTCAATTTGATACGTAAAATATTTTATTTATTATTTCTATTCACTATGATTATTATTATTCTAATTTTTTTTAATTAATTTAATTAGAAAAGAGTGGCTTAAAATTCAATAAAACAAAAAAACACAACGAGTCATTTTTATCCGTAAAGAAACATCCGCACAATTCAATAGTTTAAACTCAACTATACCTATATGTTAAGTGGGTTATTTTATTCGTGATTCGTGAATCGTGGTTCAATCTTTTCTTAACAGTCGGCTGATATTAGCCGGTTATTTTAAATATTCAGCTCATTCAATATTTAAACTAGGTAGTGTAGTGAGTGAGTGATATGATTTGAATGTTGTTTTCAATTTTTCTTGTTTTTATTGTTTTTTTTAGTTGGAAAATGAAAATGAAAACAAATTGTAAATTAGTACATAATAAAATAATACTAAATTTCCTTTTTTTATTCGAAGTATTATCAGTTATTATATGCTTACGACTGAATTAAAATCAATTCAATGTATATAAAACTTTTAGACTTCTATAAAATAGCTTAGTAAATTTTTAACTAATCACTGATGTTATTCCTATCTATTATTTCACGTTAGTTGTAGTTTAATAGTAAATAATTAATTTAATAAGAAAAATATTTAAAATATTGTCGCAGTTAAAGTTGTAAATGTAGTTGTAAAATTAAGTTTACATGTAAGCTGTAAAATTAAATAATGTATTAATAGCATACACGTGGTGTGTGTCTGCATTATGTCAAAACGCTAATTGAAAAAAGTATTAACGACTGCAATGGAACACAATCCAAGAAGACTACTTGTTAGTACACTCTAAACGCTTAAATATACGAAAGGTCTTTTCTTTTATATACGAAATCCAAATTAGCAAAATTTCGAAATTTGTTCTCATAAACCTCATAAAAACAATTTTCCGAAAATTTATTTTAATATGACGTGTTCTTCTGATGCATTTGCATGATAAATCACAGAAAACGGATATTTTCATCAATCACAGATTATTACAGATAAATCACAGATGACGGATTATTACAGATACGTCACTTCGATTAAACTAACGAAACCACTTTGACTAATGAAACAGCTCGGTATTAAGTGGAAACCATGTACTGGCTGATAGAGAGAAAATCAAAACTCTCCTTAGAAAACAAAATATTGTCCAGATTGGTTTCATTATGTACAGAAACCAATCTGGACTTATGATGGCATTCAACTATATGGGAAGTTACAGCCAAAAACAACGTACAAATCATCCAACGATTTCAGAATAAAATTATAAGATCCATGATAAATGCTGTGTGGTTTGTGCCGAGTCAAGTAATCGAAAATCATTTACGTATTCCCTCAGTTCGCAATTAATTCATTAAAAATACATCAACAATTACAAAACTAGATTGGAGTAACATTGAAATATTTTAACCAACACGTCTAGAACTACCTGCAGATATTTTAAGGTAAAATTAATTACGTATGTGACTGCACGATTGGCCAATAAATCTACACAGAAAAATAAATTTGCTTATTATATTTTTTTTAGTATACAGATTGTAAATAAAATGAAGAATTAAGCCAAAAGTTTTTAAATTGAGGACAATTCAACAAGGATAATATTAATAAAAGTGAAGAAGTAAAAAAAAATTATAGATATGTCTGCCTGAGAAAATGTTGTCGATTAAGCAGCCTTATTTCTGCAGTTCTTCCAATGTAGCTTACTCTTGACGCCACTTGTAAAAAGGATGCCAATAGTCTTTGTGCTGATGAGACATTATTTTCTATATTTCAGAATTAATGGTATCATGAACTTTTACTAAAATTGAAGAACGACTTAGAAAATTGAATAAGTCAAATGACATGATGCTCAATATGAGCAAAAGAATTTGAAGCTCTTCAGTATTTACACAATGATGAAAAAAGTTAAATTCACGAATCTTCACAAAACCATTGAAAAAATATACAGACATAGTTTATTGAAAACTTTGCAGAAAGATTAATATTCAACACAATAATATATAATTATATAAATTTATTTTATAAAAATAACATTTTACATTATAGAAGGTAAATTTTGGTCGATTTTTTGCCTACTGATGAGTTCTAGTAGTGTTATGATGAACGAAACAACTCCTAAAAACAATATTAATGACCAATCAGCATCTGATGATCGGGATGAAATGATTTTGAAAGATTAAGCTCATAATAGTACGTACCACAGCCATTATAACAAAAGTTGAAAAATAAAATTGAATTCTGAGTCTGGGTCAACCCATCCAGCAATAGACAATTACACAAAAAATAAATGAGAAAAAAAATGTTTCCTAATTTTCGAATGAAAGGGGTGGATAAAACAAAGATAACACTTTATTTTGTCAAAGATTTTAGTTCAATTTCTTTTCTAATCATAACTAATGTTAAAATAAATTAAATTGCAAGGACTTAAACGATGGTTGAAAACAATAAATTACATAATATATATATATATTTCTCCATTTTAAACAACTTTTTTTTTATAAATTTGCAAAAATTAGGTTGTAATCATTTTACACAATAGTTAAAATAGTTTGAACTATCGAATGGTCAGAGGAAAAAAATATCCCTACGATCTGTGGGGATTGATTACGATTACGATTAACAATGTCTTTAATACGATTACGAATGAATTTTCATAATCGGTTTTGAACCATCTAAAAATTTCCACAGTATGTATATGAATGATTACTTGAAGCTGTATTATTGTTCCTCGGCGGAACTTTCTGAGAGTGGCATTAATGTTCTAAGTTATTCAGAGCAACTGTCATACGAGATGTTTATAAATATAGTCTTACTCGCTATAATTAACCGCTAAAAAACATTTGATCATACGCTGGCATCTGAATCAACAAGACAACAACCAAACATAAGATTGTCAGTTGTAATAAATTAAAATATTCAACACTACAATGTAATGGATATAATTTTACAGCTTTCATATGATTCAGAATATCTATTATTATAGTTTTTTTTATAGTTATTTAAGTCAAAACACATTGTAATTTGTGTATATAGGAAATTATTCGTAGGATTTCAGAGGTGAAAATTCTACATTATTTTTCAGTGCATTATTTTTCGTAATTATTAATTAAATACAATGCATTAATTTCTTTAACAATGCATTAAAATAATTATTTTGAATTATTTTTTTAACTAATTCATTAAAATAATGCATTATCCCCCATATTCTGTTAGACCCATCGTTGACGAGAAGAAAAAATTCATCTCGTCTCGTCTTGCTGAATATGCCTTTAGACGCGATCGAACATTTTATTTGTTGGTACTACTGATCATTTTTTACTGTCAACCAAAATTATTGGTATATAAACAAAATATGGTTTATACAATTTTTATAAAGTATTAGTGGGGTTTAGTTTTAAAATATTTTTTAAATGAAAAATAAATATAAATATATTTATGTTTTAAATATTTTTTAGTTTAGTACATAAACAGTAGTAAAACAGTAATAGTAAAGATGGTTTTTTCAAAATAAAAACACAATTTTAATAATGTGTAATGTAAAAATAATGAAAAATTGTTTATTAATCTTTACTTAACTATTTTATCTATTCAATTTATTTATTTAATTCAATTTTTTGATAAAAAAAAACACAAAATACTTTGACGAGCTACTCTATCGCTTACAACTTTTTACGAGATAAAAAATGGTTATCTTGTCTCGTCAAAGGTCTAACAGAATACAAAGCTATCTCGTCAGAGATATTCTCACGCGATCTCGAGATGGCTCTAACAGAATATGAGTGTATATTAAAAAATAATGCATTACATATAGTAATGCATTACAAAAATAATTCAAATTATTTACACGCTGGGTGGCGCAGTAGGTAAAACGCCTGCCTTTCAACCGAAAGATCCCAGGTTCGATTCCCGATGAAGCAAAAAAAAAAAAACGCTTTATAGATTTTTCGACTTGATCCAGTACCCTTTGTCATTGGGATATAATAAATGGCAAAAAATAATTGAGAGTATAATCTGGTAACAAATTAAATAAAAATGAAACTATTATATTTAAGAAGGCTTAGGTCCTGACAATAGCAGTAGTTTTCCACATTTAATGAGTTGATAGGTAAGTTGATAAATAAATGCTCGAAATATTGTAGATATTGTAGTGTAAAATTGCAGTACCGTACTTAATTAAGCATGAAAAGGTGATTCTATTTGAAGTTACTGTAGAGTGTAAAAAAAAAAAAAAAAATTATTTAAATTACTTTTCAATTTAAATCAAAATAATAATTCAAAAATAATTTAACTATAATTTAACTATAATAATTTTAATTCAAAAGTACATATTTCATTCAATGAATCATTTATATGGTTCAAAAATATTTTTTACAAAGAGAGAGCGCAATACGTTCTATGGCTAATAGATACTGGCTAAAATACTGGTTAAAATAAATAAGAAAAAAATAAGTATCAAAAAACTTATCCGTTTTGGAAAACGAAGCTAAAGAAATTGAAAATGGCTTGGTAGACAGATTTTCTGAATACTTCAATTTTTATCAACAAGTATAAGTAATGCTATTGTGGCTTCAATATTGTATTCTGCCATTAAATTATATTGATTAAACGCTCTTTTTTGATTTAAAAGTAGTTCAAATAATTTGAATTATTTTTGGTAAGGCTTTTTAATGTAGTGCATTATTTTTGAATATATGCATTACTTTTAATAAATACAAATTCAAAAAATTTATTTTAATGCATTTAATGAAAAATTAATGGATTATTTTAGTTCATTACAAAATAATGTTCATTTAAACGAAGTGCATTTTGGAAACAATGCATTAGTGTTCCCATCTCTTGGATTCATACCTAGACAAAAGAGAGGAACGTGCATAATAGTGGGGAGGGATAAAAAACAACTATCGTTTAGCAAAAATAGTAATGACTGCGTGCAACCAAGTTCAAAATTGCGCAACAAGAAGGTAATTAGAAAATTAAAGAAAAAAACAACAATATTTCAAATGAGTTAAAAATATTGAAAAACCTTCTATTACTAAATTGTACATGCTTAGAAATTACAAATTATAAAAACATTACCTCTCATAAACAAAAAAATAATAAAGTATATAGATTTTCTTTGAAAGACATCCAATCTAATTAAAACAATTCAATAATAATTACCAAGAAAATTGTTTTTTAAAATTGACTTTATTTTTTTTTTTAGAAATTTTTAATTAATGTTGCTGCATCCGTTTGATGTTAATTAGTCTAGCAAATGTCACAATAACAAAATATATGAGGAAAATTTTAATTATTCGATTGGATGTTGAACAAAAACAAATACAATAAAATTTAAAAATCCTAAAAAATACATCATGTACCTACTTTAAAAATTGTATGTACTTTAAAAGATTTTCTCATTTCTATTCCAATAAATTAACTTTAATGTCTTTAATATAGCTTTTTTTAAAAGTAAATCAGGAAAATTTAATTGATTTAATAGAACAGGTGCATTATATAGATTCAAAAAAACACAATAATTATATATGTATTGATAATATAAAATTATATAGCTGTTATGCTGGTTTTAAAATAGAACAGAGCTTATCGAGTTTAGAATTTAAAGATTATATGTCACTAAAATGCATGTATCCAATATCCATAACAAAAGTAAAATAAATGCAAGTTCAGATTATGTTTAAACTGTAGTACTTGCGTAGTATATAATATTCTATATACTCACTATATATATTATATACTAACTAATGGTACATGTACTATGTATAAATTGACTTATACATAATGATTGTATTTGCTCAACTTGAACAAACACTTGAATAACATCAAATTTAAAAATAAAAAATAAAACTATTACATCTTAAAGAGCCGACAATTTTTTAATTAGTTCAAATCAAAATATTTTTTTTTTTAAATAATGGCGTCAAAATAATTCAAAAACAATTTGGAAGCGAATCCTTTTACTTTCTAAAAATCTTTTGATGTTATTTTGGATAAACAAAAACAACTTCAATTTTCTTATTTCCTAAAAAATGTTTTATATAAATTAACAAAAATGATGATCGCGCCTTCGAAATAAATAATCAAAACAAAGTGCAAAAAAACAAAAAAACAAATAAAAACTGAAGTGATTACCATCCCCTTTTTTTTATTAATAAAAGACCTAAACTTAATTTTAAAGGAGTTTATTTAATTTTTTTTATTGTTTTCTTTTTGGTTTTTGTATTTTATTTCTAAATTTTTATTAATATTCATCATGATGATTTTGAGTTTTTCTTAATTATATTTTTTTTTTTGTTTTTCTGTTGTTTTATTTGAATTGGTCTAGAGAGATTCAGCAAAGATTATTAAAAAGTCAACTTAAATTAAAAATTGATGTAACGCTCTACAAATTAATTAATTTTTTTTTTTTGTACTAAAATCATTAACTTCAGTTGTGTGTAACCTGTAACTGAATATCGAATTACGAGAAAATATTTTAACTATTCAATTTATTTATTAAATATAAATAATTTTATAAATATCTCATCTTAACTTCACAGAATCTTTGCTTAAATGTGGAAAATTGAATATTAGAAGTATAGAATTATTTGAAAATATAATTTTTTAATTTCATCTTATTTTTAAGTTATACCTTTTCTTTATCAAAGTCATTAACGAAGATATTGAGTACAACATTTGAAAGTAGTTGACAGGACAATATTTAAAATCTTAAAAATTTTATCGGCTCTAAAAAGGAAGATAACATGATTAGACATTATTTTATATGAGAGCTCAAGGCGTATGACAAGAACAGAAAATATCATTTACCGGGGATGGATATTTTCAAAAAATTTGGGATATTATACTTTAATAAGGTATATTTTTAAAATATCGGGGAAAGTTTCTTTATACCGGCAACACTTTTTTAACAATTTTTGTGTAAACGTATATAAAAAAAAATAATTTTTTTCAACAGATGGTTTTGACGGTTGAATTCTTGTTATTTTGTGTATAAAATAAATTTCCCAAATAGAAAGGGTCTAATATTTTCTTATATAAAAATTCAATTAGCTATCTCCCTTTTTAGAGCCAATAAAATTTTTAAGATTTTAAATATTGCTAAATGAAAATCCACCTTAAGTGAAAATCCCAAGACCTCTTTTGCCTAAATTCAATTATGATAATTATTGAGACTCAAGTAAATGTGGTTTTTAAATCAAGTGGTCCGAAACATGTGAAGAACAAACTTATAATGAAGAAACTTAAAAAATTTTTTTGAAATCTATTAGATTTGCCGACATATAACAGCTGATTTTTTGACTAGATATTAGAATTAAATTTGTTTAAGCTGTACCCAAACATTTCTATTTCCCTCAAAATATTTTTGAGCATTTCATCAGTATGCCTAAAAGGCTGAAGAAAAGAAAAATGTTAATGTTAAAAATAATAAAAAAATGATTTACCGTTAATAGTATTAGCCAAGAAGTTGTGAAAAGGTTCGTATATATCACCTATCTATATGTAGTATTATATAGGACATAACTGTTTGTACAATTAAAATGAAATGTCAAACACTTTTGGACTCCTTGGAACAGAAAATTTTTTTTTATGTTTTTTGAAATTTTTGTTATAATTTTTGTTTTTTTTTCTTTGCGGAGATGGCCCTAATATGCCAGGATCAGGCATATTAGGGAGCTTATGTAGTGCGTTTCCAACAGCCTGAGTCTCCGCCTTGAAAAAGCTAGGCACTCTCCTACAACATGTGTGAAGGTTTCTTCCTCTTCCAGACAATGTTTACAGATTTGGTCGTCACTGAGGGCTAGTTTACACATGTGCTTATTCATGTGGTTATGACTAGTAAGTATGTCCACAATTTTTCTGCAGTCTGCTCTAGTGAGAATTAGCAAGAAGTTGGTTATTTTGGTGCTTATTCTTGGTGGATATATTTTGGAGATCCTGTGGTCTTCAATACGCTCCCAAAGAATGTTTTTTTCCCTCTTCAGGGTGTTTTCTATCGATAGTTTAATATTACCAATAGATATACCAACTGCGGGTTCCGGTCCATAATTGTTGATGTGGCTAGTTCGTCAGCCTTCTCATTCCCAGTCAGGCCACTATGACCCGGTATCCAGATCTATTGTATCTTATTTCGGAGCCCTATGGGATTTAGGGCTTGCGAACATTCTCCCACCAATCTAGATTTGATGATTTCTGCTCTAAAGCTCTAACTGTCCCTAAAGATTCTTTTGACTTTGTTAGACCATATTTGCTCCTTTATTATATTCACTGTTGTGTTTATAGCAAAGATTTCAGCCTGGAAGACTGTGTGCAGTGTTTGCCAAGAGGAAACTGGAGTTCAAGTTGTTCTTTTTCAAAGAACACTCCAGCTTCTACGCTGTCAGTGAAAATGTCCGAGGTGTTTAAAGACCTATCCTGCTCTTCTGAACCACGGCGCGTCTCTGTTGTAGGATTTCTAATTCATATCTCTTCTTTAGGGATACGTATGTAGTGATATCATCTGTTTCCTCTGATGTTTGTTCATTAATATTTTTGTTTACAATCAAATTTCTTTGTTTAACTGCCAAAAAAAGTTGTTCAAAATTGTTCTAAAAATATTCAGAACAAAAAAGATCAATTTAGAACTGTTTAACTGTTATACTGAACACCGATCAGAATACTTTTGGACAAAAAAAGTTCAATAAACGGAAAGTAGTTAACACAAAAAAATGTTTTTTTTTTACTCTAGATCGTTCTATAGAATTTACTGAACAAACCTATAAATTAAAGCAGCCTAAAACTTTGTGAATTATTCAAAATTATAATAAGTGCGTTTGCAGCTCTTAAAAGTTTTTAAACGAAAATCTTGAAGCTTAATTTAAGAAAAATTTTATGAACTTTTATCTTCTTAGTTTGATTTTCCCTTTAATAAATTTTAATTAATAAAAAAATAAATTTGTTTAATAGATGGAAGACCTAACTGATATCTGCTGACCTGTGGCGGCTCTTAGAGGCGCTGTCATCAATAAAACAAGCACTATTATTGTTCTATATTAACTGGCACGCAATATGATAATTTTGGAGGTCATTACCTTCTTTTTACCTAATAACAATTAATTCATTTTATATGATATTCTGCACGCTTTTATATTACAAATATTATTATTCTTTTGTATTTATATAATAAAATTATTTAATTTATTATTATTAACTATTACAAGATATGAACTCATAAAACACGATAATCAACAAATAAAATTCAAAAACAATTTTAAAATTCATTAAATTTACGTAAAATTTATCCCTAGTTTAAGTCACAAAACTTTAAAACTTATATATACATTATATATATCTATACATACTCATTTATACATACATCTATTTAAAACGACCCATTTCCATATAGACTACTCATTTAGAATTCAAACCAAAAATAATCCCGGTCTTTCAATTTTCATTTTTCTTCTTTAATTTAATCAATATACACACAAATATTAAAGCGGTGGGGTCTGTCGAATAGTTTATATAGAAATCCTATATATAGGTATGTATGTATGTACATGACTAGGGAATTTTTAATTTTTTTACTTTTAAATTAAAAATTAGAGGCACGAATAAATTCGTTTTTGAAAAGTGATTTTATTTTGATGGAGTTAGGGGAAAGGGAGAAAAAGAAGAATGCTTAGATGATCTTCTCTTCAATTTTATTAGTTTTATGGCACTCGCACGCATATTAAGAGAACACAAAAATTATAATCAAAATAATCAAATCATGTCGCCCTCCCCCCCCATTTAAACATTTTTGTTTTGTAGTTATTTGTTACATTGAATTATTTTTTAATATCATTATTATTATCTTGTGATATTGTTCCCAAGTGTTGTTTTGTTTTGTTTTTTTTTTTTTTATTATTATTATTATGATTTTGGTATGTCTCTTGAATAAAATAAGCCAGAAATTGAATAAACATCAATTTTTTAAATGAATGTCTTCAAAAAGTTTCTTTTTTAGTGAATAAATGCAAAATTCAATAGATCTGGTATAAGATGAGAAAAATCTTGGGATGAATACTGAATGAGAATCAATGATGGAGAATGCTTCAAGGAACATTTTAATATTACAATTAATTTATTTTTTTTTTATTCGGTTATGTAAGGCCAATGGAGTGGATCAAATACTCAAATGTTCAATTACAGAATATTTTTCCACATTCTTATCTATAACCTGATGGATAGAATTACCTTTTCATACAGTACCATACTGCAATTTTTATTACATGAAGTAGAACATGTAATATTTTTCGATTATGAAAAAATAGAAGTAAATGGTTTCAAATTTCATATATTGTAACTAGTAAAACAACCCGTTTAAAAACGGGTCCCGAGTAAAAGGATACCGAACTTTTTTTCGAACATAACCACTCAGTGGCCCCAAGAAATTTTTTTTCTAGAAACACTTTTTTGTTATATTTTAAAACAAATTAATAATATATTTTCCATCCATTTTATTTTTTATCCATTTTTTTTTTTTTTCTCACAATTTAATTGAAAGGAAAAAATTTAAAAATTTAAAAATCAAAAAATCATACAAAAATAATTGAAAGAAAAAATATTTTTTTTTTAGTAAAAACAAAAAAATGTCAAAAAGCGTCGTTTACAAACATACAACTCTGGTCTTTTATATAAATAATTAAATTTTTACTGATATATTCTAACTCAATCTTTTTTTTATTTTATTTGTCGATAACTCTGTCGCAAGTAGTCTGTTGTAATATTAATATGTGATCATCATTCAATTCAAAATATTACTTCCTAGATGTCAAAACTAGGTAGCTAACATTCAATCTAAGAGGTTTTTTGCGCACTTACAATTTGGCCTATCGGCTGCTGTGTATAGAATAGTTTCCGGAGGTGACCAGCTGGAAATAACATAAGCACTTACTCAGGAGTTTGCATCTGGGTCAACGACCAGTTAGATGTTATTCTTTCAATTCTGTGCCGGACCGGTATCTTATAAAACAGTTCACTATAATTTCGAAATTACTACTTAACTTTAAATTATAATAAAATCACTATTTCCGTTTCTTAAGCAATTTCGTCGAAGAGCGTGAGAGGCGCCAAATGCCGAATTCCAATACAAGCATTCCCAAGGGATAGGTTTTATGTGTTTGATTTACAAAAATTCATAGTTCGCAACAATAACATAGTACGCAACTTCCCACCGAACCTTCATACTACTTCTTTTTCTCTTTTTTTATATAACTATCCCTTCCCTTGTTCTAAAGCCAACGGTACGAAAGTATAAAGTTACTTTGACCTAAATTTTGGCTATTAATATGAAAAAAAATATAGAAACAAAAGGTAGGTAATAGAATTTGTCAAAAAATTTAAAAATAGATTGATTTTGAAATACAATTCAGAAAAGCTGCACAATAGAAGGTTATAATAGGTCGCAATAATTCATCGAAAATTTTGTTTTCTAAAACTTTTTCTATTTCTAAACAACCAATAAAACATATTTTAGGATGTTGGAGAATTTTCATATAGCTAATGCATTAATCAAAACAAACTCCAAAAGTCCAAAAAATAAAGCTGCGAGATTTTTAATTGCATATATTCTATCTTTGTGTTAAAACTATGTTAAGAGTTTTTTTTAAATATTCTACCAACTTTGAAACATTTAAAGCTCACCATGTGATCAACTTAATTATGTTCACTTATAATACAAAATAAGTGTGTAGTGTAGTCTTTAGTGTAGAAATATTACCATTAAATTATTAATTACATAACCACTTTTACAAATTAACAAATAATTGCTTCTTAAGATGTTAAAAATGTATACATATTTCTAGTGGAATTTCTAGAGATCACTCTCGAGATCACTATTTTGTTGTATAAAGCATAAAATTTTAAAAGCATTGTTAAAAGCTCAAATTTCCGCTCAACTCAAATCTAAACTGAAATTTTTAGTTAGCTCATATTTTGAGCTTGTGAGTTGAGTTTGCCATTTTAATTCTATTTATATTTATTCAAATAACCAGGGTCAAATAGTTTAATAGACAAGGTGCATCTATAAAAATAAGGTTTATAATAATATTCAAAAGTTACCAGAACACAAGTAAGCTATGACTTCCATGTAATAAATTTCTGTATAAGATTTCCACTGCGAAAAATATAAGTCGTAAACACTTATGAAAGAAGTAAGTTGCTTCCGAAATATTTACTTTCCCACTTCTCCTACAGTCTTAGGAAAGCAAGCTTCACCGCATTCAAAAGCGCGGTATTTGTCTAATCGACGACCCAAATATAACTTCATCTTTAACTTATCTTGGATATCGACGTATGGTACGAACACTTTCTCTGTTTTATAGATACTTCGAGATTTGAACAAGTTCAGCAGAAATAAAAGCATTGCTTTCTCCTCTTAAACAATTTCAACGTCAAACAAGAGGGGGTGCTTACGCACTGTGGAAATCCCAAGATGGCATCATACCGGATATGGAATTTCGTTCATAGTTCACATTTCAAGAATGTGGAATCATAATCCTTCGGTTGGGTTTCCACATTTAACATACAATGTGCAGAAGTTTAAAGAAAATATTAATACATTTGTCCTATAACTGTTTATTAATCTCTCTCACGCCTTGCTTTATTTCTAATTTTATTCTTTACTATGTCATCAGTACAGCAGTACAGAGCGGACACATAATAAGTGCTAGACATAATATTCTAACGGTTTGGCTGATTATAAGAAAAAAAATTTCACTATTAGAAACTACAAATCTGATTATCAATGATAATAAAACATTTATTCACACTGTGAGGTCACCATTTGCTCAACGGGCACACAAACATCCAAGATTTTTCAATACAGAATTCTTTGTTAATACAATAATTGTCGGACCTATGATAGTCTTAATGCACAGGAAGCTATCAACTCTATTATATATTATGATATTAAGTAAAATACTATGGATCATTTTAAGTGGAAGTATAATGGATAGCCATCACTTTTCAACAACCAACTTAATAATTATACAAACCGCATCATAATGAATAAATTATTCTAAATGAATTGACCACATTATAATCAAATAAAATTTTTGATGTTAATGACGCTCTGCTCTGCCTTCACAATATAAAATTTAAGAAAAAAAAATCACTGTCCAAAACCTTGTCCGTCACAAACTCCGCTTGTAAAACTGCCCTTTATAACATCGAGTTTTTTTGTACATTATATTTTTATTTTTCTTTTTTCATTCAATTTCAATTCATTTCAAATTTCAATTGAAATTGGAAACACAATAGAAAAAATATTTTTTTATCACAAAAAAAAAAAAAAAAAAATAAGAAAAAAACTACATTTTTGTGACAAATAAATTTTCTATTTTCTTTAAATTAATCTAAAAAATTAAGGATTTTGCTTGAACGCAGTAGAAATTACTGAAATTTTTTTTTTATTCATAAAATATTAAATAATAAATAAATAACAAATATATATAATGTTGTATGTGTAATTTGTTTTTTGTTAAATGATTAACGGGAAATTAATAGATTAAAAAAAAAAAAGTTTTTTTTTTGAAAAGGCGACATATTTAACATCTAGAACAAATTTAGTTTTAATACAATGTCACTTCTTAAAAAAAAAAACAACAAAAATAATATAAAATAAATAAATAAAAGAAATTTGATTATTTTAGTTATTATAGTTTATAATAATAAATAAATTTTTATAGATTTATTAAAAATATTAAATTTCAAGATCATTCCCGTTACAAAAAAAAAACGTTAGAAAAAATAATTCGAATTTGAAATGAATTCAATTGAATTAAATAAAACGAAAATATTAGTTTAACATTTATTGAAGAATTTTATTTTTTTTTTTATCTAAATACTTACATATAAAATTTAATTTAATTTTTACTATAAATCAAAATTTAAAATAGACAAAATTAAAAATACAAATCATATATTATCGTCATCACTATCGTGCAGCTCACCATCACCATCAGTAGGGTGATAATCATAGATATAAGCTCCAAAATTACCTTAGCAAAGTGAGTGAGAACAGTCAATGTTAAAATTACCAATAACTCGTAAAATTTCCCATATCCCACAATTTTTTTACTTGCAGCAAATAAAAACTAATTCAAATAAGAAATTACAACGACTCAAGATTTAGCATAACATCATTTTCCATACGAAGAACTAAATGTTGCTAGAGTTTATTTATTTGTATGATAAAATTTTAAGATCTAAGTTGCTTATCGCTACATGGCAAGTGATAGCTCGTAAATTCAAATTTTTCAAAAAAAAGTTTTTTTTTATAAATCAATTTAAATGTTTTTAAGCCACATTTCTGCTTTTACAGAATGGAAAAGTGAAACCTCGTATCAGATAGAGTAATTAAAATTGATTGGGACAACTCGTAAAATCATATGCGATTCTCTAATTTTACATTTAATAAAAAAAAAGTTCTCCAAATAATAGTTACGAGTTGTCTCAGCAAATTTTTCATATTACAATATAATTATTTTGGGTAAGTTATCTTGAAAATTTTGTGAAGTATTTATAAGTGCAATAAATAAATCTTTAACTTCTGGGGTATTCCCCAGTTTTTGGAAAAAGTCCTTTATAAGACCAGTTCACTAAAAGGATTTAAAGATTAATGTTTCAAATTATAGACCTATTGCCAAACTATCGAGTTTACCTAAAGTGTTTGAACTTATGGTATTTGATACGATCTCTAATTACTGTTCTTCATTTATAGTAAATGAGCGGAATGGCTTTGTAAAAAATAGGTCAACTGTAACAAATCTTATAGAATCAGCCTCAACTGTTTTGAAAACTATGGAAGTCGATAAGCAAACTGACTTTAGTAAGGCTTCTGATCTATTATCACATAGTATGATTCTCTACATTTTTCTAATTAAATGGATTGACTCTTATCTTAGTAATAGATGCAACGCTGTAGAATTTTCAGAACAGCAAATTCGGCGTCTTTTTTTTCTAACTCTGCAGTGCCACAAGGGAGTCACCTCGGACCACTGTTATTTATTATTTCTATATATTATGATGTCACTAAAACTATCCAAAGCAATGGTCCAAATCCCAATTATTTATTTTACTTTTAAAAAAAAATTAAATTTACGGCAGTTAGAGTAACCGATACAATTATTGACACTCATGAGGAAAAATTCACTTTAAGTGAATCTCTTTCTGTTATTTGAGAATTATCTGGTTTAATATCAGATAAAAAGAATGAAGTAAATTAATTTTTGGTCTTTTTTTCTTTGCTATTATTAAAAAAATATAAAAAAAATTATTATATATTATTAAAAAAAGGTTTTTTAAAAATACTTCCAAATAGACAGTTATTGACACCCCAAATCAATTATTGACACCACCAAAAAGTACAATTATTGACACCCAAATATTCTCATTAACATAGAGTGAAAAAAATTACATGCCGGTAACTATGATGAGGATTATCAAAATAAATATATAATCTAAAGATTAAATATTATTTTGATTAAAAAAATAAAACAATAAAACAAAATTATATAAAGGAAAAAACATAAAAATTCATTTCAGTCTTCAAAAAAAACCCAAAAAAAAAATAACTATAAACTAAAATAACAATTCAGTTATTACTTATTATTAAAAAAACACAAATAAATCTAAAAACTATTGTATGAATTAGAAATAGAATGAGAACAAGTGTGTATTTGGAAATGTATGGCACTCATTTTCATTAGGCATTTAATATGATATTCCTTCCGGCATTTCTGACACTCAATTCCAGAATTATGCAAATTAAACAAATAAGTGCATTTGTAGCACATAGAACCTTTCGCTATAAAATTATTCCCAAGATCATATAAGTTTCATTAAAGTAAATTTTTTATCTATATTTTGTTAGTTTATTATTTAAATTTAAATGAAACTAGTTTTCAATTTTGAGCTTTACACTTCACTTTATTTTTACATAAATTAACTAAAAGTAATAATAATTACCTCTAAGGTTACTATGTCGTACAAGCTTAAATTTGAATCCACTTCCATATTAAGATTTTCAGCATTAGAAGTAGAATAAGTAGATAATGTCTTATATGCTATTTCGCTCAGGAACGAAGCATATAGCTTATATTTTTGTGTAAAATTAAATAAATTATAGGAAACTGCACTCCCATGCTGACTAAAAATGGATAGAAAACCTAAAATATATATTCATAAGAAACTTCCTAGGTCATCCACCCATTGTCACTTAAACCAAGACCCCATTCCAGAAATTCAGAATCCATTTTTCAATCGCCGTTTCTTCCTTATCTAACAATATCGTTGAGAGTCCAGGCCGAGACTTAACAAATTTCGAACTCAACCGAAAAATCAAGGTCGATCGCGGTATTTCATATATTGCAACGCATCTTTAGCTTTCTGAATACATTTTTCATCATATTTTCCAGTTTTTCTTGGCGTTAAGTATTATCTAGAAATTATTATACATTTATTGACACCTGCAAAATGTACAATTATTGTGATGGGTACAATAATTGTACTTCCATATAATACATTTATTAACACCCTATGTCAATAATTAGACAGACCTACAAAATAAACCAGCTATTGACACTAACCCTATTATAGGTATTTAATTAAAAAAACTTCATTTTTTTATAAAAATAATTAAAAACACTATTTTCTTTTAAATTAATGCACAATATATCCAAACTTTTCAAAATAAATTACAAAAAACAAATATTTACTTCACTGGTTCCGTATCAAATTCTGCAAATTTTCCACCAAAAATTGTATCACTAAAAACTGTTTTTTACTTGCTGTAAATTCAAACACAACTGAACTTTAAATTAATCCGCAGTAAGTGTAAATTCAAAATAAAACGATAAATATTTAATAAAAATTAATTTTAAATGAAAAAAATTCCAAAACATGTCGAGAAATTGTTTATAAAAACAGCAGTGTCAATAATTGGTTGCAAAATCAGGGGTGTCAATAATTATACTCGTTACGCTATATAGTTTTTTTCGTCTCCTCTAAAATTTAATTTTATGCAATTACTTGCTATGTAGCGTAATGTAACTAAAACTGAGGAGAAGGTTCATTCGTCGATGTCGCTTAATGTTGTCTTCATATACTCTGATGTTGCAGTCACTCTGCAATATGCGTTTTTTTCTCTTTATTTTAATTTCAATGCAATTTACTTAGTGACTTAGTCTTAAACTATATACATAATGCATTAAATGAATCAATGTTTTGCGACCTAGCCTGAGCTGTCTGTATCTTCTAAAACAATTTCAGTTTTTCTAATACGAATTAAAGTCACGCATAATATTATAAAAGTAATTCTGTTAAAATAGTTTGTCAAGGAGCACCGCAATAAAACAAACTAGGGATGTGATTACTCCACATCTATATAGAGAGTCAGCGCACTTGCCATTGTTTGTGCGTATTCTGTTCAACGTTTATCAATGTTGACATCGTTGAGATGAAAGCTTAATCTTTTTTTTTTCTTATTTATTTATTTATTTATCTCAAAAGAGCCCAATTGCTCGTACATTACTATTGCTTGTATTAGTTCGGTTTTCTATATGGTTATTTCGTCTACCTGTGGTATTGATGCCCAATCGTGAAAAATATCAAAATCATTTATAATTAGACAATTGGTTGGATGACGTGACTTTAATCTTGGGACGTTTTGCTACAGTATATTGATATTATTATGAATTCATTATTTATAATTATTTTATAGTACTCTCTAATCAAAGCACTTTAACGATGTAAATAGGGATAATCGGTATTGTTCGTATTGCCTATAATGAGATGCATTTTGTGCTGTTTACTATATATCAACTATTAGTGTGGCTACAATTACTAAATGTATTAAACGGAGATGGATCAAAAAATATTCATTGTAGAATAGATATCATTAAATATCATTATTAGAATATGGAATCAACAGAATAAAAAACATCAAATCATTAATTTATAATAATTTATAATACATAGTAAATTTGATAAAGCCAATTTTAAATATAAACATGTGCTATAACATACTTAATCACTTATAGCTTACAACCTAAAAATAAGGTCTTATGATATAGACAAAAATGTTTAAGAAGAATATAATTATCGTACTTAAATAACTTTGAATTGAAACAGTAACAGAAACAGTAACCCTGGCAAAGGTATAAAAGTGAACCAATTAAATTATAATTATAAATGATGTAGATGTTTCACAACGCCTAACAATATTAAGTAATCGCCGTAATTTAGGAGAAGATGGCTACTTTTATAAATAACTTAAATATATTAGGGGTATATCAGGCAGGGGTGGTTTTATAAATATCTGTTGTTGGGTAACTGTTCTGCTGAAATAAAAAGTATTATGCTCAAAATACAACCAATTCAACGTTCGACAATTACTAATAGAGCTTAGAACTCTGAAATATAAAAATTATTTCATCAAACGAACCGCTAAACTATAAAACATGATGGTAGGATGTTATGTGTTCCTACATTTTCAAGAGACAGGTAAATAAAATATCTCTTCAACTGTTACTTTTATTTTACTAATTCTTTTCTATTCTATTTCCTTCATATCATTTTCTTATTTGTCTCTATTTGTTTATTATTTCTTTGATATCCTTCTTTATTATGATGGTCTACTAAATGGCTTAAATTCTGCGATAATCACCCAATCCCATATTATTTCGGGCTCGTATGAAAAAGTAAATGAAAATTATTTTTTTTCACTATAGACCAATTCTTGAATGTGCTAACAAAGTTTGGTCCTCTTAAATCTAGATATATTGTCGAGTGATCGAATTTAACGACTTTGGGGAGTAAAATTCAAAATTTACAATAAAAAAAAAAAAAGTTAAACTAAATTCTTAAGTCCTTTCTATATTCCACCAATAATCTCATAACTGACCTACGTGGGTATCTGGCTACATGTCTCTCAAACATAAAATAAATTTGAAATAGATAAAATATTTAATTTTACAAAAAATAATAAATTAAATTTAAAATTCACCCCTCAACAGTATTATTTCTTTTCTACTTCGAAAATATTAACCCATTCTTTTTTAATACACAAATACATAACATCAGTCGCATGCCAACTTATTACAACCAACAGTTTTTTTTATTTTTATTTTTTTTTAGATCATAATGAATTTTGATTAAATTAATTTGTTAAAAATTTACCCTCGATATATCTATTTTGTTTTTGTTGTTTTTGTTGATTAAATTTAAACAATTTTTTAATTCGATTACATGACATAAATTAAATTTTAGCTTAAAATTATTGACCTTAAATTTGTTACAAAATATTTTGATATGAAATTCAGTTAGATTGCCTAAAATGTTACAATGATGTTTGTTTTTTTGTTGTTGTGAGTTAATTTACAATCAATAAATCAATTTATGTATATGGTAGCAGAAGCATAATATATATGTATACATTTTGAAATCGATCCAATTGAAATGTGATGATCATGATGTTGACTTATATACAACATAACTGTGAAGTTTTTGAGTTGTATTATTTTCTTCTGCTTTTAACATTAAATTTATCCTAGTCGTAAAAGTACTGTCGTACACAATTAAATTATTATAGAATTATAAGTCTTTTATTAAGGCTATCTCTAAGATAAGGTAATAGAAAAAACATTTAATAAAAGTAGGCACGGCTCTTAACTGTGAGTTTATTGATGCAAATGTTCACACTTTATTTAAACAAACTAAAAAATTGCTATTTGAGTGGTTGCAGAATTAAAAATATCTACGTTATATAAAAAAAAAAATGCTGTGCTTATTTAGTTCCACAGTTCAGCCAGATTTAGTAAACAAATTTAGTCTTAATTAAATTTTGACTTTCAGAGCCAGTGTCCGTTAATAATCCGACTTTATTCGGTGAGTTCTAGATTAAGCCGTTAAGGAACATATATTCATTCATACTATTTAGTCAGAGTAAACGAAAGATAGACTAAGTATCTGTGCAACCTCTAGGAAAACATGGCCTCGTATAGCATCAATAAAACCAAACAAGTTGTAGCCAGGTCCCGTACTGATATATTAAAAGTTGTAACCATCATTACGGGTCACTGGCAGATAGGAAGCCACACTGCAAAGCTAGGTATTCCGTTTAACCTCCATTGTCGTAACTGTAAAATAGCTAGAGTCAGATTTCGGATTTTAGGTGAGGCTTTTCCTGACAATATATATATATAGATGCGGAAAGCAAAATTGATGATCTGATCAACCTTCTCAGCCGCAGAGGGTGGTTCTAGTACTAGGGAGAGTGACAATGGGGGACGGATCTTCTAAAACAACTAACAACAATAAATAGATTGAGTCGTGGTATCTAAAAAACACAATTAGTGAAAAAAGTGCTAATTAGTTTTCCAGAAGCAACTGGAATGGTTACTTCTACCTATCTAATTACCTATAGGAATAGTAATAATTGTTCTAAACTAAATTGTAGTTATTTGTTCTGAATAAAAGCAAATTCTGTTCAAAACTTCAACATTTTAAGTTAAGAATTTCTTAAAAAATACATTTGATCATACCCGACTTTGATTACCTGGTAAACCTTTTAAAAAAGGATTTGATAAAAACTTCAATTAGGAAAGCTATCGTACCTGAATGTAGAATTGCATTAACAATTATGTGAGTATAATATATCTGTAGTTATTTTAAATAATGTTAATTACATTTTTTTTATATATCTTGCACATGGCGTTCCTCTACATTATTGGGCGTGGACATTTAAAATGGGCAAGTCAACTGTCAGAGAAATAATTTTAGAAGTTTGCAATGTTATGTGGAATAATTTATCGTGTATATATATGCCGCAATGTCAAAAACAAGATTGGGAATTTATTGCCAACGAATTTAATAACAAATGGCAACTACCTAATTGTATCGGAAGCATTGACGGTAAGCACATACAAATAAAATGCCCACCAAAGAGTGGCTCCATGTATTACAATTATAAAGGATACTCCAGCATTGTTCTACTGGCAGTATGCGATGCCGACTATATTTTTACTATGGTAGATGTTGGAGCAGTCGGAAGGCAGAGTGACGGTGGTATATTACAGCAGACGAACTTTGGTGAAGCATTAGTAAACAACAAGTTGGATCTACCTGAACCAACCAAATTACCGAACCGAAGTTCACTTATGTTTCCATATTTTTTGGTTGGTGATAATGCCTTTCCCTTAAGAACGGACTTAATGCGACCTTTTCCCAATTTGAATTCATTGGAGGTGATGGACGTTGATAAAGTCGTCTTTAATTACAGAATATCTAGAGGAAGACGCGTAATTGAAATTGCTTTTGGAATTCTCACAGCCAGATGGAGAGTTTTGCTAAAAATGATGGAATATTATCCGAAAAATGCTGAAAAAATTGTTTTAGCATGCACCCTCCTCCACAATTTTTTAAAAACCAACCAAAAATTATATACTGGTAAATTCAATTACTGTCCAGAAGGTAATTTTAATTTCTTTATTAAATAATTTTTAATAAAATATGCAATATATCTGGTATTGCAGGTTATATTGATTTGGATGATCAACAAAATGGAAATTGGCGTGAGGAAATAAAATGTACCAATGTTGTAGGTATACAAACAACAAGTTCAAATAATGCTTCAAGATTAGCATTTGCTGAAAGGGACAAATTAAAATCATATTTTATGAACCAAGGACAAACTACATACCAAAACAAATACATGTATCATCATTAACTAAAAATGAAAATTATTAAGTTAAATTGATTTAAAGTACATAATTCATTTTTTATTTCACATTTTCAAATTTTATTAAATAATATGTAAAAAAAATTATAAAAAATGTTTTCATTAAGCTATTTGTACTCGTATTAATGTTAAATTATATTATTATAAAAGATGCAAAAAGAAAAAACTATTCCAAATTATTTTCAATATTACATACTAAATTTAAAATTTGGGTTTTAGCATCATTTTTAATTTTTTTGGACGGAAATGATTTAATTTTAGCAAGAATAGTACGGCAAAACAACTCATCTTCCTGGAATTGCATTTGGTGTCATGCATTCATTTATTTTGCGTAACGTTTCTATGAAAACGTCATCCAAAATATTTATATTTGTGCTGGCTCTTTTCTTAGACGATGTATTTAGATTTGAAAAACTTGTTGATTCATCTGTATAAGTTGCAACCAAATCTGGCGATGGTGGTGTTGAGGATCTATTTTGTGTTTGTAGGAAGTCGAAGTTAAATTCTTCGCTACTTTCAAATGATGGGCTTTTTCATAATTTGAAATAGTTCTAAAAATTAAAATAATGTATGACAAAATTAAAATATATTTTTGAATTGGTACGTACATATTACTTGGCATACAATCTTTTAAAAAGCTTAGTTCTGCATAATATTTCCACTGAATATCTTCATCAGCACCTTGTTTTAATACGCACACGATCTTAAATTATATATTAAATTCCTTTTTCTAATAGCTTCTATTAATTTTTCTTCCATTATAGAATTTTTTTTTCAAGTATGCAAAAAAATATATAATTTGATAGTTATCAAAACACCGCGACAAACGAAAATATCAAATATCAAATGATATTCGACGACAACGACAAGCGACATAACTGTGTTTGAATAATACAATATAAGTACTTTTGATATTTATTTTGACATCTACAACGACAGACGACATCGACAAGCGACACATTCTGCTTGGCTCTTAAAAAAATAATACGTATTGTAATTTAATAATAGAAAAAAATTTATATCACTTATTAAATTAAAATTTTAATAATAAATTATAGAAAATTATCATTAAATTTTTATTATCTCTGAATATAAAAAATATATTGAAAAAAAGTTTTAATACCAGTGTCCGATACCGGTTTTTTTTAGACCGGTACGAAATAAGTTCGAACCAAATAACTTCGATAATTAAAAAATGATTTCATTTTTAATCTGTGAACCTTATTAAACTATGAAATCAGCTGGAAATATTAAAAGTCAAATAGAAAATTAAACAAGTTCGACAAAATTTAAATTAAAAAAAAGGACTACTTTACGAAAGATATATTTATTTTTTTATTTTATAATTTAAGTAAATACTTAAATTGAGTCTTCAACAACTCATCTACAGCATGGGCACACAGATAATTGCTTCCATTTTCTGCAATTGCCTCAACTTGTTTTGACAACTGACTTGTTAAAATAAGACCCCAAATTAATGCAATCACACCCAAAAATTCCATACAAAATTTGGGTTCTTATTTCATTTCAGCTTACTCTGCGTACATGCATAAACAACTTCTGGTGGTGTTTCTGTTGAATTAACAAACCGTTTATTCGATTTACTTATATTGCAATTTATTATTATTATTAAAGTGAATATTTTTACCGACGATTTGAATACTACAAAAATTAGTGCATATATTTTCAAATATGTACCTTAAATTTAAATGACAAATTTAGACCCTAAAAACGAGTCACCTCTGATATCTTTAAAACAGAAATCAAAACTTTGAAGACCAAAATCTTCAAAACTAAAATCATTGTGGAATAAAATTTTGAAAGAAAAATCAATCTAGAAAATAAATCGTTCTAGAACAATGTTGCAGTGGTATTAATAATAATAAAGTCCACCACGAGATGGCATTACAAATAAGTAATTATAATAAAGCGATAGGTAGTATTAGAATAGGAAGCTAAGTTAAGTACCAAAGTAAGTAATTAAGAAAATAACTGGCCTCATTTACACTTGTTGTTTCATTGCGGGTTGTCATTTCCTATTCTCTCCCTCACACACCCTTCCATCAACAAACATAAGAGCTTTTTTGTAAATATGAGCTATCGTGATTGTTAAAAACAAATCAAGAAATTGTTGGTCATTTCCGTTATTTTTTACTAATACACAAAAAGGAGCAATAAAAATTTTTGGTAAGTGTAGGTGTATAAACTTTCAAAAAATAAATTTGATCCCCTTGTGTGTTGGATGGTTGGTCACGCTAAAACTGTCAAAATGCCCACCCTTGTGTGTTGGATGTGTTCAAAGATGGATGGGGAAGTTCTTTGTTTGTAGAATGAAATTATTTAAAAATTTTCAAACGGTCCCCTTTGTGCGTTCAAAGGGAGGGGGACGAAATTCTTACGCACACATTCAAACTTCCAAGCTTTCGCGATCATAACAATAACACAGTGTACCTTCGAGCGACATTGGAACAAAACGCAGTGAAACAACAAGTGTACATAAGGTCAATAATTCTCTTTTTATCTGAAACTGCCGGCGTATATAAATCGTTCAAAGGAAACCTACATTGGGGACGCCGATCATTTTTTATATTCAAATTCAAATTTTTTTTTTTATACAAAGTAAAATTAGTTTAAAAATTTTAAAATAAATTATTATCAACATAAAACATAAAAATGCAATCAAATTAAACAAATAAAACTAAATAATATTACATAACACTTAAATAGACAAAAAAAACTAGGGTACAAGAAAAAAATATTTGCAACTTTTCAAAAATAACCTATTTAGATCCGTCTCCAACTTACCTTCCGATTCTCCACTATCATCCTATTCTCTCCAAATCATTTTTCTCTTACCCAAAACTATAATAATTATGTATAAAGGAATCTTTTCCTATTATTTGGGTATAGCTTAAAAAAAAAAACTATAAAATCCTTCCAAATTTTGCATCTCACATACACATACACACATACGTATAAATATTTTGGAAAAAGCGTGTTAACTCGATTTAATAACCAACTAAAATTCCTTCCTAAAAATTTTTTTACGTAAACATTTCCACAAAAAATTATTTAAAATAGGAGGAGACTACCCATTTCCGGAATTTTTTTAAAGAAATATTTAATTTCAAAATAAAATAAAATGACAAATTTAGACCCTAAAAACGAGTCACCTCTGATATCTTTAAAACAGAAATCAAAACTTTGAAGACCAAAATCTTCAAAACTAAAATCATTGTGGAATAAAATTTTGAAAGAAAAATCAATCTAGAAAATAAATCGTTCTAGAACAATGTTGCAGTGGTATTAATAATAATAAAGTCCACCACGAGATGGCATTACAAATAAGTAATTATAATAAAGCGATAGGTAGTATTAGAATAGGAAGCTAAGTTAAGTACCAAAGTAAGTAATTAAGAAAATAACTGGCCTCATTTACACTTGTTGTTTCATTGCGGGTTGTCATTTCCTATTCTCTCCCTCACACACCCTTCCATCAACAAACATAAGAGCTTTTTTGTAAATATGAGCTATCGTGATTGTTAAAAACAAATCAAGAAATTGTTGGTCATTTCCGTTATTTTTTACTAATACACAAAAAGGAGCAATAAAAATTTTTGGTAAGTGTAGGTGTATAAACTTTCAAAAAATAAATTTGATCCCCTTGTGTGTTGGATGGTTGGTCACGCTAAAACTGTCAAAATGCCCACCCTTGTGTGTTGGATGTGTTCAAAGATGGATGGGGAAGTTCTTTGTTTGTAGAATGAAATTATTTAAAAATTTTCAAACGGTCCCCTTTGTGCGTTCAAAGGGAGGGGGACGAAATTCTTACGCACACATTCAAACTTCCAAGCTTTCGCGATCATAACAATAACACAGTGTACCTTCGAGCGACATTGGAACAAAACGCAGTGAAACAACAAGTGTACATAAGGTCAATGATTCTCTTTTTATCTGAAACTGCCGGCGTATATAAATCGTTCAAAGGAAACCTACATTGGGGACCCCGATCATTTTTTATATTCAAATTCAAATTTTTTTTTTTATACAAAGTAAAATTAGTTTAAAAATTTTAAAATAAATTATTATCAACATAAAACATAAAAATGCAATCAAATTAAACAAATAAAACTAAATAATATTACATAACACTTAAATAGACAAAAAAAACTAGGGTACAAGAAAAAAATATTTGCAACTTTTCAAAAATAACCTATTTAGATCCGTCTCCAACTTACCTTCCGATTCTCCACTATCATCCTATTCTCTCCAAATCATTTTTCTCTTACCCAAAACTATAATAATTATGTATAAAGGAATCTTTTCCTATTATTTGGGTATAGCTTAAAAAAAAAAACTATAAAATCCTTCCAAATTTTGCATCTCACATACACATACACACATTCGTATAAATATTTTGGAAAAAGCGTGTTAACTCGATTTAATAACCAACTAAAATTCCTTCCTAAAAAATTTTTTACGTAAACATTTCCACAAAAAATTATTTAAAATAGGAGGAGACTACCCATTTCCGGAATTTTTTTAAAGAAATATTTAATTTCAAAATAAAATTCCAGATTTTATCATTTAAGATTTTTTCTTTAACTTTATGAAATTTTTAAAATTAAAAATGAAATAAAGTCCAAAAAAAACACGAAATTTTCTGTCGAAATTATTTCGTTTTTTGTTTTTAGTTATTTCTTTTGGACTTATGTCGCACAGCCGTTTTTTAGATACAAAAAATAATATTTCATTATAAAATAACTCTAATTAGCCCGTATAATATAATTTATTTACAAATGTGATTTGTTTAATTTGATTGGAGAGAGACAACATAAAATATTTCCCTTCTTTAAATTTTTGTTATCTTATGCCGGTGATGACGACGATATTAACAATTAATGCATACTTACAATCTATTCTATATTCAATAAATATAAAATTAACACACTTCAAGATTAATAATAGATGACCTACTGTATAATTTGATTATTTGTATAAAAAAAAAATAAAAAACAAATTCTGAGATCCTTTAACTAATCCCTTAGTAATTTATGTGATTTGGAATATTATGAATCTCAGTTGATTGATTCATTTGATTATATTAGGATTTAGATCTAATGAAAAATTATTATGTTTTGTAAAATGATTGAAAAACAATTATTAAACATAAATATAATACTTCTTTATTTTACATTCTTTTATTAGTTAAAATATATTTCTTATTAATTAGGCAAAATGCAAAATGAACCAATCACAATTATAATCAATGATCGAATGCAGAATTTCTTCTATCTCCCGTTCAACTGTCAGTTTCTTTATGGTTGCGTTTGTTATCAAATCATTTTGGTTATGTTTTATATATCATGGTTGACAACTCGGCCATCCTGAAAATTGGAATCGTCCTCGATTTCATCGTCTGGTTCCAGGATGCACCACCTCTTGATTTTGTCTGGAGAATAAACTCCAGCATATCGACGTATTTTCCTTGGAGCTCCGGGAATATCTTCAGCTAAATAACGATCATTTTCCAGAACCTTTGTTATTACATATGGTCCTTTAAGCTTCGGTTGTATTTTCCGTGGCTGTCCCGTACTATTTGGTTCATTCTCCACTACTATTAAATCGTCCACTTCGTATTTTGTTGGTTGCCTATGTTTCTTATCAAATCGTTCTTTCCACATTTGTCGTGCGGCCATGATCTTTTCAGCGGCCTGCTGCCTGACAACTACTAATGGTTGACGATCTTCGTCGGTTATTTCATCATGTAACGCCAATATAATTTTATTTTTCAAGATGTCGTGGGGTTTAAAATCGAATATTATTTCCTGTGGGGTGCGACCTGTTGTGGAAGATATCATAGAATTCAGAGACCATTGGATATTTCGTAGTTCTTGATCCCATTTACGTTCATTAATTGTTGAAGAAGCTATAGCTGTCGAGATCGTTCGGTTGACTCGTTCAATTTGGCCATTGGCCCTAGGTGTTCGTACGGCGGTCTTAATATGTTTCATGGAATGCTCTTTACAATATGTTTCAAACGATTTTGCAGTGAATGCCGTTCCTCGGTCAGTGATGATCCGTGCTGGTGTACCGAAATATTCTGTTACTTCGTCTAACACCTTTAATACTGAAGCCGTATTTGTAGACTTAACAGCTCGCAATATTACAAATTTACTAAATGGGTCTGAAATTCCCAACACGTGCATATTCCCCTTACTACTTTTAGGGAACGGTCCCAAGTGATCCAAGTGTATAGTATGAAAAGGTATTGGTTCAATTTCATCGAAATGCATCTCCCCTTCCGTTTTTCCACCCGGCTTCTTATTATAACAGCATTCGACGCAAGCCCTTAAGTATTTTGACACATAATTCCTCATGCGTGGAAACCAATACCATCGTTGAATACGTTCAAGTGTTTTTTCTAAAGCAAGGTGTCCGACGAGATCATGACATTCACGAACTATTCTCCAACGTACCATTTTTGGCACCACCCACCTTTTATTTTGATTGATTTTTTTAAATAAACGTTCATTGTCAATACAATACTCGTTAGCAAGATGTTTATCTACTTTATCTGAACGTAGATTGTCAATTATATTTTTCAAATCAGGATCTTGTATTTGCATAGTTAACAGCCAGTCGAGTCGGGTAACTTCGACTCCCATTATTTTCAGAGAAGCGGTTTCAGGTTCATTAACCACTTTTTCGTTAGGTGCACGGCTCAAGGCATCAACATGAATCATGCGGCTGCCACTACGATGCTCCAAATTGAAATCAAACTCCTGAAGTCTTAGCCACCACCGTGCAATCCTTGGGATTAATTCTTTTTTTGACATAGTTGTTCTCAAAGATGCGCAATCGGTGACTACAGTAAAACGTTTTCCTAATAAATAGTATTTAAAACGCTCCAACGATTCAACTATCGCTAGAGCCTCCAGTTCGTAGCTATGAAATTTATTTTCACATTCGCTTGTTGTTCGACTAAAGTATGCGACTGGTTTTAAGTATTTCCCGTCTTGTTGTAATAAAATTCCAGCAAGACCGTCTGAACTTGCATCGGTGTGAACTTCATGAATCATTCTTACATCATATGAGGTTAATAATGGTTTACTACACAGAATTTGTTTCAACGTATTGAAAGCTATCTCTTGTTGTTGAGACCAAATAAACTGGCTATCTTTTTTTAATAATTCGTTAATTGGTTTTGAAATTTTAGCAAAATTTTGTACAAATTTTCTAAAATAACTGCATAGTCCTAGAAATTGACGTACTTCTTTGACATTCGTTGGTTGTTTAAATTCTTGTACTGCTTTTACTTTTATCGAGCCAGGTGATATTCCGCTAGGTGAAATATGATGACCCAAGTACTCTATTGTTTGTTGTAAGAAACTGCATTTCGTTAAATTTAATGTTAATTTAAATTCTCTAATTTTATTTAATACTATTTTTAATTTTTGTAACCCTTCTTCCACTGTTGTACTTCCGATTAAAATATCATCCATATAAATTTGGATATCTATATCTATTTCCTTTTTTAATTTATACATAAGGGTTTGAAAGACAGTTGGGGCATTTTTGAGCCCAAACGGCATTCGTTTAAATTCAAACAAACCCTTTGATGTTATAAAGGCTGTGTACTTACGAGATTCTTCTTCTATTGGTATTTGGTAATACCCACTATTTAAGTCAAGACTGGTGAAATAGTTATAAGAACTGGCCACTTGTAATTCTTCCTCGATATTTGGTGTGGGGCAAATTTCTTTTTAAATTTTTAAATTTAATTGTCGATAGTCGATACATAGACGTTCTTCTCCATTTTTTTTCTTTACTAATAATACAGGACTCGAATAATTTGAAGTTGAATGGGTTACTATGTTGTTCTCCATTAATTCGTTTACCTTATCATCGATAATTTCTTTTTTTGCATATGGCACTCGGAATGGTTTTTGTTGTACTGGTTTCTGATCAGTTAATTTGATACTCATCTCGATTTCTTTAGTTAATCCTAGTTGTTTCATATTTTTAGGGAACAATTCATTAAAATTGTTTAATAGTTTGATTAACGATTCTCGTTCTTTTGCGTTCGACGTTCCTTGATTTATTTCATCCTCTTTCACTACACGTTTGACTTCACAGTTAACTTCTTTTTCAGAACATTTATTTTCTATAATTATTTCTCCGTTCTCTTTATAAAATTTTACATCTGGGCGATCTAGCACATCGCGTCCTATTAACAACGGTACGGGCATATATTTACTGTTTACTACATAGACATCTATTCTTAATTTTACGTTATTGATGATTAGTTCGACATTTGACTTTTCAGTTGAGCAATATTCTCCTCCTAGGAATCCAGCAAAGTTGACTTTACAGTTTTTTCGATCAGTTAAACATTTATCAGCATATTCTTTTGCAATCAGCGTAAGAGGACTGCCACAATCTATTTGTCCTACCATTTCGTTATTATTAACCATTACAATCTTATGATAGGGTGTTGATTTTGAATATTCGATAACTCCTACTCGTGAAACATCTGGACATTCACTGGGTTCACCTCGTTTACGCACTCGATTACATTTGGTGCAACGAGATCGACGTTGTGGTGCAGGACAATTTCTGGCGAAATGACCTGACTGGTAACAATTAAAACACTGCGTTGACGTTTTAAATTTTTCTTCCTTCAGTGTTCTTTGTTCGTTGTTGGCATTTTCAGATGTAATCGATTTGAAAGTCGGCTTTTGCTGAAATGTATTCTGTTTTTGTTTTACTTCCCTTATATTTGTGGTTCTAAAACTTTCACACCAAGAGATTCTATCACGCAATTCTGCTATCGTGTCAATACGTTGTCCTTGAAAAGCTGCATATAATTGCTCATCACGCATGCCTAAAATAAAATATTTAACAATGGCATTCTCCTTTAAATTACCATTATTTCCGAGTCGTGACATCTCCGCGACATATTCCATTAGCGTTTCGTCATTTTTACGTTTTCTTCCTAGCATACCCATATGTATGTCGGCATCGTTTACAATTGGCATATATTTATCTTTAAACTGCTTTACAAAATCACTCCATGATGTACAAAAATCATCTGTACGATCATACCACGCTCTAGCTAATCCTTTGAACTTTGGTCCAATTGAAATTAGGACTAATGGATCTTCCCAACTATAAAATGTTTTAAGTTTTTCTACTCGCTTTAACCATTCTTCTGCCGTTAAACTTTTTTTATCCTCCGGATTGAACTAAGGGAGAATTTCCATTAATTCTCTTGGTCCGAAGGTTAAAAAATTTCCTTGTCCGTTCCAATTCATTACAGGCGTTGATGTATTTATTACTGGTGAGTTGAAGGTGACATTACGTGCCGAATAACTTCCAACATTCTCTACGATCGTTCGTGCTTTACTTCTTATTGACGTAACTGATTCATTTCTACTATTATTATCATCAATATTTAATAACCGATTAATTAATGATGACTTATTTCCATTTTGTGATAACTTTAAATTTTTTAGTAGATTTTTTAATTCTTTAACCGTTCGTTTATTTAATTCCTCACGTTCCATTTTTTTTAAGGTATCAATAATATTTCTGTCTTTTACGTTCTCGATAAATTTAGGTTATCTCGTTTAGCAATTCCCAATTATACGTACACTTTAATACTACCACCATGTGATTCAATTTTTCATAACCTCAACCTTTTAGTTATGATTTTCGCTTTTGCTTGGATTTATTTATCCCACTTCTGAATTGTAAAATGATTGAAAAACAATTATTAAACATAAATATAATTTAACATTCTTTTATTAGTTAAAATGTATTTCTTATTAATTAGGCAAAATGCAAAATGAACCAATCACAATTATAATCAATGATCGAATGCAGAATTTCTTCTATCTCCCGTTCAACTGTCAGTTTCTTTATGGTTGCGTTTGTTATCAAATCATTTTGGTTATGTTTTATATATCATGGTTGACAGTTTATTGTGTAAGTTGTGATATTAAAAAGAAACATTTTTGTTTCTAAGCAAATTATTTTTATCAACTTACATAGTCAATCATTTTATTAACAATCACTGCTTACCTACCTACGTACATACCTTACGAATCACTATAACGCAAGATCATAAACTTGAAAACAATAATAAGTGCAATTTCATTTCTGTCTAAATTACCAAATTACCAAAAATTAAACGAAAAGTGAAAGAAAATGTTTGTATGATCAAAGCAGTATGTATGATCTGTCAACCGTTATGGTGTAGTGGCTATATCAATTGAAAACAAAGCTATTCCGATTTATAATTTTTTTGTTTTTATTTTTATATAAACGAAGTCAATGGGATGAACACTCTCACTACTTTTACATAGAGATTTGGAATACACTATTACATACAATAGCTTTTTCTTTACAATTTTTATGGTATACATTATCAACTTAAGTACCTTCCTTCCTAGTAACCTTCATAATACCATAGTTTTAGTGATAACCAAAACTATCAACTAATTTTTATCATTTATTTTATTCCAATGATAAAAGGTACTGGAAACTGGAACGAGTAGATACCAGGTGTAGCAAATACGTATGAATTATCATATAAGATATCAAAACTCAATTTGGACTGTACCGCAACCGAAAAAAGAGAATTATATATGCGTAAGTCACTCCAACTTCACTGGGTATTTATTCCAATGTATTGCCAAAGAAAGAGACACACTAATTGTGCCAGTTATTACTTAATACAAATTTGATTTTTACTTTAGATCTATTATAGGGATGGATTATAATTCAATTGAAGCCTATTAGTATAGATTTAAATTATCAGTATAATTTGGACAAATAGTATTTACGGTGTCGATAGTCTAGGAATCCCCAGAATTGTCAATAAACTCTTTTTTTCAATTTCAGCATGATTTTCCACTTATTTTAGTTAAGAATTTAGCTTACTTATCGAGGTCCAAAAAGATTTCTCTGGTTACTTGTTAATCTAAGTTTGAAAAGCAGCAATAAAACAGCATCTAACAAATAACCTCAAACATAAAAAACCCTCAACAAGACACAGTATGATCTTGCAGAAAATTTAGGAACTGAAGCAATTGCAATGCCAAAAAAAAGCAATTGATTGCAAAGAAGTCAAAGGTTTAATAAGAGGCTTAACTCCAGGAGATTCAGTATGGTATACTGAAGGCTCAAAAATTGGGGAGAAACCCCATTGGTGTATTTGGACGAAGGTTCAAATTTAGCAAGGCATTTGGCACTAATCCCACTATTTTCAAGCTGAAACCTATGTTATCAAGATATCGGCATTACAATGCAGTAAAAGAATGCACAAAGGTGCCAACATATACATAATTTCAGATAGCGAAACTGCCTTAAAAGCTCTGGCTTCCCCAATTTTCAAATTAAAGCTTATCTATAGGTGTTACAGAAGTTTAATAAAGGTAGCACAAGGAAACAGAGTTACTCTTATGTGGACTCCTGATGGGCATGAAGGAATACAAGATAATGAAGAAAGTGGATGTCCTTGCAAAAACAGGTGCGAAAAGTCAATTCCTAGGACTAGAGCCAAGTATTGCTCGTTCAAACGACTGAATTGTATATTTTGAGTATCCAACGACTGAATGATGTAATCATGAAAACTAGATCCAATGTCAGAATGCTGACATGGCTTATCACCGGTCTTAGCCCATTTAACAAGCATCTGTTCAAGATTGGTAGATCGAACAGAGAGAAGTGCAGATTTTGATTAGAAGAAGAGGAACCCTCCTTTCGTATTCTATTTGGTTGCAATGTCATTGCTCGGAAAAGGCACAGATGGCTGTGAGGGCTCACAGTGATCTTTAGAGTCTATTATATGCATTTCAGAGCTTAATTGTTAATATTTTTTAATAGACGCACTGTAATGATTTCCAAGTTCGTATCATATAAACGGTGTTTTTTTTTGAGGTGGAGAACTTTATATTGGCAACACTGTTTTCTGTGACAACTGGTTTCAAATTTTTTTATTTAAGTTAATATTCTTTGGCAATTCGTCATAATAGATTCACGCCGGATCAACCTGTTAGTCAAATTTTCACTTTGAAAAACATGGTTCGATTCGACAAAACAAAGCGATTAATTTTAGAAACTATGTTCTAATTCGTTTTTTAAATATATTTACTTTAAATCATATTTCGCATCCCGTAAGACGTCAATGCACTACACAGAACAAGCGATTGATGGTATGCAGCGTAGTGTTGATGCTGATGCAAATATCTCAATTCGTCATCGTGCTCAACAACTAAACTTGTGTCCATCCACTTTATATAAATTTTTGCATAAAGATCTTGGTTTACGTACTTACAACATTCAATTTGTACATGAATAGAAGGCACACCATCATCGTTCGCACCATAGATTTGATGAATGAGCTAAAGGAAACATTGCTATTGATCAAAAATTTCATTTGAAAATTTTGTCTACTAATGAAGCCAACGTTTGGTTCAATGGCTATGCCATTAAACAGAATTGCCGCGTTTGGATTATCATTGATGATAATCCATAAGCCATTATCCAAAAAATCAGCATTTGGTGCACTCTACAAGCCGGTTGAATCCTTAGTCCATACCACATGTCTTCAAAAATTATAATGGTCAGAACGTTACAGTCGGAGCGGTACAATGACATTTATACTAACTTTTTCTTGCCTCAATTTGAAGGAATTAATGTTGTAGGAGGACGGCACCACATGCTACATAACTCATAACACAATTAATTTACTGAAAGAAAAACTGTACTTCATTAGTGCAATTTGACGTCATTAGATTATTTTCCCTGGGGATATGTAAAGTCGCATGTTTACGTCGATAAACAAGAAATAATTGAATACTTGGAAGCTAATATTCGGCCGGTGAAATATAGCTTGATTTCGTGCGAAGAAATTGTAAAAATTGAATCTCTAGATTACACCATGTACGACGCCAGCGGTCATATTCAAACAATAATATCATAATTTATTAATTTAAAGTATAATATTATTTCACTAATAATTTATTTTTATTGTCCAAATATCGATATTTCGGAAGCAACTGAGCTCTTTCATCAGTGCTTGCGACTAATTGTCAAAAATAAATACATAAAATAAAAATATTTTTCTGTGTTTTATTTCAACTTAAAACTAACACTCTTTACACATCCTTGAGCTCTGCCCGAGTTCGTGCTCTTAGTATAATTACTGTAATTAATATAAAATTTTTTATTATGTCGTCATATTCATCTTGAAATCGACGACGATCTTAGGTACCAGTATCTTTCCCAATAATTTTCAAAACATTGTAGAGTATAGAGTGAAAAAACTAGTTAATTTTTTTTTTAAATAGATTAAAAAATATACATTGAGTAGTGTGTGGTACTGACCATATATATACGAAAATTTATGTAGTTCAAAAGATGATTTCATTTTGGATTATTTTAAGAAAATGTTTGTTTTTTTTATCATAATATAATTAAATTTAATTGAAAAGTTAAAAAAAAAAAAAAAAAACAAAATTAAGAAATATCAATACATATCATTTTTTTTTTTTAGTTCAATAGCACTTGATTTGCCAAGTCATAAAATTGTTTCATAAAAATTCCCACATTCTATTCCAAAAACAAAAACTTCTAAGAGGAGGAGAATCCCGATATAAAATGAATATACAAAAATGTATTTATATTATAATGTATATATGTTTGTATACATATTACACAAGTTACGTACGTTGGGATTGGTAATTATCAATTATTCAATTAATTTTTAGCCAAAATTCAATTGAAGAAGTTGAAAAATATCACGATAATAATTATTGCAGAATATCTATTTAGAATTAATAATGATGATGATGATGATGATCTGATGATGATAATATGTTATAGAAAAAGAAAAATTAAATTTTAAAATAAATTTTATTGGCTAAGTTGATTATAGCCCATCATAGCTGACCAATCAATTAATATTTTTAAAATTAGCAAGAAACTTGTTGTATGTACAATTTTAAGAGATTTCGTGTAAAGGAATGAATTTTATAAAAATTGAAATGAATTAAGAAATTTTTTAATAGACAATAGCAACTCAGACAATCAGTATTGTATAGGAAATTATATTGTATCAAGATTCATTAAGCTTTAAACGCCAACACATTAATTAATTTTGCGATATGAAACATATTTCTTGAATTGAATTAAAAACAAACAAACAAAATTTTTTACAAAAATTATGTTGATGTGATTCCAGAGAGAACAACAAATATTTACAGATTACAGTGTACAGTACTGCAACAGTAGTAATCTATACTTATGTTTTTTTTTTCAATTATGATGAAACAACATAAAGTTAAATTGAACAAAATACTGGACAACAACAATAAATACCACATTGTTAAAAGAACAAAAAAAAAAAAAAAAGAGTTAAAAGATTATTATGGTTATATTTTTAAGGATCATAAAATTAATTATTTAATTAGTTAGCCTTCGACTTGGTTTGACTTCTTAAATTATTAATAAAAATTTCGATTAGAATCAAATTTTAAATGAACAGTGAGTTCCGATATTTTCTATAAGTCTTTTAAATTTTAAATTCATTTTTATACAGTATGGTAATAATTTGACATTGGTTCACGGTTGTTTGAAATTGTAATAAATAAAAAACTGGTAAGATTGGGTTTATTTTCAACTTATATAATTTTGTTATTTTGACTTAATTTTAGCAATCTAAATTATTTTGCTATATGTAGTTGATAAAGTTAACCTATAAAGCAACCTTCATCGTTTTAACATGAATATTGAAAAAAATATGAATATTTTTCGTCAAAATCAATGATGCTCTTTCATTCAAATACATGTGTTCGTCAGGGTACTATTTTAAACCCTCATTTATACAACCTGTCTACTACAGATATTCCCACTCCAATTTCTTACCGAAATAGGCATGTTTGCTGATGAAAATGCAATGTATACCTCGAATGCTGATTTTAGAACAATCATCTTGAAAACGGTTTCAATTCTTTATACCAATATTAACACAAATGGAAAATAAAGAAAAATACCTTAAAAAACTGTGCGTGTTTATTTACTAGAAAAAGGAAATCTTGCCTGACAGAAACATACAACTAAGCGATTCCGTCGAACTAGCAAATAAAAGCAAGAAAAAAAAAACAATAATCGAATTGAGTCAATTCAAAAGAATTTCTCAAGATATGCTTTACGTCTCCTTTCTTGGTCAGACCCTTTTGCTCTTCCACCTTATAATAATAAACCTAACCTTACCACCTTATAATAATAGACTTTCACCTTATAATAATAGACTCAACCTTATATCTAACCACTTTAAAAAATAGACGTGAGATTGCGGATGTGCTCTTTATTACGCAAGTAGTTACCGGGAATATCGTATCGTCATTTATATCTGAATCTGCTAAAATTAACACTTGTACTCGATTTCGTTCGTCCAATCTTTTCACCCCACCTTAGTGTTTCACCGTACTGATTATAGTATGAATGAACCTATCCATCGAATGATGATCATTGCCAATAAGTACAAGGATGTAATTGATTTAACTCTGTCACAAGATGCGCTAAGGAAGCGTTTGTATTTATGTTTCCAAACTAATAGTTCTTTTTAGTAATCAATTTATTTTTCATAACTAATCCAATTTACAGAGGCATAAACGCAGAAAACATAATTTTTTGCCAAGGAGCCATCAAAGCAATAAATAACGAAAAACCGAAAGCAGCAACGATTATCTGCTGCACAGAAAAACTGAACTCTTTAGGAGTGACGAATGAAGTTTTACTCTACTACCCGGCCACTCCGGTGTAGAGGGAAACGAAAAAGCGGACAAACTTGCAAAAGAAGGCGCTAAAAAGAATGAGTCTGAGGAGTTAGTGGTTGGACTAACAATGCAGGCCATGAAAATAAGCACAATAAAGTGGGAAAAAACCACACAATTGAATACCTGGAGAAATTCGGAGGGGCGATTCAGACAAAGAATTTCTGGGGAATACCGGATGCGGAAAAGACGAAAGTCATTCTGGCGCTGAATAGAGCCGACCTAAGGTTATATGTAGGCGTAGTTACAGGGCATCTCATGCTCAGAGGACACACGGCCAGAATGGGCCTTACAGAAAACAACATGCGCAGAGGATGTGGAGAAGAGGTGGCAACGGTGCTACACGTACTTGGGTACAACGGGACGTAAAGCCTAAGTGTGAAGGAAATAAGACAGTCGGTTAACGAATTCTTGTTTCCACCCTAACAACCAACCAACCAACCCAATCAAATTTACTAAAAAAAATTCTAACCATGATAATCCAACTAATTCATACTTGTTTATACTAATATCTACATAAAATAAATTTTAAAAATTTTTTTGAAAATTTTTAATCTTTTTATCATAGTTTACAAATTTTAAATGTTACTTGATTCATTGTTTTTCTATCTTTTTTTATTTTTTTATTTTTTTTATTTTTTTTTTTTTCTTATTAATCATGTTAAAATTATATTTTTAAAAAACTTATAATTTGTTTGATTTAAACGAAGTAAATAAATAAAATAAATAAAAAATAAATAAATAAATTATTATTATCAGTTAATTGTTTTCTTTCATTTTACTTTTAATCTTAATTTTTCCTGTTCTCATTTAATTTATTAATAGTATTACCCTTCTAATTTTACTTAGATCCGATATTTTTCCATTTAGAATATCTATAAGTTTGGTTTTGATTGTAGAATAAACACAATTGTTATATTTTTCTACGGCTAAAAATACTTGGTTTATTGGGCTAAGTTTTAGATTTTAAGATTTAAGTAGTAAATTCTTAAATGTTCTGTTATAGTGTCATGAACTCTCTGAATGTCGGAGCTACGAGTATGGGATCTTGCAGATGTAACATGAATTTAACATTCATTTCTGCAAAAATCACCAATATTTAAGTTGTTAAATTCCTTATCTAGAATAAATTTATTTGGCTTTCCTAGTATTGAAAAACGTGTTCTAAAAAGTTCTATTATAGTCGTTGCGTTTCTATCTGGTAAATTTAATACTACTAAATGTTTGGAAAATTTGTCAATCGTTGTTAAAACAACAAAGGTGTGTTCTATATTGTTTACAGAAAACATTTTCATTATTATATCTTTTATTTTCTTTTTTTAATTGGAAAATCTTCAGGAAAATTAAATCACAAAAGGCAATTTTGACCAACATTATTTTTTAATACAAATAACCCTCGTAACCCTATGGTGGATTTCCTCTTCATGGACGAACGTCCGGACAATTTTATTTTACACTATAGATAATTGAAACACAAACACCATTAAAGAAAATTTTATGATTTCCTCTCAATGCGCGAAAGACTGACATTTGTTATATAGTCAAAAAAGGTTGACGTTTGAAAATATGTTTACATGCGTTGATATTACTTTTATTAAAAAAATTAAAAATTTGGTTAAGAGTAATAATGGATAATAACATTGTAATATCGAAAAAAAATAAAATATAGCGCTTTGCTTTTACCTTACTAAAAAACAAAAACCAAAAAAATTACACTTCATGTGTTTTTCTTAAAAAACATTTGAAATTCTATATGTGAATGCGTTCATACATAAATCGAGATAGCAATAAATATTTATCAAATAATTATATATCTACCCTTTTGTTTTACTTCGTCCTTCAGCCAAAAGTTAAAAATATTTTAACTAAGAAATTGGATGAAGAAAATTGCCCGGAGAGGATTTTGTGTGTATGGGTTGGTAAAATAAAATTTTTTGGTTGGTTAAAAAATTTGTCCGGACCTTCGTCTATTAAGAGGAAATCAACGTTTAGTCGACGATAAAATAAAAAAAAAATCTAATATTAATCAAATTTTTATACAGATTACAGTCTACAAACTAATAAATAGGAAATTGTCTTTCTCTAAATTTAAATCTAGAGAGAGACAATTTCCTATTTATTGGTCTGTAAATCTTCTAAATCTAAAAAAAATTAAATTTTCAAATATATCTTCCAAAAATCTAAAGTAGATAAATATTTGTATGGTACTCCAGTGTGGTCAAATTGCTCTGCATGCTGTCATAAAAAATACTGACATGTACGCAAAATAAACTACTTAAAATGATGCTAAACCTCCCTCGGCATCAAAGTACAGTAGATTTATATTTAAAATACGAACTTACGACGATAACAGACAATAAAAACCAAGTTTATCCTCCAGTTCGTAAAATATTTTCAATCAGGCAATTGCTCAATTATTATAAAATTATAATTTTTGGCATTTTGAACGATATTATTTTTTTTTAAGTTTATTATAAGTTTTTAAGTAAAATACAAATTCTCCGCCATTTTGCCTTGTATCAATTAAAGTTTAGAAATGATAAGCCAGAAATTTGATAAATAAATACTGAAAAAAATCATTGTAGTGAAATAAAAATTGTAAATAAGACCGCAAATGTAATGTAAATAAAAAAAAAAACAAAAAATTGTAGCTGATAAGATTCCATAATCTAAAGTTTAGATTCTAAACTCAAACTCAAATACAAAAAAACTCATTTACCAGGTGTTCCAGAGCATGCGCATCAACTTTTTAAGAGAGGAAGGATCCGTTATTTTAAAATTTAGGGTGATTTAAATCGAGGGTACTCTATCGATAGATAATATTTTCAACTTCCGGGAAGGACCAGAAAAGGGTTTTTAAGCCCAAAAATCGCCTAAATTGGCCGAAATCGGATTTTCAACGAGGTAGGGTATTTTTTTATGCAAATTCGGATTCTACGTCAAAAAATAAACAGTGAGCAGGAAAAATAATTTGACTAACAATCGAGTGTTCTATTCTAAAATACTTGGATTCTTGGTCAGAAAAAGTTTGGAATCCAGATAAAGGTACCTAATTGACAATAAAGATCAAACTTGAATTGCGTTGCACTAAAAGTTCTATAGCTTAAATTCTAAAAATTAAAAGTGTAATGCTATTGGCGTATGCTGTAAATAACTTATGTAGATAGGGCCACATCAAAAATTTCGGTTCACCAGATTTATGAAAAATAATAAACTACGCGAAGCTATAAAATGCAAAAGAAAAAAAACGATTTAAGCCATATTGGAAAGTCAAAAGTATGAACGGTTTTAGTTAATGGTAGAAAATAGAATCGAAACCAAATAAAATATCGGTAGAAAATAATTAAGTGAACAGGGTAAAAAAAAATTGGATAATTGATCAACACATTTCAGATGCCGTTAGCAATTTTCAAGTAGAGTAAAATATTTACGATGATATGGAAACTGTCAGTGATCGCATCTTTTCCAACATTTTAATTAGCAGTAGAAGAAAACTTTGTTTTATGTACTTATACAAAATTGGAACTGAACAAACTACATACATTAGATTATTCAATTAAATTATAGAAAACACATTATCTTGCAGAAATAACATATTCGATACATTTAAGAAGTGTTACTATTACAAGCTTATATTTCATTTGACTATTTTTCATTTCCCTATATTTAGCAACAAAATTATTTGACTTCAATTAATATTAGTTAAGGCTAAATTAATTTAATTGATAATTCAACTTATTACTTCCGTATCTGATAAACATTGCCTGTTTAAATCTTATCATAATTTTGTGATCAAAGTTTATAACCCCTCATCAGTTTCGAACATTATAATTTGTACACTTTTTAATTATAATATGTACAACTGGTTGGTTGGTCACGAATTTCCAAATACCAAATTCCAAATGCAAAATCCTAAAATACTAAAATCGCAAGAATCAAAATCCCAAAATACCAAAATCCCAAAAATCAAAATATGACTTTAAATAATTTAGTGTTTTTGAAATCATGCAATTTGCTTGTATCCAACAACGGCTACGCATAAAATTGATTTAGGTAAATTTTCTGGGAAAAACAGCTATTTCCTATTTAGGATCCAACAACGCCCACGCAATGAATTACAGACAAACATAGTATCGTGAGATTTAAAAATTTATTTTAAAAATCTAATTTTAAATAAGAATAAAAGGTTGGTTTATTAAAGAACTACTTTTAATACATTAAGTTGTAGGTGTGTTAAGTGAATAAAAATTCTAAACTCCATTAGACTTTTATTCAGTCTCTTTATAGTCCGATATTGATTAACAAAAAAAAAACTACATATATAATTTCAATATAAACTATACTTATAATTCCAACACTATGGGACGATAAACTGCTCTTCTGCTGTTTTAAATTTTTGATATATCAACTACAATTGCAGAATCTACTATGTAATATAAAACTACATCTATTGCAGAGTAACTTGGCCTTCATAAAAGCATATAGTTCAATTTTATTTTATTGTTAACCAAATTATATTTTCAAATTAATTTCAAAGAATAATGTAAAAAAAAACTTTATAAAATAGGTCCTAAACGGTATTCAAACCCGAAATGCTCTGAGTAGTAATCAGATGATATAACAATTAAATCATATCAGTTGGCCTAGAATAGAGGCTGAATAGAAGTATAATCTTAAGTATACATACACTATACATTAGAAATTAGATTATCGATATACATTTTTCATTTTTATGTTTATAGAAAATTTACAAAATCAACTTGACGTTGTCCGGGTCCAACACAAAAATGTATAAAATTAACTTCAATAAAATTTTATTTACACATACTGAATTGAAAAAAAAATGGTTTCTGAAAAGTATTCTAAAAGTTACACAACAGATATTCAAACATAATACTGGGTCCAATTCAAAATCAAAGTATTTTGCATTTGGCCTTCAATAACATGATAATGCAATACTTTCTTTATATATATATGATTAATCCAAATAAAAGCACGATTGTTGCCCTTACAAACAGGAGAATTAGGGACAATTTAAAGAAACCTAACCTCCCATCTAGGTAAGAATTGAATTTTCCAAAGAGGTCAAATACCTTGGAATCGTACTTGATGAACATCTGTTCAACAATTCTCTACACAAAGCCAGAATTTCACTCTGGACATGTAAAAGCCTATGTGGCCGTAAATGGAGACTAAAGCCCAAAATTACATTATGATTATATACCGCAATAGTGAGACCAACCTTAACCTACGTTTGGTGGAAAAACGGTACGCAAATAACAGCTCAAAACAAACTCAACAAACTACAGCATTCAGCTTATTTGTTGATAACTGGAGCCATGCGAACTAAATCCACCGCAACAATAGAGACTCTCCTTCATCTAGAGCCCCTTTATCTCTTTATACAAAATGAAGCAATGGTTTATACCTACAAATGTATTACTGGTGATGATCCACAAATTAAAAACGTGGTACACCCGGAACTAGTTCATGTACTACATAAGGAAGATACGCTTTCGATAGCATCATCCGACTATTGCTTGCCAAGAAATAATTTTGAGAAACCTTTCAATATAATCATGCCAAGCAGAGAGACGTGGGAAACCGACCCAGCCTCTTTCGACACACGATCATTAGTATGGTATACTGACGGTTCCAAGAAAATAAATGAAGTAGGATCATATGAAGTATATGAAAAGAAACCTTAAAGCCAATATTCATTCAAGCCATGACTCTACAAACACAGTTTTCCAAGCTGAGGTGCATGCTATAGAACTCTGTGTGCGAGAGAATTTAAGAAGAAATTACAAAAAATGTAAAATCTACCTTCTCTCAGATAGTTAAGCAGCCATACTAGCTATTAATTCATATACCATCACTTCAAATCTAGTATGGGATTGCTTAAATATACTCAAAACCCTAGCAAAAATAAACAGTAATGTAGGTACCAGGGCATTCTGGCACTGCAGGAAATGAAGCTTCAGCTTATCTAGTTTCCAAGTCCGTTTTGTGGGATTTCTCTGAGTACAGCTAAGATGCAATTAAAAGCTTTGGTAGATCAAAAAGCTAAGGATTTCTGAGTCAAAGTTCCTGGAAATCGTCAAGCAAAAATGCTCATCGCTCAAGAAAACCAAAAAACTTCTAAGTTTCAACAGAAAACAGGTACGTATCTTGGCAGGGATAATAACAGGCCACTGCCTAATAAAGAAACACCTCTATAAAATGGGTCTAACCGAAACAAACCAATGCAGAATATGTGAAATAGAAGAAGAATCTATTGAAAATCTGCTATGTGAATGCGAAGGGCTCGACTTCGCAACACTCCCGAACAATGAGAGCTATCCAGCATACCATTGAAGAATATCCTGAGTGTAATCACAAAATCAGGTATCCTAAAAGGACTTGGAGACTTAATAAAAAAAAAGACCGGGTTATCACAATAAGCCTATTTGCGGCTGCGGTGATGTAGGTGGGACTGGATCCCTCTCGGGATAAGTTAAATCTAATCTAATCTAATCTTCTTTATATATTTATACTTTTATTATTAATCTGGGTATCAATATGTTTTGAAAATTTCGTATAAACAAAATTAGAACTTCTACTTTTAGTTCTGGTTGGATAGAACGCAAAAACCCATTCAACAAATTTGTAAATTTCTGTTAGCTAGCTAACACCCACATTTTCATTGACGACTGTATCATTCCTTTATCTATTTTATAATTAAAGTTTTCAGAAATTCTTCTTTTACTAAGCTGTAGTAATTTCCGAGCTAATATATATAAAAATTGATTTCACTACAAATTCTTCTGAGCCAGACAAAACGGTATAAACAGGTATAAGACATTTGTTCATTTATTTTTGAGGGAGTACCTAATTACCGATATTGAGATCTGTAACTTCTTCAGGTATGTATACTACCTTTGATTTTTTAAATGTTTTTGGTAGGTTTTAGGAGTTTAGAAGTTATACGAGTGCCACCGTTACTTGTTCGAATTTTGGAAATTGGTAAAAGATGTATTTTTTATTTTTGAGAAAGTATGTCACCTCATCTTATCTAACACAATTGGTTTTTATTAAATATTCCTGGTGTGTACTTTTGAGTTGTACGGCCTAAACCTGTTATTTGTTAGCTTTTTATCGCACCGCGTTAGGTCTCTTTAAAAAAAAAGTATGAATGAATAACTGTCCAAAATTCCAGAACTACATATGTTTAAAACTATAGAAGTGTATAGCGAACAATCAAACAAACAAGCAAACTTTATATTTTATAAGTATACATTGTCCAATCAACTGTTGATTATTTGACTATGACATAACAGACAATTTATTCCTACTTATAACTGCTGTATACAGTTTATATTATTACACACATAGATATATAATTACACAGGTATCATACAGCAGCAGCAGTCGTAGGTCCTATATAGCAATTATTTATGTTCGTCGTTCCATTTAAATCCAATCACAATATTTATAAATTTGAAATTGTCCATTCACTTGAAATTCATTTTCATTTTTATTTAAAAAACAAAATACACAAGCGATTATATTCCTTGTACATCTTATATACAATACCCAAAAGACATCCTAACTACAAAAGGTATTAAAAATCTTTTTTAATTACCTTCAATTTCCGACACCTTTTAACATCTACTACAAATACAAATTAACAATTCGTACATCAATGTTGAAATAAGAAACTTGTAACAATCGGATTTCCTATAATATTTATTAAATAAAATTGGGTGGGATCCTCAATTATTGAAATTTGAGTAGTTCAGGTGCAATTTTAAAATGTAACAATTTCATTTTTGATGTGATACCAAAGAAGAATTTGCAAAAAATAAACGAATTAAATTTTCATATGTATTTAGGTTTTTTATAACCTCAAGGGTGGTATAGAGATATTGATATTACTTATTATTATTGTAGAATAAAAAAAGGGTAACTCTCTGACTACTTAAATATAGAGGTGTTGTATACATCTGTAATCTACATTACCATTACTGCCATTACAACTATACTATCTTATAATACATTCCGGTTCACAATTCAATGATTAGATTCAATATAAGGATTATATAATTAAAGATGTGAGAGTGACTTGTAGAATTAAGCCCTAGCCTTTTAATTCTTTAAGACTAAAGTTACGGTAATATATTTTGGGGGAACTTGTAGAATGTAGAGGTTGCATCAGCACCACCCAAGTTAACGATGACAACCTTGAAAATGAAAATGTTATTATAAAATCACATGAAAGATTTTGGAAGTACATTTGAAGCTTAATGAATGAAAGATTATTTAATATCAAAATTAAATACTATAACAAATAATTTTCTAATTTAGAGGAGAATGGTTGTTCACAAATATAATCAAACCCCAAAATTAATATAAATGCATTTTTTCAAATAGACCCAGCTGATACATTGAAGCTGAGAGTTGAGAAATTAAAAATTCTCTGCTAAATAGTATAGGATTGAGATTGAGTAGATACATCTCTTGTTCTTCATTTTTCTGCAACTCGTTACAATTCCGGTGCATCTCCTCACTGGAGCAGCTTGCGAAGTAGTCACAATGAGCATGTAAGAAGATGAATCTGACCATCCAACGGGCAGACATGCCTGTCAGGTTTAAGCTTATAGTTTTATAACGCATATCTCAGAAAATGCCAAAAGATCAACCAATTGAAAACATTTCAAAAAAACTTGATAATCAATGGTAGGTCCTCAAAAGGTAGTCGCGATCAAATCACGATAAATATACTCTACACAAGCAATGTTGCTTAGTTGAGAAATAAATATGTAAATAAATAAAAATAAAAACATCCTTCTACAGCCTCGGTTGTAGGTAGGTAGTTAGAGTTGGCAATTCTAGTTACTTCTAGAAAACCAATTAGCACTTAATTGTGTCTTTTTCATACCACGACTCGAGTGACCTATTTTTTGTTGTTGGTTGTTGTAGGAGATAATTGTCTCATCTCCACTCTCGCCAGGGATTTAGTACTAGAGCCACCCTGTGTGATTGAGAAGGTTGATCAGATCTCCTATTTTGATTTCCGCGATAAAACCTATATTTCAAGGGAAAGCAGATGGAGTCTCGACTATCTAGCTAATGCTGGAAGTGTTGTAGAGTTTCTGCTTCATTATCATCCTTGCAACTGCGACAGTGGAGATTGAATAGAATACCTAGCTTGGCAGCGTGGCTTCCTATTGGCCAATAACCCGTACTGATGGCTACTACTATTGTTATATTAGTACGGTTAAGGTGTTTGGTTTTACTGATATTATACGGGGGCCGTGTTTTCCTCGAGATTGCACAGGGATTTAGTTTATGCCACCTTTCATTCGCTCTGGCCAGAAAGTATGAATGGATGCGCCCTTGACGACTGTAATTGGGCAACCAATGTCTTCTTCAAGGGGCTGTCGAAATTGGAACCTCTTGCCAGTTCATCGGCTCTCTCATTCCCATGTGTTTGATCGAGAAGTGGCCATCTAAGCTTCCAATTTAGTTTCGACATTGTTCGACAAGCTTAAAGCAAATAGTGTCCGCCATCAAAGCTCTTTGATAGCGGCTTGACTATCTGTAAAGATGTTGACTTTTGCTTTGGTCGTATGAATATGAATTAGCCTCGGTTATAATAAACCGCACATCGGATTTGGGTTAGTTATACAAGTTATAATAATACATTAACAATTGAATGCATTTTAAAAATGCTTAAAAGAGAATAATAGTTATGGAGAACAAAAAGCTGCTATTCAGAGTTTGTAAAAGTTTTTAAAGTTGTAAAAGTGACTTACATATTCCACTAAGATGGTAAATGAACAAAACGACAACAATAAACAGTCTGAAATACACATAGCATTTTATTTTTACAAAATAAATATTAAATGCACCTTGGTTCCTTCTCGAATGGAATCAATTTTATTATTCACAATAAAAAATTAAATAATACATTAAGGTTTTCAAAGACTAAAAGATTATATTCAAACAATGTAGCTTAACTGCTAATGATAAGAGAAAATAAAAAATTCTTAAATGAGCAATTATATGATCCGACTCATGACATAACTAGTTATTACTATAACTTTAATTAAACTATAATTAAATTCTTTAACTCTAATCAATAAACTAGTGAATATATCACATCATCTTCTGCTAAAGTTGTATGTATAAGCTTCTTAAGCAAGGTAACTTATACCTTTGCTTATATCATACATATTTGCTTATTACATATATAAGTACATACATAATATTGTATTATTAGAATAACGGAAACTATATGTATATATAAGATTTGCAAAAGTAGTACAATGCTTACCAGCCTGTTAAATAATTTCCTAGATTGAAATCAGAAAAGGTTAACTAAACTAACAAAAGATGGGTTCTGGTTAAAAGTAGTATCGTAGTATCTAGTAGCAGAACCAATTAGCTTAAGACTCTTCTATGATCAACGAAAGGCATAATGATTAATGAAATGGCAAAATCGGAAATATATGAGATCATTACAGCTAAGTTTTTATAGGACAAACTAGGATAAATATGGAAACATTACTTTAGGAAACACATGAGGCATTCGCCTCGTCGTAGATAATGTAACTGTCTCATAATTAGTTGTTCATCGTCGTATCGTTGGAGCACTTACTCTATTTTATAGACTTCTTGTGGAAGTAGGCAAATGCTTGGAAGAACTATTCTATTAAAGAAGGCTTAGTTCCTGACAATGTTAGTAGTTTTCCACATTTAATGAGTAGATAAGCGAGTAATTTGTTAATATAAATAAGGCGTGTTCGTAGTGGTCGCTCCTGCGCAACAAAAAAGATATTTTGTTCGTAGTTGCATATCATCAAAAATTTTGGGGATAAAAAGCAGGTCGCGTCAGCGTCGGGCAGATTGTGCAGATATTTTAGTGCGCCTGCTTTAGAATGATTTTTAAAGTGCATGTTATTTAACATTTAATATTTAGGTAGAAAATAAAATTTAATTATTAAAATAAAATAAATGTGTTTATAATAATTATATATAAATATAATAAAATCAATATATTGAAAAAATATATAATAATTTTAATATATTTAAGTAATATATATTAAAATATATTAAATATTTAAAAAAAAACATATTTAAAAAAATATTTATAAAATATATTTAAAAAATATATATAAAATATATTAAAATGTATTAAATATATATAAAAATATATAATAATATAATTATAAATAGTATAATATAACTATATAAACGAATTGTGCATGTGCTACTTCTATGAACAAGAATGACTGCTAAACAATTTTCTGCGCGCCTGCGCAAGTTTTTTTGTTCATAGTGACAGAGAAAAAAATCTGCAAGACACCGACGCATATTTTACTGCAACTACGAACACGGCTATACTTAAATTATTGTAGATATTGTAGTATAAAAATTGCAGTACCGTACTTAATTAAGCACAAAAAGGTGATTCTACCATAAAGGAAGTATAATATAGAGAAACTATGCGGAACAAATTTTGTGACGATTTTTTTTCGCTTAAAAAAATTTTGAAAATACCCCATACACAGTAGGACCTAGATAAACTCACTTTAAAATTTTGTAATACGTCATTTTAATGTCTTCGTTAACAGAAACTCATACAAAATATTGAACTAAAATTTTTTCTTTTATGCAGGTTCAACTGTATAGATTCTAGCTTTGAGAGAGAGAATCTTTAAAATGATTTTAATTTTTGTTTTTTTTTTTTTGTTTTTGCTTTTATATAACATACATATAGTGTAGTAGCGGCAATGAGGTAAGGTTGTGTATGTCGTATCAAATACACACTTGTTGGGTAGATGTAGAGTATACCATAATATGAAATGCATGGTGTCGGGACAAAATTTCAAAGACACAATTACATATTTAAAAAAATAAATCCCAATTTAAGTTTTTATAAAAAATTTGAAATTATTTGGTTTTGTAATGAAGGTACTTTTTTTTTCTTAAAAAAAAGTAAGAATGCTAAGTGGTTATGCTGAAGTCCGAAGCGGAATATCCCCGAAAAAAATTTCCGACCGGAATACGAAAAATATCAGTATTCTGAAATTCGACTCCAAAGTCTGTGCAGAAATCAATATTAAATGTTTTGGAAGATTTTTTTTTATTTCAAATAAAAAAGGCGTTGACAGTTTAAGTTTTTTTTTATTTATTTTGTAAAAAATTATAAATTTTTTAATAATTACATAACGTAATATGTACATAAATTAAAAGTAAAACTTATACATTTTTAATTACATATGTAGGTATATACAAATTAAAATTTAATAGTAATTTTTTGTTACACATTACATTTTGTTGAAAACGATAAAAGATATTATTCGTTTGAAGCGCTTTTTTAATTTGTAATTTCGACGGACTTCAGCATAACCACCTAATTCTTATATAAAACAATTCTTATAAAAATATAAAACAAAATCATATTTTGAAAGGAATTATTAATCAACTACAGATTTTGACAATTTCTTCCACATTTTATAATGATTAATAAAAATTTAAATATTTAATTGTTTTAAATATGAAATTTTGTCTTTATGAAATTTTGTCCACATGTAATTTTGTCATGGAACCAAAATGTTACATTTTTAATGCAAACACAAACAACTTACTTTAAATTGGAAATTCATAAAGAAAGGAGAATTAAAAAATTTTAATATAACAATAGAATATTCAAAAATAATGTTCACGTTCATTGTTAATATATTATGATAAGATAATCTTAATAACCTACACTCTACCTCTACTATGCACTATACACTAAGAAATCAAGGAATACATGCATATATATGAATTACGATAGTGTGCAAAACCCTTACTTACTGCAGTGTGGCACAAAAAAGATAAGCACATTGAAGTAATTGAAAACATAAATTAATAAATTATTGTACATTTGTAAAATTTTATTTAAAGAATTTTAATTTTAGAGCCACAAATTCTAAAACATAGGTACATTTTTGTTTTCAAAACCTATCTAAGTGGTGCCTATGAAATGTTATTTTTCAACGCATAAAAAGGTAATTTAAATAGAATTTTACATTTTATTTGAAATTGAAACAAAACTCCAATTCAATCCAAGAACAAAATCAAAGAATTAGAAATTATAAAAACAGTGTAGACGCTTCCATTAGTTTTATTTTTTATTTTGATGAATAAAAGAAAAAACAACAAAACAAAGTTAAATATTTTATAAATTTTCATCTTTTGAAATGTTCAACATTATTGTACGATACTGTACGAGGTACAAAGGAAATAAAATATTTGTTATTTATATTATGCTTAGGCGAATCCTTTTCTTTTGTATTTGTTTAGTTATGATTATTTTTATTTATAAACAATCAGTTTTACTGTTCGGATAAAGAACTTCATTTACAGTTTCTAATGCTAATTCTACCAGATCGCTTTCGTCACTAATAAATATTGAAAATCCTGAATAGTCACATCCTCAAAACCTTCACCTAGTTGCATGTACATAAATAAAAATATGTAACCGTGTGGCTAGAGGTACGAAGCGTGTTATAAGAGGGTAATTCACAAATTTCTGGACGTGATGGAGGAGGATTACATGTGCATTTAAAATATTTATTAGTTTTTTATTAAACTTCAATCCCGCTTTTATTTAAAATATTCATATATCTACCTATTGCAAAATATATATGTACATACACATTTGTGAAATTTTTATTTTAAGAATTTTAATTTTACAGCCACAAATTCAATTCATACCCATATATTTTTTTTTTTATTTTTCAAGACATATCTAAGTTACCTATGATACCTATGAAATGACCCTTCAACGAAATAGTACAAAAATAATTTTTGAAATAGTAATAAAAATTACAAATTTTAAGGAAAAATGGAACGTAAAAAGAAAATTTGTATCATTCCAGGCTATAAGTCTCATTTGGAAAAAGAAAATTACGTGTCTTTACATATGTAAGTATTATATTTTACATCTTTTGAATTTTTAAAAACTTATAAACAAAACAGTGTAGTATTAGGATAATTTAAATATCCGGAAAAAGAAATATAGAACATATAGAACTACTTGTTTCTTCAATAAGGATGCGTCTTGGAAGAAATGACAATCCCACTTCAAAACAGTTCAAAGCAACTTATAAAAGGTTATTAGTTCGTTGTGAAATAAGAGACCATGGAATAGGTAATTGTATTCCACTTGAGGAAATACCAATATTGACGAATGAGCTTAATACTTCATCATTATTAATATTAATTTTGCATCTTATTTATTTAATGAATCTGAATTTGAAGAAAATGTAGAAGAATTTCAACCACTTTCTGCTTGTGCTGAACATATTAATATACATAGGTTCTAAAATTTTTCAAAATTTCTATAATCATATGTTTGACCAAAAACCTTTAGAAAATCATTTTTGTTTATTAATAAAAAGTATTGCAGAAATTTATTTTAATACACGAATAAATCATTCCTTAAAACTACATAATGAAAGAAACAGTGTAAGAAATAAATTAACAAAATTAATCCATTTCAAAGGGCACTAATCTATATTTTCTAAAAAAAACTTTAAAAGTGTAAAAAATGATTGCACATAGTCCATATTGTAAAATGAAGTGGAATAGACCTCTTGGGGAAACCACTTTAAAAAAAAACGCTCCTATTTCTTTACCTCAATGGTGGTGTGGAAAAAAGAAAATGTTTTGATACAAATATATTAATAACATATTATTTACATATTTATAAATATAGGATAGACAATCGGCAATAATAAGTTTATATAATTTTATATAATAAATATCAAATATGTAAAAAATTTTATAATAAATCTATTGAAAAAACTTATAGAAAAGAATTTAAAATCTAAAAAAAAGAATAAATATTTTAAAATTCAAAACTAGAAAGCGCTGTATTTCTCATATTTTTTTCATATATGTATTAATAATAAATTTTGATTAATTTATCCATTATTGTTAGATATTTTTACTCATCATATTTTTAAAAAAAATTTAAGTCAAAATACATACAAATTGAGGCATATTAAATTCAGAGCACTATCCTGTTTATTTATCAAAATAATTTCCATTAAAAAGAGAGAAAATATATTGAACGAATATATTCGTCTATTTCTGTTTTTTGACAATAAGAAATACCAAAGAAAGAGAGGAATATACCCAAAACATTGGACACTTTTTTGTATGGATAGCCACTTTCATTTAATTCTAATTCGTTGATTCTACCTAAGTTACTGTCAAGATCATAAAAAAAAAAAACTAAAATCACTCCAACATATAAAATAGCCAAATGGTTAGTGGAGGAGTTTCGTAATATGAATAAGCAGTTCGAAACCCAATCAGTGAAAAACTCTAAGGAACTTGCTCAAGAATTACAATCAATGGGAGGACTTAACGAAGACGAGGTCATGGTCTCTTTTGACGTAAAATAGCTTTTTCCCAGTATCCCAGTCAAAGAGGCTATTATTCTGGTAGAAGAATGGTTACTACAACAAGAAACTGGACCACAGTGGAGGACAAAAGTAAAACAGTACATAAAACTGATCCAGCTTTGCATGGAAGAAAATTATTTCACCTTTAGATGAAATTTCTACAAGCAATTGAAGGGAGCTCCAATGGGAAATCCCCTTTCTCCATTCATCAGTGAAATTTTCATGGCTAAATTGGAGTCAGATTTAGCAGCAGAAGAACGGTTACCAAGATTTTGGAAAAGATACGTAGATGATATTTTTGCTGTAATAAAGGAAAGGGACTTAGAATCAACCTTAACTACTCTTAACGGGCTCCACAGGAATATACAGTTTACTGTCGAAGTAGAAAAAGAAGGCCAACTACCATTCTTAGATCTACTCTTAAGTAAAACAGGAACATCTCTAGAACTAGAGATTTACAGGAAACCTACAGATACTGACAGGGTCATCCCGAATACCTCTAACCACTCCTATCAACATAAGATGGCATCGTTCAACCACATGATCCATCGAATGTTAACACTTCCCATCTCCCAAAAAGGTTTAGTAAAAGAAACTAAACACATATTTGAAATTGCGAGAATAAACGGATATCCGGAAAAAACCATCACGGCCTTACTTAGTAAACGGAAAAGAAGTTTACAACGGAATTCCCTCACTAACCTACTGACTGATCAACAACCCATAAGAAGAGTAGCATTGGAGTTTAGCAAGATTTCTCTCCCACTCAGAACGAAATTAAGAAAACACGGGTTAGATATCGTATATAGCAGTAGAACTAACCAACTCAAGTCTGTTCTAGGTTCAACTAAAGACCCAATCGAACAAATGGAAAAATCAGGTGTATATAAGGTAACTTGCAGTCATTGCAACAAAGTTTATATTGGGCAAACTAGGAGAAACATGCAAACGCGACTCAATGAACACCTGAAAGAAGCAGAACTGGCTAAAAAGAAGAACTCAACAGAGTTCCGACCCAAAGTAGCAGAATACATCATCCAGGAGAATCATAGCATTTCGAAAGAAGACATTGTAATGATAAATTACATTAGAGATTCTAGGAAACTAGATTCAGCTGAAAGCATCGAAATTTACAAAACTAAAAATGACTCACTCCTAAATAAAGACCAAGGCAATGGATATTCTTCTTTATTTAAATTTTTAGTGAAATACAATAAAACAAATAACACCACCCCTACCTGTCACCCTAACGTCGGAAAAATTATTTTAAATACCAATAATAAAATAAATAAAAATATTTTTATTCAACCCCCTACCTGTGCTAATTCATTGGATAATAAACAACCATGCAGCTGCGAGAAACATCAAATTGTTACCTGTACGAATAAAATAAATAAGACAATTTTAGATTTCTTTCCTCAGTCGAGTACAAAACACTGAAGAAGTCTGCAAGTAGTAGACGAAATACGCGTATCTGTATGATAAGCATATCAGTAAAATTAAAAGGAAAATATTCGACTATTTTCACTGTTATACCAAAATTTTACTCTAACGCTGGAAAACAAGTTTTTATAAAAACTAAAATCACTACTTCCGCCTTTTAAACAATACCGTCGAGGAACGCGAACGGAGTATCGTACAATACTAGAAAGGTAGACCAAGATTAAGATGACTGGACGAAATCGAGAGCAACTGTCAAAAAATGGAGTTAACGGATCGAGGACAGTTAGCCAAGATAGAGCAGAATGGAGTTAAATTGTAATGGTGATTAAAGCTCACACTGAACTGTAGAAATAATAGTAGATGATAAGCCGATGAACGTCATCAAGTATTATATTCTCTTTATTCCTTCAATAGTACTTTTGAGGAAAATTAGATTAACTGCACAGCTTCTAAAACATTTATTAAAAAAAATCATAATTTTTCATTTTTAGTATTTTTTTCTTTTATTTGTTTTTCTTTTTTTGTATTATTTAGAATAATTTCTATTAAATTTTATGTTTTCCTCTGTTAATATATTACAATATCATATTATTTTTTTTTTTAATTATTTATATAATATATATATATATATATATATATATATTCTTTTTTAAATTCTTATTCACAAAAATTAAAAAACTAACGATAAATTAAGAATAGAGTTTTTTTTTAGTAATTTAAAACATTTTTCTTTATTTTTTTTTTTATTTTAGAATTAAAATTTTAGTTAATTATTCAAAATTTTATATAAATGTTATATAATAAATACAATAAATTTGAAAAGAAAAATTGTTTTTTTTTTTTGTTTTTAATAACGACATAAAAAAGTAAATTAAAATTAATAAAATATTTTCTAAAAAGCTTAAAATTAAAAAAAATTTATAATAAAATGTATGTAAAACTGGTAAATGGTATGTAAAATGTAGGAACAGAATTTTGAAAAATATTTTAAATTTTTAAATAATCTTGAAACCAATTTGAGCGTATTTAGACTATATTAAACCATTGATTAATAATTCTTAATAAGTGATTATAGACGTAACAGCGTCATAATTCAATGAATTCTGAAAAAATAAAACTTAATTTAGTTTTTATTTTAATATATATATATATACATCCAAATATTAAATTCGAACGTTTTTCAAATAGGGTTGGTTACCCTAGAATATAAAGAAAAAATATAAAAATTGTTCAAAAATTATTTCTAAAATACATAACACAAATATTTGCGTATTTCACGCATGAAATATTTGCGTATTTCACGCGTATTTCACGCATGATCACGCATGATTCACATAGATAAATATTGGACAGTAATTATTATCTTACATTGATTATATTTTTTAAAATTGGATTTATAATAAAAAATTTATGAAAATGAAATGAAATTGATAACATTTAAACTGGGGTGGTAGCACGTAACTTGTTACAAAAATGTTGTCACGCTATTTTTGAAAAACGGTAGCACGTAAAATTGTTTCGCCAATTTTAATTTTGTTTCGCTATTTTTGGCAGCACGTAACATTTGAAACGCCCATTTTTACTGAGCTTCACAAATGAAAATTTCCGGCCTAAATAGTTGACGTGTGTTGAAAAAAAAAATTGCAAAAATGTTTCGTAAATTTTTTTTTGTTTCAATCCCAAAGTAGCGTTTCAAAGTACATGCTGTCAAAAAAATTTTGTGACGCTGGTGTTTTGTTACAAAAAAAGCGTTTGTAACAAGTTACGTGCTGCCACCCCTGTTTTTTTTTTTAAATCCTGTTGTATTATTAATTCATTGGTTGTACCACAGGTAATGTATAATTATCTTTGGTTGTACAAAAGTGAGACTTGCCTTATATTAATAATGAAAATGTTAACTAATTCGGATTAATTTGGAATTGATTTAATACATATTTTGAAATTGATGGGTTATTGATTTGTTGCATTGTAAATTTACTTTTGTTTCGTTTACGAACTATTTAAACATGATTGGTATTGTAATACATGTAATATTGTTTGTCACAATTTTATTTTTATACATAATTCAAATTTTTAAAACTGATGCAAGAATAACTGATACGAGTTACATTGCAAATTTTAAGGACTAATTTTTCTAAAGTTAATATTTGGATGGAATAGAATTATTAGATCACATTACTGATTACATCATCACTTTAGGTGAAATTCATGTTAATCACTTAAAAAATATATATAAATTCAGATGAAAAATAATGATTCATAGCATTTACAAGACAAAATGCACATACATATACATATATATATATTTTGTTTTTAGTTTATAGAGCAATTTTGTAATAATTTAATTTATTTAAACGTGATTATATTAAGAAATAAATTTAATTTGGCTAATTTTAATTTAATTTCTACATTCAAATTTATAGAGTTTAGAAATAACATAAAAAAAATATTTGCTAAATTTATTCATAATTAAATATGTACTTGAATTAAATTTTAATTGGTTCTGAAAATGGATTAGACAAATTAAACTGACAAGTGAACTAGTGCAACTTGTAAATTTTGTGTCATTCATTCTTTTTGTATTACAAAAATGAATATAAGAAAAAGCGTCCATGATTCAAAAAATCACTGCAGTCGCTGGCATCGTAATTTAAATTTTGTTTTGAAAATTTTGAACTCTTTTTAATGAAAAAAAACTAAGAAATCCTAAAATTAATTAAAATAAAAACTAATAACATTTCAAATAAGTATGCCGGTAAATATATATACAAATATAATGTATAATTAAATAATAGATCATTTGTAATTTACTTATTAGTTATTTAGATAATAAGACTCAATTTTGATAACAACCCTTTCCTCTATACTTTTGATAGCGACAAATATACTTGTAAAATGAAACATACGTTTCCAAAAGATATATACATGTTAGGTTCAAACAGTTAAAAAAAGGCAATAATTTACAACCAAAACAAAATCAAAGAGACAACGTAACATAACTCAGTTTCTCTATGTGTCTTCTTCTATTTCCGGGACCTTCATAAATTCAATTCAATGTGTAAAACTGTTTCAGTACATTAGGAATTGTTCATATTTTTTTGCAAAAAAAAATGAATTTGTTTTTTTCTAATTTTTTTTAGACAAACAGTCATTAGATTGAACGAATGAACCAATAAGTTGACATTAAGTAACTAGTATAGTTCAATTTTCTGATATTTAAATTTAAAAAAAATAAAAAAGAAAAAACCAAAAAATAAATAGCAAACAAAAATTAATATTTTTTTTATTCTTATTCAAATTAATTAACAAATATTATAATTAAAGCAAACAAAACTATACTTAATAAAATCTTTGCATTATACAATTGCTAATTTAAAAAACAGTTTGACCAGTAATTTTTTCGAAATTGAAATTACATATTTTGAGTTAGCTAGAATTCGATTAAACTACAAAGAATGAAACTAATGTATGTATGATGAAAAATGTTTTTTTTTTATATAAACTTTAATTGAATATTAATTCGAAAACTATGAAAAATAATTAAGAAAGATCATCATAATCACAAGTTTTCTGTAGTACACCCTTTAGTGAGCAGAGAAAAATTGAGAATAAGTGTATTTAACGGTTTGCCTTTCAATCACAATCATCATAATTTTTAAATACGTTAAACTTTCATATACGGCGGGAGAATAGTTTATAGCTACCAAAAAATTATTTGACAAACCAATTACACAATGGAATCTACTTGGAACGTAGTGTGGAAAGACAAATCTTATTAAAAAAAATAGATATATAAACATATATAAATATATTGTATGGCAAAAATTACAGTTCGTTCCATAAACTAGTAGACTGGTCCTAATGAATTTATTATGATTATTTTTTAAAATTAAATTATTTTTTTATTTTAAATTTTGTCAATTTTTGGTTTTTTTCATATAAAATCAGAAAAAATTACTCAAGCAAATTATAAAATTCCTATTCGAAAACAAGATTAAATGTATTTTGTTTATACGTTGTTATGCTTATATTCAACAAAATATTAGAGGTCACGTTTAAGCGAGTGTACTGATTATATATCTAAATTATTTGGTATGAAATTTGTATGTATTTTTTTTTTTTATAAAATTTAACGTAATAAATAATATGTGTACAAAATTCAAATTAATATTTTTTTTCTAATGTTGAGCATTGAACAGAAATTTAGAAAAATTTTATTTTATTTTGTTATTTTTACAATTTAAATTTTCATAAAAACTACTACATAATTACACAATTTATTATTTTAAATTAAAAAATAAAAACAACGAAATAAATCCAATACATACATATATACAATAATATCTAGCTTTTCTGTATTTACTTTTTTATCTTTCTTTTTTTGATATTAATGATTTAAATTCAATTTATTTAGAACTATGTTTCTATCCTGACATACATAATTTTAATTTTTTTGAATTTTATTTTATTGAAATTTTCCATTAATTTCTTTTTTATGAATATTTTATTTATTTTTATTGAAATTTGTAAAATGACATTTAAATAAAATCCTAGATCTCACATAATAATTTAGACCAAGATGGTTATCAATACTCATCCAGGCCATCTAATTATATATTTTTTTTGTTAATATAATTAAATTAAATTTAATTTCATTTAATTTTTTAAATCTAACAATTATCAGTTCTTAGCATTTTTTATTATGCAAAAAAATTTCCTTTTTAAAAGAAATATTATTTATAAACTTTAAAAATATTTATTTATTTTTTAAATTTAAAAAAATAAAAGTTTAATAAATGAAAATTCAAATTAAATCAATCTATTTAAGAACATTTTTTTTTTGTTTTCTTGTTTTTTTTATTTAAGTTGAAAGATAATTGCACTAATTGGTTGAATTTAAAAATTTTTTTTAAACAATTTAAAATTCATTTAACAACTAGAAACAATTTCCATATTATTATTTATTAATAAACTCTGATGTTATTTAATTGGAAAATAATTACTAACATTAAGAAAATTACTACCTTTTTTTTAATTTTAGGCCAACTTTTTTCTTTACATACTTGTTCTATATTTATTACTTTATAATAAAAATACAAATTATTTTCTTATTAGGGGTAAGATGTGATCTTCAAGGCAAATAAATCGATGTTTTAATAAGAATGTCATTGAAGAAATTAAATTATGTAATATTTAAAAAAAAACAAATAAAAATTTTAAATAGAAATTAATTATTTACATGATTCAAATATAAAAAAAATTAATAATTCAAAATTCAAAATTTAGAAATTTATTCTATTTTGATATTTTATATTCACAGAGAACAATCACTGTTTGATAAATTTTTATAGGTATGTATTATGTACGTATATATAGTAAAAACCCGATTTCAGTTTTTCAAAAGAATTTCAATGTTTGTCAATTTTTGAAGATCACTTTGTCTCCAAATATATGAATTTTCTATAATTGTAATAATATTCAACCAAATATTTTAATAAAACTGTTATTCTAAAAGTTTTTAAATTTTTCTAGGAATAGTTTAAAAATGTGAAAAATAAATAATTAAATATATTTACTTTTTTTTTAAATTGAATTTTATCTATTATACAAAGTTATATTTTTAAATTTATATATGTTTCTTTTATTTTTTTTATTTTAAAATATTTAAACAATTTTTCTTCTTTTATTTTGTATAGGGATTCTAAAGCTACGAAAATATTATTACATTCATCAATTTTAACACGATAATTCATAATATGTATTAGTTTTTTAATTCATTTATATTTTGTTTTTAAAGTAATACAGGTTTCTATTTTGTAATTTGACTTCCACAGTTTTCCATTTACCGATATTAAATTTTTCATTAATTACAAGAATGAAACATTTAAAATTTTTAAAAGAATTAATAAAAAGAAAGTTTAAATTATTGAAATTTAAATTTTACATTATTGTTACTTGTTGTGAAACGAATAACCGAAAAAAAAATTTGAATATGAAACCAATTACTTTACATTAAAATTTAGTTCCGAAAATTAATAAAAGCTTTCTTGTGCAATTTTCTTTTTTAATCTCAATGCAACAAAATGAGATGAATGATTATATAACAGAATAATGTGTTACCAAATCAAATTTTTATTATTTTGTTATTTTTGCTCGTTTAAACTAATGAGTTTTTAATTAAAATTAAAATTATATTTATGATACTATTTAAAACAATTATTTATTAATGATTAATTAACACATTGTGAAAAGATTAAATAATAATGACTTATAAAAATTTATAATTTTTAAATAGATTGGTTGGACTTATAAAAGTTAATAAAATTTTAAGTTATTCAATTATAATTATTTAAATCTAATTTTATAATCTTATTTATAAAATATTTTAAGAAATTTAAATTAATGTAGTTAGAACATAATATATAATTAATAAACAAAAATCTTATATTATAATGAACATTATAATGAATATGAGTACATTTTTTTATCATATTTATTTTTTATATTTTTATTCTGAATATATAACTTTTTAGGCAATTAAAAAAATTTTCTGAAGCGTATAAAAATATCTTATAATACACTTTTGATAAATATTCGTATATTTTTATGTATAAATTCTAATGATAAATAAAAATATTTTGTTATCAAACAAGAAAATTGACACAAAATTAAAATTCGCAGATGTTTTAATGAATATGAAATAAATAATAACAATAACAAAAGAATTTAAGAAAAATAAAATTATTGTTAATTAAATAATTGAAAAAATAATTAATAATAGTGTGCGATTGCAGTTTTATTCTATTTCGTTTTTTTTTTTTTTTTGTTTAATATATATTAATATTTTTCTTCTTTTTTTATTTGCTTTTTGGTTTTTTTTTATAAAATAGTTATTTTTAATTTTTTCAACAGTTTATATGTATGATATTAATACAAAATGTGAATTTAATGTATAGGTATTTTTGTATTTTGAAATTTTTACGTTGACTTATAAATTAATTAATTTGGTAAATAAGTAATTGATTTTCTTTTTAAATTAATGTAATTTTATACAATAATTTAATTTTATAAAATTAATGATTTTAAATAAAAAGTTTTGTTAATTAAATTTATATATTTAGCACATGATTTGTTTTAACTTCAAATAAAGTAATGGTATTATTTTACTTATTAATTAATGGCAATGAAATAATAATTAATCAATTTGTTTTAATTTAATTTATAACAGTAATTAGATGTTTTACTATTCAATTTATGTAAAAATTTTAATTTTTAATTTTTTTTTATAAATTTTTATTATAAAAATTATTTTCAAAGTGGACTGGTATCCGAATCTCTATCTTGAATGGCTGTGATTGACTGTTGTAAGGCATTCGGCGTTAACCATTCTCTACAATATGTAAAAAAAGAAAATAGAAGTTTTTTCATCTAATTTACATACAATATAAGACATACGAATTCTACCTTGGTAAACATCTTTGAAGAAATGGCACACAAGAACTAAAATGAGCTAATCGATTAACCCAACTTGGTATTTCTTGGCCACAAAGAATCTTAAATTAAAAATTAATTTATTTAAATAAATATAAATTTTTCGAGAAAGAATAAAATATATTTAAAATATTTTTTCAAACAAACAAAAAAAAAAAATAAGTATAAATTACCTGTGTTAGTGAACTAGAAAAATGATTACAATTATTATTCATTAAATGATATCTATCCCCACGAAATTGATTGCCTAATTCATCGACTATTCTACGTACATCTTCGTATGTAAAATCTGTGCAACCAATTTGTATACTTTGACGGAATCTAAATTGATCACCTAATTCATCGTGATCTCTTGGAGCAATTTCAAAAACACCTGTAAATGGAAATGGATGACCACCATAAGCAAATTCAGTACCAAAAATTTCTACACCAGAATGAAAAACTCCTAATCCAATTGATGTTGTATATTCATTAATCCAATACTGCACAGAAAGATAATAAGTATAATTATTTGATTCAAAATTAATTTTATTTGATTTTAATTTATAATTTACCATATCATATACATTTAAAATAACTGGTTCACGATTTCCCATGCCTGTTGGTAATAATTCGTCACTACCGCTGTCTTTACCGGGTCCACCTAGACAGCTTGGAAATGGTAAATTGCAAGGAAGACCGTTCGAAAACATTCCTTAGTTACCAACAAGTTTTGTGGAATATTTAGATTAATTTACTTTTTTTCTTCTTTATCTTAAGTGTTTAAAATTTAATTGAACTTTGAATTTAAATTATTTAAATATACATAATATATTAAATTTTTATGTATATATACATACATATATATATATATATTATATTGACAAAATAATGGAGTTGATTATGTAAATTGTTGACTTAATATAAAATTTATATTTGAACTTAGTAATAAAGTTAAAGTTAAAAATATTATTTATTGTAAAGCTTTTCCACAAGAAAATTCTTAATTTTGAGAAATATTTTTTACTAGGTTGTTGACTGATAAATTAAAGTGTGAAGTAAAATTAATGCCATATAATTATGTCAAAAATTAAAGTTTATATTTTTGCTTTTTTTTTGTTATTTTCTTCACAACATTATTTTCTTTTATGTTTACTTGGAAAAAAAAATTGATTTTCAACTTTGATTTTTAAATTTATATCACAATGTATTATTAAAATATTATTTTATAAATTTAAAATTATTTTAAATAAGATTGGAATTTAAATGACAAGAATTTTAAAAACTTTTAACTGTTTGAAATTTATTTTATTAAATAAATAACAAGTAATTTTTTTCACTAGGATAAAAGTGTATGTATTTGTAAGAAAATACGTAATTCCATTGTGAATTTTTAAAACTTTTCTTATTTTATTTACAGCAGTTTTATTATCAAGTTAATTCCAAATTGTAATTCCGCAATTAAAAATAACTTGAATTGTTATTCCATAGATTTAAGAATTAATTTATTTTTTCCTAGCCATAAAAACACGAATTCTCTATTAAAATTTGACAATTTGACATTCTAAATTTTACGATGTTATTTCTTTTCTATTTACGGTGTTGCAACAAAAACGATAATGTAAATACGTTATTTTCCCAAAAAACATATAATATGTAAATATGTATTTATAGTTTTGTTTTCAGCATTTTTCGAAAAAAAAAAATGTTGTAATCTTTAATATAATAAAATTATGAATTACTTCAAAATTTTAAAATATCTTTGATAAAGCAATTAAAAAAAATTGCAAGAGACTTAAATAATTTATAATTTAATTGTTTCAAACTTTTTGAAGATAGTCGTATTTCTACCATATTTCCAGTAAAACAAATCAAATTTCTAAACGTAACTTCTCAAATCACAATGGCAGCACTGTAAAAATTGTTTTTAGCTTTGACATTTGAAGTTTTACAATTCGTGCGCTGTTTGCTATTCAGTTGGGTGGCATCAAAAAAATTTTCTCAATTTAATTTTTTTTTTCTTCAAAGAACTCATCAAATTTTCAATTAATTATTCAAATTTTATAAATAATACTAAAATAGATATTAAAATTCAGATAATAAGAAATTATGGGAAAAAGAAAACAGGCATTAATTGATTCAGATTCAAGTAGTGGGTCAGAATCAGATCTTGAATCGGTAAGTGAAATTTTCATTTTAAAAATCTTTAAGGAATTTTACATACATCTCAACATATCCTTAGAGTATGAATAATATTAAAAAGCAAAATCATGGCTTTATCTAGCTTTCTTTTGATTTAAAAATTTTTGAATATTTTAATTATGAAAAAATAATGTTCGCTTTTTCATTTATATTTAATACGTATATTCGTATTTTTATATAACCAAGCTTAAAATTAAATAATTTAAATCTAATAAAGTATATGAAAACTTGAAAAATACTAATTTTCATATTTAAAAACCAAATGGTTTATTGAAAAGATGTAAATTTTAATATAAATTTTAGGAACTTTTGTCTTTATCAAAAAAACGAAAAGCTGGAACAAATAATGCACCTGTAAATAAAAATAATAAAAATTATTCTGATTCCGACTCAGATTGGGCAGGAAATAAAAATGGAGCATCTGGACGTAAGAAAAAAGTTACAAAAAAAGTCAATAAAAGTTCCTCGTCAGAATCAGAAAGTGATTCTGCTGAAGAAGAAGATGAAGAAGAAGAAGAAACTGAAGAGCCCCCGGCTAAAAAAGCATCGCCACCACATCCTGAAGTTACAGAGATATTAACAAAAGCTGTATCGGATGAAGAACCAGAAGAAGGAGAAGTATCTGATAGTGAGGATTCATCAAGTGGTTCTGACTCCAGTTCAAGCTCAGATTCAGAATTTGATGATGGGTTTGATGAAAATTTAATGGGTGATGAAGAAGATCGGGCGCGACTTAACGCATTATCTGAAAAAGAGAGGGAAACTGAAATTTTTAAACGCATAGAACGTCGTGATGTTATGCGTACAAGATGGGAAATAGAACGTAAGTTAAAATTAGCTAAGCGTGGAGAAATGGGGAAAGATAAGCCTAAGAAAGATAAGAAAAAGAAAAATAAAAAGAAAAAAGATAAAGAACCAATTAAACCTGAAATAAAATTGTTAAGTCCAGAACCATCGCCAGTTAAAATACCACCAAAAGAGAAATCACCATCACCACCGCAACAAATAGTAGCAGAACCAGTTATAGAACAAGGTGAAATACCTCCAGAAGAACAATCAAGTCCAGAAAAAAAAGATATAGATGGAACTACAAATGAATATTTTGATCCTAAAGAAAGATCTAAAGAACGTAAAAAAAATGTAGAGGCCAATAGAACTGATGACAAACGTAGTAATGCTATGGCAATGTTAAAAGCGAAACGTGAGGGAAAAGCTAAAAGAGGTATTTTTTAAATGAAATCATTTTTATATAATGTGTGTATACTATTTAGAAATAAAATAAATTTTCAGAGGAGGAAGAAGCAAAACGTCAAGCTGAACGAGAACGTGAAGAAGAAAAAGAAGAACTTGACGGTGTAACATCAGGTTCAAAATCAGCTGATAAAATAAAAGTTTCTGATATTTATTCTGATGACTCTGGTAGTAGTAGTAGCAGTGAAGATGAAGAAGAAAAACTTACTGGATCTGGTAAACAATCTGGTGATAGCTCTCAAAAGTCATCTTCAGAATCTGAAGATGATGACAAAACTGAAAAAAAATCTCCATTCATTAAAACGAAGGAAGAATTAAATAAATTAAGAATATCACGTCATAAAATGGAACGTTTTATAAATTTACCTATTTTCGAAAAGACAGTTCTAAATTCCTTTGTACGTATTAGTATTGGTAATAATAACTCAAGGCCAGTTTATCGTGCTGCTGAAGTTGTTGGAGTTGTAGAAACAGCAAAAATTTACCAATTAGGTAAATTAAGAACAAATAGAGGACTGAAATTAAAACACGGTTCACAAGAGCGTGTATTTCGATTAGAATTTATATCAAATCAAGATTTTACTGATAGCGAGTTTGATAAATGGCGTGAAATGTGCGAAAAAGCAAATGCTCCTCTTCCAACAATAGATCAAATAGAGCAAAAACAAAAGGATGTTAAATTTGCTATGAATTATGAATATAGTGATGAAGATGTTCATAAAATTATAGAAGAAAGAAATCGTTTTCGTAAAAATCCAACAAATTTTGCTATGAAAAAGACAATTCTAATGAAAGAACGTGACGCTGCATTATTACGAGGTGAGAATGAATTAGCTCATGATTTAAGTTCGAAAATTGACGAATTAGAAAGTCGTGCATCTGAATTAGATAAACGTCGATCATCAAGTCTTAGCTTAATATCATATATTAATAATAGAAATCGTAAGAAAAATGTTGAAGATGCTGAAAAAGCAATTAGAGAAGAAATAATTGCTAATAAAGGTCAAAGAATTGAAGATCCATTCACAAGAAGATTAACTCAACCAAGAATGACTTTCAGCTCAAGTAATGAGAAAAAAGAAGAAGAAAAATCACCTATTTTACAAATGCAACTACCACCACCACCAGGTCGTAAAAAATTTGATGATGATAGAAAGCATAATAATGTTGAACATAATTTATATTCATTACATGATTTTGAAATTGATTTAGATGTTGCATTACCAGGTGAGTTAACGTAATAGCTTACAATGTATAATAAAATATAATAATTTAAATTTTCTATTAAAATATTTATTTTTTTATAAATTTTAGTAAATCCTGTTAATGTTATGCCCAAACCCGTATCAAAACCGCCAGAAGCTGCTCCTAAACGTTCTTTAAATTTAGAAGATTATAAAAAGAAACGAGGATTAATATAATCACAATTCTCAAAATTCTTAATAAGAAATACCGCCCGAGAATAGTTAAAACGTTGATATTTTTAGTTTAAAAAGAACAAACAAAAACACTTAAATTAAAGTTAGTTTTGTTCGAGAAACGTAATGTGAAATTTATATTGTGACTATTTACATTTATAATTATGAAAATTAAATATAAAATAATCTTAAATAATAGTTAATTTGAAAAAAATAAATAAGCAAAAATACAAAAGTAACCTCAATTAAGCTTTTTAAAGTTATAATATTTTAAAATTATAGAATTAAGTCTAATTTTGATGAAACGATTAATATTTGATGTTTTGTTACATATTAAAAAATGTATAATTTGCAAAATTATTAATTATAAAAAATTTATTGATTAGAAAACGAAACATGTACATAAGTGTATACCTTCCCAGATAATATTTTAATGTGGAATAATTATCAATTATGAAAACTGTTAATTGTTTCGTATTTTATATAACGGATAATGATATAATTAAAAAAAACTTTCAAATTTATTAAAATGATTTAATTCAATTTGATAATTACAAATAATCTAATTATATCAACAAAAAATTATAATCAATAAAATAAGTATATTATTATAAATAATTCTATCATAAAATATCATATGATATATTAAAATAAATTATTAATTTCAAAACAATAATTTATACATATATTATAAGTATTTTGTCTCTTATTAAAGGCAATAACTTTCAGATATTTAAAAAATAGGTTTATGAATAACGTAAAATTACAATTGAAAATAAAATAAAAAATATAAATACAATGTAGTAAATTAAAAATAAACAATTTACACATAAAGAGATTTCCTTAGAACAAAAAAAAAATACATTTGAATATGTTAAAAGTTTAAAACCCAACCATATTTAATTGCAATTGAATAACAGTAAAATAATAAAACGATGCATGCTAGAATATTTAATTTTCAATGTGTTGAACTCTTTATAATAGACCCCTCTTAAATAAAAATTAATTAAGTGAAGAAAGCAATGCATTTCTATGACTCCATTATAAGTTACTGATATCGAACTAATCAAAGTGTGGAAACATTTAAAACTATATAATTCTAAATTATAATTAGCAAATGTGTCAGGAAATTAGTTTTTTTCATGATAAAATCCTGTAAATGCGTGATAATGATGCATTTTAGAATTATGTACATATGTACTAAAAAATTAGCAAACCAAAAATATACTTATCTCTTCTGAATGTAAATAAAATGAATTTTGTGGAAGATCCTTTAAGGAAAAAGAGTTTGTTTTCTCAATTTATTTCCGCCTTACACTGGTATCTAAAATACCTTTCAGCTCAGAAAAATATTTTTTAAAACATTTCCTTAAAATTAGCTACATATGTACTATCGTTTTTTTTTTCAGTAAATAAAATTGCTTGTTTAAAACATTTCACAAAAGGATACCTCTAAAATAAAAATTCACTTTCATAACAGGTAGAAAATTTGGTTATTTTTAGCAAGTGTCTGGGAGGGGTGGCCGTTTAAAGTGTTTATAAAAAGAAAACATATTTTTAAATTACAAATTTTTAATACTAACATTTTTACATACTAAATATTTCATAAATTCTGAAATAATTACATCTTTTTTATTAAAAAATATCGAAAATAATTTCGGACAAAAAAAAACATGATTTCCATGCGTGTCAAAAAAATAATGTAAAATGACAAATGAAATTTCATTACTTTCAAGTCGCTTTCTTCTGTTTATAAAATAAACGGCGGCGGCTTGACAATTCTTAATTTGCGCTTCTTTAATTACCTATTTTTTTTTTTATTTTTTTTTTGACATTTCTAATTGGAAACACTTTGAAATCACGAAACATATGTGACTTTTCTATATATTTATTTTTTTGTTATTATTGTATATACCAATCTTTAATCCGTATTACACAAAAACTTCCGGGAAAAAAATTAAAATAAGAAATTTTTTTTTACATTTATAATAATATTTACAAAATAAATTGAAATATACAAATATATTTTTTTCTAAACATAATTTTCAATTTGTTAAAATTTTAATGAAATTAGTGTTTTGAAATAATAAATGATATAAGTGTATTATATTTAAAAATTAAACAACACAATGTGTTGAAAAGAAAAATAGAAGAAAGAATATAATAGGTAGAATTTTTTTTTTTATAAAAAAAATGGATGAAAACACAAATCCAAATGATTTAAATCAACAATATAATATTTTAGTCAATATAAAAAGAAAACATTTAGGTATATTACATGGAAAAAGTGATAAAATATGTAAAATATTTGATTTTCAATCAATTAAAATTGAAAATTGTGAAAACAAAAATAATGAAAATATTAGTAGTAGTACTAGCAATCCAAATTTAGTTTCAGTTCAATTTGTTTCATCAAATGCTGTCAGTTCAAAAAATAGTAGTTTAGGTTCAGGAGTAAAAGTTGGTGGTGAAGGTGAATACAATAAATATAACGATTTAGAATTGGCTCAACAAATTCAAGTAAGTTTCTAATTTAATTCATTATTTTTATTCACTATTATAATTAATTAATATTTAAGTATTTTAATTAATATTTGATTTACGAATGCATTGAAAATAAATTATTCATGAATAAATTTTGTAACTTCTAACGGGATATTTTGGATTACCTTTATTTTTTTAATGTTATAAGTCTAGATATTAGTATGCGGAAGCTACTTTCAATACACCTTTGTGTATTTAATACTGGATATTATGTAAATAATGATTCTAATTTCATTAATCTACATAATTTGATTGGCCTCAAATCTCAAATATAATTTTTATATAATCATCTTTAAAAAATAAAAATTAAAACGCATCATAATTGTTGATTATCTTGATGGCTACTGTTTTGGGTCAAGGTTTCACAAATTCTTGAAATTGATAGCATTCTTATTCTTATAAATTAAGACTTTCTGTTTGAGGTAGAGATAATTTAAAATGATTATATGTAATAATAATAACAAATTTATTTATTTCTTGATTCTTTATAGGTATATTCAAAGAATCTAAAATTAATAATTACAATTTTTCAAATCTTCAGACTTCTACAAACACAATTGAATAATGCATGTAATTAAGGATTGGAAATTTTTTTTAAACATAACATTGGTCACAATTGTTTTCTGGTTACACCATATTCCTTCAATAAATGTAGTGTCCATATTACTCTGTTCAGATGTTGGATGGATGTTAGGGTAATAGTAAAAGAGATTAGGTTAGATTCTTATTAGACCACTTAACCTCGATGGGTTTTTGGGTTGCATACTGTTATATGTACAAAACTTAAAGATTAAAAATAAGAAATTTAAATCAAAGTTAAAAATTAAAAATAAGGAATTCAAATAAAAATTATCTTAAAGTTAAGCTTAAAGTTAAAAATTATAAATTTTAATATACAGTACTAGACTTAAAGTAACGAAATAAAGTAACAAAAATAGCTGTGAATATATATAGTGAATGAATTTATAAGTGATGTTGATAGTCTGTTGCCCTTATTAACTGTATAATATAGTCCAGCGTTTCCTCAGTATCTTCTCCTCGATATTCAAACCCCTGATACCATGTATTCCTCTTATATTTCTGAAGCTCAGCCAGGCCTAAAAAATGTGTTGGAACACTGATTGGCGTTTGACCATCGCATAGGTAAATTTCTGGTAGGTCCGTCAGTCGGGTTTCCGGCTTACAGAATAAATAGTTTTCCACTTTGCGGTTGACCGTTTGATTTGTTTTAGTTTGTTGTTCGAGGTTTCGATGGTTCGCTGACTGTTTCATCTGGCTTTCTGCATGTGTGTAATTACCATCCTATATATTTTCCACTTATCAACAACTGTTGTGGATCAAAATTGATGTCCGTTGCAGATTTTTTAAGCATATCGACTTCCTCATTTCCCCTGATGTCAGTATGACTTTTTAACAAGAAAAAACAATACCCGAACTGAGAGTGGTTGACTCAGTTTAAGTTTACTTATCTTTTCATTGAATAATTGAGTGTCAAGTACCATCTCTAATAATAAAATAGATAACTATTTCATTTTAGATTTTAACGTGAAGATTGGTTTAATAATCGCTATATACTTATGCCATTGTTAGTTTCAATGTAAAAAGAGAGAATTTGGAAAAGCAAAGCCAACTATTAAGTTTTATGAATCAGGTATAAAATATATTTAGTAAATTGTTCGTAAGCTTACGAAGGAGCTTCGCAATAAGTAAGTACTATAAAAGTAAGAGAATATTGACCAAGTAAACGATAACTTGATTGGTTCTCTGATGGTACTTATATTTAAATCTATATACACTGTATTACTTATGTTACAGTTTTTTTTATAATCAGTCACAAAGCGTTCCAATAGTACCTTTAGCAGTTACAGTACTGTTTGGTTAGAATAGTACAGAATAAAACTAGAAAGAAAAACAAAATGTGGGAATTATATTCCATCTTGAGACGTATAATCGATTTATAGATGTTAAATAACGGTGAAAAGACAGCTTTACATTGGCTTAGATAGCCCAAACAATTGAAAGGTAATTTCACGATATCAAAAATATGATAATTCCAAATATAAAGAGAAAAAAAGAAAAATAAGCTTGAGTGAGATAAAACAATTCTGAGTTTTTGATGAGTTGAGAAATATTTAGTCAAATCATGGTTAATCATATTAATCATTATTTGTTTTCTATTACCAATCTTGAAAACTTTAGCATTCGATTTATGGACAAAATAGAAGGATGACACCATAACTATGAATTCAAATAAAACCATATAAATATATAAGTCCTACAACAAATACTTATAATACTTAAACGTTATTTAAAGAATAAGTAATAAAAATGAAGTCGTAATAATAAAAAAAAATATTTGAATTTCAGTTTAAGAGACATTCTGTTTTAATTGTTGCATTCTAAATATTGATTATTTCACTCTTATATAAGTAAGCCTTAAAATTGCAAGCAAATATTTTGATAGAATATTTTACGTACATATCTAGTTTACCTTTAAAAAAAAATTAAATTTAATTTATTTTATTTTTTATTTCAATAATCGCGAATATTTTAGTTTAATCTCCGGCTATAATTCTATATAGCATAGGTATTTCAAATTGTCATATTATTATAAATAAGTATGTAAGTATGTAAAAAAAAAAAATTTAGTTTAGAATTGATTTTTTTTTTTCGATTTGTAATTAAATTAAAGTTTTTATTCAGGGTATTAAAATAATTTTAACCCATTTGTTTTTTTTTATTCTTTTTTTTTCTTATTATTGGTTGAAGAATTCATGACTGACAGGTAATGTATTTTATACCAAAGTTAATTGATGTGGGATTATTTAATTTTCATCTACGTATTTAAAAATATTTGATATGATTTTAATTTTTAATGGATTTCATTGACCTGTCGCGTCTGTCTCGACAATAAATAAAATTAACATCGGATTTTTCGTTTTAATTAAAAATACTTATAGTAAATTCCATTTTTATTTACATCTGTCTTAATATAAAAACACCTTAAATTTTGTTATACTTGGTCATTTGGGTTGACCACAACTATACAACCATTATTTTATATTGTTTATTTTTTTTAAATTCATTTAGACTATATAACTACATATTATTTAAAGTTAAGTTATTTAGAGACTTAAAATCTATTTATTAATTCTATTTCTAAGTGTATTTCTTCTTTCTTGTTCATTGGTAGCATGAATGCAATTTTTTGTTTTCATCATTAAATGGAAGTGCCTATTTAAAATAATGGTGTAGATCATCATTTCTCACATAGTTACTTACCATTCAGTTTTTGATATTGTTTTAATTATTTTAGATGTATACATACTGGATTTTTCGTGTGACATCAATAATAGTACTGTTTAATTTCCCTAAAATTTGTGCTCCATATATTCATTTCGGTTTTATTTATTTATTTTTTTTATGCTTAATTCAAACATAGTACAAATTACAATATTTTAATCTAGTACAATAAAGAAAAACAATTAAAATTTAGAAATAACAACTAAAATTACAGTAAATTTTTTACAATATTACAAAAACTTAGTCTAACAAAAAAAAAATGTCTTAAAATATAGAAATTAATATTAAAATTGAATTACATACATATATATATATAAATATTATTAGAAGTACAATATTATATAATATAGATTATGATAGATGTAAATATAAAGTTTTCTTTAATTTTAATTTACTGAAGGAAAGATCAACAAAATCTTTATACTCATTAACAGCCATGAAACATTCTATTAACTGGTTCATATTTCCCATAGTTAGTTCGATGAAATATCAAGTTAAATACACTTTTTGATCGGAGTACTTGTAGTTAAATTGGTGTTGATCAACTGCTTAACAACCTATGAATCAATTTCCCCGTTTAGAATTTGCTTTAAAAATACGATACGAGAAACAGTACTTCGGGACTCCAATGTATTTAATTGTAGTAGATTTAGCCGGTCTGTATAAGGAGGAAGAATAAAAGGGTCAGACCACGGTAAACTACGAAGAGCAAACCGAAGAAATTTTTTCTGAATTGCTTCAATACAATTACGATAAAATGGTGACCAAACTGGACTTGCATATAGGCAGGTATATAAAGCTTTAATGATGTATGGATCATCAGACTGTTTAGAGCACCTTTCGATGAAATCTAGTAAGGGATTAGCTTTGTTGACAATGACATTACAATGGTGTTTAAATGAGAGTTTTTCATCAAAAAAAAGAGGGTCACTTTTTTAATTTCCTTGATTTCAAAGGTGTAGTTATTAAAGTATAATAGAAGATCACCGGGCAAAACTAATCTGTATTTAACTATAATGGATATACAAATTAATTGTGCAGATCAGGTCGCTATCATTGTCAATGTGAATTTAGATCCCAAAAACCAAATAATTGTTTGAATTTTAATCTTATTTTGTTACGTTTATGGATTATGTGACTCTGCCCAATGTCAACTTGTTGTCAATTCATATTTCCAGATATTTAACTTGTTTTCGGAATTGTATTTTATTATTTATTGTTATTGGTTCAGTTCAGGGTCGTATCGGTTTTTTTATTATATACATATCTTGGGGAGTTTATTATTCATTAATTTTGATATTCCAAGTTATATTATATAGGAGATACAAAATTGTGTCCAAAACGCTGCATTGCGGTATTACTAAGGAGTGGAGGGGGTCTAGTTCAGAGAACGAACATATCGAGCGTGCTCTGAACATAATGGAAATATTTAAATAATATACTTAATGTAAAACAAAACGAAATTGTCAATGTTATCCGTAAAATAAGTTGGTAACATTGTGTAATGAGAGCTTTCTGTGACATTGTATTTTAATTAATTTGTGATCGAGTAAAATGAATAGAAAGTTTTTATTAACACTGTACAACATTGGGTTTTTAAAATTGTTTGTACAACCAAATATCTGTCAAACCAGTGGCGAATGCGTCGTCAACAACAGTTGTGATCATGAAGTCAATGTCTCAAGCTTTTGTGAGTTTTTGTAGACATTTAAGATCATGTGGACGTTGTATTCAACTTTATGTTGAGACACTTACGATGTCAAGGGTAATCTATTTTTTATTAAATATATAAAAACTAGGGGCCCCTGTTGAGTAATTATATTTGAAGTTGAAGTCAAATTTAAAGTTTTTAAAAAAACAGTAATTTACGTACTGACATAGACTTCGCACGATATAGCAGAAACCACTCGTGTTTAATAAAAAGAACTTACTACACTCGTGGTTTTATTTAGGACACATAAATACACGTCCCTCATATACTGCTTTGTTTCCGATATATTCCCTATAGTAAGTGGAATTTAGTGATAAAATTACTAAAAATAAAAAATTTTGTCATTAAAGAGGTATGTATATATATACCTACATAATTTTAATAAAAACTATTACTACAAATAACCAAAATTTATAAACAGTTACTTAAAAAGATAAAAATGAAGAATTCAAGTGATTTGTTTTTTTGTTGTTTTTATATTTTTTATTTTAGATGAAATTGTTTTTTTCTTTTTTTTGGCATATGTACATAGATTCATTTGCAAGTACATAATGTAAATTATAATAACTGATTTGTTTGCTTTTGTTTATTATTTTAATAAGATCTCAGTTATGCATTATGTATTTGCTGAATAATAAAATCATATGAGTACAAAATTTTCAACTGCGTGCGCATTTTTGTTTTATATATACATCTTATATATTATATCAGAAGTTCATTAAGGAGTAGGAGAATCGAAATAAAATGAAAAAGTGTCTACTGCGCAGGACCTTAAATGCTTGTCAATTATAATTATAGATTACTTTTTGACTTTTAACATTCAAATGCTCTACGTGATCTGGTATTTTATATCGAGCAGGCTCTGAGCGTGCTCTAAACGAAAAAAAAATTCGAATTTCCATCTCTTGAACGATCTGAGTGAAAGCAAAAGTACGAATCAACATGCTCTGTTTTGAATTATAAAAAAAAATACGCCCTGAGATTATTTATTGAATTTTTACATAAGAAAAAAATAGATTGCTATATATAAGTATTTTTGATTGTTGAAATAAATTAATTTATTTTTATATATAACTAACTAAGTATATTTACTCAAAAAATTATTTAAAATATATTGCCGGTAGAAAAAAACTATCTCCGATATTTTAAAAATATACTTTATTAAAGTATAGTTAATATTTCAATTTCAGGGATAAATGTCCCTGATCTTTATGGATAATTGGTAATATATATGATATTTATATACAATTATTATATTTATTACAATAATGATATTAGTTCTTGTCGTACGCATTGAGGTCTCATCTCATATAAAATAACGTCATTTCATGGTCTTTTCTTTAGAGCCAACAAACCCGACATTAATACTGATGTTAAAACACCTTGTTGTTGTTCTGCAAAGTGTTACGGCATATGCTTATATTTTAAGCACTTGCATACGTATATATATACAACATACACCGCGTATATCTTTACCCTGGAATATTTTGACCTGTGTCTTAGAGTAAATTAAAAAATTTAAATGTAAAAACTAACTTATAAAGTAAATAAAAGCTTTATTACCAAATGTATACTAATATATTGTTATTTTAATTTGATTATTTAAATGAAAAAAAAAATTCAAACAATTTGTCCCACCACCTGGGTTATTGAACTTAAAACTTAAAAGCTATCGTTCAGTACGATCTTCCTTTCACCTACGTGTTCTAACCAAAATATCCTTTATGTATTGGTGTTCAGATTTACTCACTTTGTACAATGAATATAACTTTATTTTCCAGGAGCAACCGTGATTTGCGCTCTGTTACCCAGTATTCACTACCATAGGTAGATAATTAAAACTGATAACTAACTAATTGGTATTATTTTTTCTATAAAATATGGGCTAATTCAATGCAAAACCTCGAACTTTACCAGGTTTATGTTATTATTATTATTTCTTTTTTTATTTCTGTGTATATGCAAATTATAATATTTTAATTTTTCAAATTTTTTGTTTTTTTTGTTTTTTTTTTTTTTTGTTTTTTAGTGAGGGCATTATACTTTAGATTTTTAAATAGCAACAATAATGAAATCGTTAAAAGGCTAAAGATAGGTTAAAAAACAAAACTTTCAATACAAAATTTTGGTCATAATATTAAAAATATACTAAACTGATCCGGAATATATTTAATCATAAATGAATTTTTAATTTTTTTTTTTTTACAATTAATAATACTCATCTTGTATTAATATAAAGATATTAGTTTCATTTGTCTGAAAAAAATTATAACGAATATAAAAAATTGGTTTAAATTGTCATTCTGGACAAAAATTTATAATTAAAAATTTATTTTGTGATTATACAAATAGCCAAACATTAAGATGGTAACCGTCAAGTACACATATTTGTATTGTTTGGATTGCGAAACAAGTAGGAAAATATTAGTAAAGTATTGTCAGTAGAGATTTTAGTAAGATTGTAGTCCCAGATGAATTTCTGAAATCTTATATCAAATTTATACAACCACTTTTTGTGTCGTAGAATAAGAATCGGCTAAAATTACGTTATAACCCACTATATTACCAATAAAATGTAGAAAAAATTTAACGTTGAAAATCAAAAGAAATTAATTTCGTAGAATAATGATTTTTATAACTAAAAAGAATACATAAGTAAGTGTATCTATTACCGTGAGTCTAAGGGATGTTCGAACTTTAAAGAGCTATATCATGGATATAAATAAAAAAATTACCAAAGTAAAAAATTGTACATCTTTTTTAAAAGTTCAAAAACAACTTTTTTGTTTTTCTAAATATCAATTAATAATGTACTTTTCTTTTAAATAACAATATTAACAACCTTGTGAAAAGTACCTAAGTATTATCGAGCTATCAAAAATGCAGTGCACCTATTACCATTTTTATTGACACTTATTGACACTTATCACTTATTTATATTTAAAAAAAAAAACTTAAATCCAAATTAGAAATGAAGTTATAAGAATTATTTATAATTTCAATTATTTATTTCAATTTCATTTATTTAAATAATATTTTCTATGATTATATATAAGACAAAATAAAAAATTTTAAAGTAATTCATTTAAAAATATTAAAGTCAAATATTGATAAAATCCATCCACTTTCTGATCTCCCAACACCCCATTCTTTAACTTGCTGTTCCATAGTACTGGCGGGAAGCCTATTGTAAAAGTACACTACTATCGATGGTGCTAAAGTATCATTTGCACTATAGCACTAACAAGCACAGTTAAACATTCCTTTTCGTCGTTTGCTGTCTTTTTATGTACGAGCTTGCTACATTTTCTTGTTAAAACTTTATTACCTTTGGGACAAAGGTAAAAGGCAAATTCATCACAGTTAAATATGCAAGATGAGTCTTCAAGTAAACTTAAATAGTTACTTATAGTTAAAAACTTGGAAACCGTTTGAAAATTCGCCATTTCTAATACCCACTGTTCCAAACGACCTTCCTCGTTTTTTGATAAAAGTGTTTTGGACCACTATTTTTTCCTTCTTCGTAACGTAGAAGTTTTATCTCTAAGTCTTGTTTCTGGTACGTTACATTATTTACTCACTTGATAAACAGATTTTCCTTCCGTTATCAAAGTTAAAGCTATACTTAGATAGTTTTTGGAATACATTTTTCTTTTTTTATTAAACTACGTGTTTTCAACGTCTTATCGTTAGATTTTTTTTTACTTTTTTTTTTTGTTTTCCACATTGTAATTAAACCTAAAGTTAGTAAAGTTAGTTTTTATTAGTAACATTCTTTATAAGCGGTAATAAGTTCTTATTGAAATTTTATTGCGTCTATTGCCGCGTATGTATTTTATTTTCATACACGGTAATAGGCACATAGGTAAATAAGAAACCGTGGTAATTTAACTGCGCCTATTACCGCACATTTTATTTTTACTTTTATTTAAATAATTTTAATGTATTCAATGGATAAAATACCAAAAATTATTTAAAATAAATATAAAGAATTAAATTCAATAAATTTGAATAGAAAAAATTCACTTAAAAAGCCATAAAAAGTTTAAGAAAAGTAATGCTTGTGTACTTACCAAAATCTTAGTAAAAATATACAATACACATCTATTCACTATAAAATAAACCACTTAAATGACGATTGTCTTAAATTTTGTCGCAATTTTCTTTATTTTCTCAATGAGAGTTTAAACTTAAACATATTTTCTCAACGATAATACATTTTGATATTGAGAAAAATTAAAGAATATATTTTTATAACGATTTAAAACTACATTACCGCGGTAATAGGTACTACAACGGTAATGGGTACATTCACCTTAACTGTAGCTTGCCCAATTCATTTAAAAAAAAATAGTGAATTGAAGCGTAGAATGAGAGTTACAGGATCTAATAGATGAACTAAGTAGATACTAAAATGTAATTTCTTAAATTTTGTTGTTTAATCAAAATATTAATATTTTTTTAATTGATAATATTATTAATTAATTATTGCAAAATATCTTTAATTTTTCTATTACATTCAATCTTTAAAATTTTAAAATTCAAATTTGACTTGTAGTTTATTTCTATCAAATAACTCTTGAATAATTAAATTTAAACATTAAACTCTTGAATAATTAAATTTGTGTTATTATTTATGTTAATGAATTTTAATTTATGTTAATTTGAGTAAAATTAAAAAAAAACAAAGAAAGAATAACAATAAATTGTTACCATGTATAACCATACGGTAAATGGTTAAATAAATATAGTGATTTAAGTGCACTTAACATTTACAAACCAACCTGATCCAAAACTTATAATAAAAACGTTATATAAAGTTTCAAATCAAATTCAAATAATTTAGATATAAGTAATCGGTGATAATATAGTAGTTATATTTATTTACTTATGTATACATATTTATTTATTGTACAGTGGACCTCTTCATTTAAACTTATAATAATGCAAAACTTTAAGAGATACTATCCTAAATAGATGCAAGTCTATCACTCCTGATCTTAAATTTTTTTTTATATGTGTAATCTTTTTCTATGACTCTTTAATTTAATTTTTTTTTATTTATTTATTTATTTATTTATTGCCATCAACGAATTAGAATTAAATGGAAGTGGCTATCCATACAAAAAAGTGTCCAATGTTTTGGGTATATTCCTCTCTTTCTTTGGTATTTCTTATTGTCAAAAAACAGAAATAGACGAATATATTCGTCCAATATATTTTCTCTCTTTTAAAAATTCAAAAGATGTAAAATATAATACTTACATATGTAAAGACACGTAATTTTTTTTTCCAAATGAGACTTACAGCCTGGAATGATACAAATCTTCTTTTTACGTTCCATTTTTCCTTAAAATTTGTAATTTTTTAACAATTTATAATAAAAATCAAAAATTTTATTGACTTTTTTTAATATTTATTTGACAATAACAAATTTTATTTTTGCCTACTTCATTGCTAGTGTTCGTACTTTTTGAAAATTTCATATATCCATATATTACACACTACTGCTACATTTTCAATATTTCAGAAACATGAATGATTTTTTTTTTTTCAAATAATTTAACAGCAATACTTTTCTGTGTAATAATAGAATACGGTAATAAAGTAAAAGAAAGTTTAAATTGAAAAAACATTGTTATTTTTATTAAGATTATATTTTGATACCTTTTATTTTATTCATACTCAAAGATTTTACTAATTTTCTATTTAAAAAAACTATATTGGCCTAACACTGAAAAAAATTAATAATAATTATATTTAATTCTAATTCGTTGATTGCCATTATACATATTCGTAATTTCTTTAACAATTTTAATTTTTTTAGAACTTATACTATTGTATTTACACCTGCTATTACTATTCTTAATTATTATTTAGGCTAGCTAATTAGTCATTTATTATTTAATTTATTATTTAAAGGAAAAATGGCCACAAAAGACCTTATATATAAATATTTATGTTTTTTCATAATAAATTTTATATAATATATGGAGGTATATAAAAATTAATGTCCGTTTGTATGAGGCTTACATATAAGGGTCAGTCGCGGATGCAGCTATTGAAATTCAATAGAAAAGACTTTAAAAAGTCTATCAACATTTTTTTTGGTATTTCGGATGTCTATTGAAACTAATAGGCTTGTCAAAAACGTTGCTACACATGTAACTACTTAATAATATTTGCTGTCAAAAATATAAATTCTTCGAAAATTCATTTTACTTTGATATTTTTTTATTCTTTAAGTTGTAAGTTGTGGTTTTAAATATTTTGACGGTTATTTTAAATAAATAATTGTGAAAATGAGTTTGATTTTTTATTGTGTTGATGAGCTACATCATTCCCTACAACTTTTTCATACACAACTTTCATATCAGACTTGCCGTTTTTCATGTAAAGAATAAAATTTCATTAACCCTAACTAATTTCAGTAATTTTAACTAATTTTGACTAAAAAATAAAATTGTGACAATATTCAACTCTCAGTTATTATTTTTCTTACTAAAACATGGGTTACCCAAATATTAAATATGACTTTACCTGAAAAACGGCAAATCTGATATGAAAGTTGGGTATGAAAAAGTTGTAGGGGATAAAGTAGCGCATCCACACAATAAAAAAAAAAAAAAATAGCGAATTTTTTCGAGATAACGTTTAACGAATTAACGTTTTTTACAAAATTTTCAGTTTTTAAAAGCAAACGGAAAAGTTTATGCAGTTATTATTCAAAAACGGTAAGTCTGTATCATTCAACATATACCGTTAATTAGTTGTATTAATTCTAAAAAAAAGCTGTGAAGAACATGTTGCTCTAGTTGTAATTTCTTCTGAGCTGTAGTGGATATTCTTTAGACATAATTTTTCTAATCCGATTTTCTTTAACCCTCTGTAACCCAGGTAAATTGAAAGATAAAACCCTCTTCTACAACAATTTTTTTCCTAAAATATTCCAAGGATTCACCCCTTAAAAACTTTTTGCTCTAAACCGGACCACCCTGTATATGTGGATGTCCGCCATGGACTTTTTTCTATTTTAGAAATTTTTATATTTTATATAAAATATTATTATTATCATATTATTCTAAATAAATATTAAATATTATATTATTCTATAATTTATATAGAATATTTTATTAACTATTATATTTTCGGAAATTTCTGAACCGATTGATGTCAAATACTGCTATATTTAATTCTTCTTCTTTGCTAGTTATTCTATATTTGATTTTAAGTTAAGGGCTGTGGATATTATAGATTAAAATTAAAATAAAATAAATATTAAAATTCTAGGTATGTTTCACAATTTTATTAAATATCTTAATCGATTTCGGTTATTACACCATCATCAAAAGACTGATAAAATGATTGATTATTTGACTGATAAATTACTTTATCAGTGTTCTGACGATGGTGTAATAACCGAAATCGATTAAGATAGATAGTTCGTTTATTTCCAAAATTTGTCAATACATAATTTATAATGACAGAGTCTTCTTATACTTCAGTTAGAGTTTAGATTATTTAGTATCTTAACAGCTGCGAATTTTATTTTATTCTAATTTTTATTTTGCATTACCTACATTTGTTGTTTGATTTACAGTTTATTTTAATTAATACAAGGAAAAATGGTGAAAAATTACAAAACTACTTGTATTTTTAAAAATTTTACTTAAAAACTTATGACTAGACTTAAACTTTATTTATAGCTAAACAAAGACATCGAAAAACAAAAAAAAAAATTGATAAAAAAGAAATGATTAAAGCAAACAATCACAACTTTTTTACATTTAGTAATTATCGACCAATTGCCTAATTAAAATGTTTTCGGAGCTGGAGCAGTTGGCAATAAATTTGTTAGCTCTAATAGTAATTTTCTCTGCTATCGTCGTACTTTTGGATTTTAAATGTATATCTAATGTACTGTGATATCAAGGGAGGTTTAGTAACATTTTTAGTAGTTTATTTTGCGTAATTTGCAGTCTTTTTTATGACAGTTTGCGCAGTTTGACCAGACCGGAGCACCATACAGATACGTACTTTGGAAGATGCTTAAGATATTTAATAAAAGTGTGAAACATAGTTACCTAGAGTTTTAATATTTATTTAATTTTAATAATGTTTCACCTAGAGTCTACAACATATTCTATAAATTATATAAAATTAAAATACCTTAAACTAAGTTAGTTAATTGAAAAGAAACTACCTTCAGACACTATGTTAAAAAAAAAAAATTTTTTTATATCATCTTATCATAATTTTCTTTTATTATCAAAGTTACCCTTAATTTCTTCAATAAACAGAAATTTTATTTAGTGAGTTGCGTTAAAAAAAAAAAATGTTTTTTTATTTATTGAAAGCTGAAACAAGATATTTTTGCGTTTTAGAAACTCATTCGTATTAATTAAGATCACACAAAAATTTTATTTCTGCAAATTTCTTATTTTATTTTTTCAAAATTGAAATTCTTATTGAAAAATTATGAATAAAAGAAAATAAAATTTCCAAAGAATTCTCAGAAGATTTAAAAATGAAATAAGAAAGATTCGGTGAAGTTCATTGGGCGTTACACGAAGGAAATAACATAAAAATAACACAATGTGTCTGTCTATACTAATGACATCAAAAAACTATTTTTGTAAAAAAAAAAAAATTTATTAAACAAATTTTAATTATATCTAATTTGTGGCTTTGATTTTTTTTAACTATATAATTAAAAAGTTTTGAATGAAGATTCATAAATCCATATGAAAAGGAATTATAACCATGTACGTAAAAAAAAAATCTGTTAATTTTTAAGATTTCGTGATAAAAATAAATCTATTTCCGTAGGTAAAGCTTTAAATTTAGAAAAAAATAATTAATATTGTTTTTGTGAAAATCAGAGCTTGAAAACGATTACTTTCTGTTTTTTTTTCATTTTAACTTTCGTAACTAAGTAATATTTTTTATTTATTTATTATTTAACTTTAAATATATCCGGTAACTAGGTACTTGACCTTCTCTCACATTACATAACTGTACATATGTTCATGTATATTCCTTTTCTCTTGTTGTTTTTTTTTTAATTTCACTGACTGTATAATCTATTCAAATTGGCTTCCTTACATCATTTAGAGATTTGTCTATACATACCTATATTTTCAAATAATAATTAGTGCTTAGCAAATTGTAATCTCATATCCGAATTCACAATTCCAATATAAAACAAGTGTATAGGAAAATCTGCCCGAATTTACAATTAAGTGAGTGATTTGCTCAGTTATTGAGCAAATAAAACATTGCTTCTTATTACGAATATATAAAATAAGCTTTACACATTTTATGTCAAATCTTCTTCCTTTTCTGAGTTAGAGATTTATTGTGGTATTCCTAATGCGATACAATGTCTTTAATAATTTCACTAAATTCTAAATTAAACTGTAATCGGATAGAATATTTGGTATTAACTATTGATTTTGCTTTGTTGAAATGAAACAGCTCTGGGTTTTCGAATCATTAAATTTTACCAAATTTAAAATTCCCTTAATAGTCTTAGATTTTGTGCATGTCGCTGTTTAGAGAACCACATTTTTTGTTTCGTATTTTTTCAAAGAAATATGAAGTAATCAAGGGTATACTATCATACTAATAAAAATGATGTGAATTTGATTTATTTGAAGTCATGGATAGTAATTTGTAAATATTATAAATAATGTTGACTAAAGAACTGAGCCCTAAGAGACACCAGCATTAATATTAAATTTATTGGATATAAAATCATCCAATATAGTTTATATAATATTGAACGGTTTGAAAGGAAATTTTCCATTCACGTATTGAATATGTTTCCCAGTGCAACTGCTTCGATTTTTTTCAGTAAGATATCTACCCATTTAATCTTGTCTATACACTTAATTAAATCACAAAATTTCTCCTTCTTCAATCTCCTTTCTTTTCCTATTTTTATTTTTTCTACTTGATATCAATTCATCAGATCTTTTCATTATAACTACGTTTTCCCCATTTTTCTATATTTTCTTCTCTATATTTCTATATTGTTTTCAGTTGGTGTTCTTCATTTATGACTTCTATCTGGAACTACAAACACCTACAATGTTTGTGTATTTCATTCTGATCGTTTGCACTGAATTACAATTTCAATCGAATAATCTATAAGTTTTATTGTTCTGATTATCTGAGATGATATTGACATTCTCCATAGTCTGTAAAATGATAGTCTGTAAAATGATGTCAAGATCAAAAGATTATTTATGTGTTATAATTTCTTGATATGAAAGTCAAATGAAACTTTCTATATTTTACAATGGCATATCTTCAACTATGATAATCTTGGTGTCGGTCGTTTTGATTTTCAGACTAACCTTTGCTGTACATTGATTCAACCTATTTATTTGAACCCAAATATATTAATTGATTATGTGATAGCGGGTATATATGCTAGCAGCATAGTTCAGTTATTCTCGTTGGTCGTAATGATGTTTAAATCGATACATTTAAAAGTGTTGTTTGTTTTTATCATAACTAAGTATAAGGCTACGTTGAATATGGCATTGGATACAAAAAACCAAGCTTTTATCCCATTATTCAGAATTATTGTATCATCTTATCTTTCGGAGTTATTCCATAATATTTTTATCTAATCTTTCTTAGAAATATTTTTGATCTCTAACGTCTTTTATATCGTATTTATACTTAATGTTAATAAAAATTATTATTATTATTTTCGGTTTACCAAAGGAAAATATGGAAGATTTTTGGTTTTTTTTTTATTAATTTTAAAGAAAACTAATGAGAAAACAAAAAAAAAATCATTTTATAAGTTTCTTATTTTTTGTTGTAGAATCTGAATTTGAATAAAAAAGTACCTCTTCCCATTTGAAAATTTCGATTTCGGCCAATTTCGGCGAATTTTGAGCTTGAAAAACTTTTTTCGGGTCATTCCCGGAAGTTGACAATATCACCAATCGATAGAGCACGCTCGAATTAGATAATATTTTTTTTTTAAATTTTCAAATAACTGCTCCTTTCCTTTGAAAGCTGATACGCATGCTCTGGATTCTGAAACACCCGTTATAATTGTCGAATATTTTCGACAATTATACTAAAATTTTACTCTAACGTTTTATAAAAACTAAAACTTTTAGTTTATTTGAGTATATTAAAGCTTCTTTCATTTCTAAGCCCTGTTAGCTATTAAACTCTTCTATATGAATTGATGTACGCATCAAGGATTAATATTTTAAAAGTCCATTAAATAAACTAAAATATATTTTTACAATAACTTCAACTTTTCAGATTTTTCAGAAAAGAAGAAATATAAAATATAAATACTCTGCAAACTTCTAAATAAATTTTCCTAAATCTTTCGCAATTTATAGAGTCGCTTAAATTGCCCAATATATTTAAATTATCTTATTTATTTATTTTTTGCTTTTTTTAATTATGAACTCTGAAAATTTTATCATTTTATCAAATATTTTGCATCCATTCATAAGAATTTGCAAATATCAAATTCATTCTTTTAGAATTACTTAATTAATTATTTTTGATTTTCTGACTCATATTTTTAGTTTTGCTTTTTTCTTCTTTCTCTTTCACTGCAATATGCTTGAAAAGAAACGTAAAATTTTTTGAATGTTTATTAATATTCGATTTAGCAAAAGGGGTATGACGTTAATTAATTAAAATATAATAACAAAAATCACAAAAAAACAAATTTATTAAAATAAATTAAGATCTAATTTAATTCAAAAATGATAATATTGGATTCCGGTTTGGAATTTTTTGGATAAATATTTTAAAAATGAAAAATAAAAATAATGTAAAAAAATCCAACCTTTAAGAACAACAAAAAAGTATTGTTATAATTATTATTGTCGACTCAGTTCTTATTTGTTTGATACGCCATTGATGACATTTTTTCATTTTTTTTATACATATGCTGACAGGCAGGTAAGTAAGGTTAGTATATCTAGACCAAATAAACTACTTAATCATCATTGAATCCGATGTATTTAATTACTTGAGCAAATCATTTAGGGCTCTCTAATAAACCATCATCGAGCCTACTAAATTTCTCCAAAATCTAATGATTCTCAAAATATGAATTATAGAGTTTTGTTTCACCTCATTCTCACTTATCGTGATAGTTATTTTTAAATATGCTTTAAAAGTCTTTTTCTAGATTTAAGTATATAACTATATGATTTTCATCTATATGTAGCGCAGATAGTCCTAAACTTAATAAATGTATTCTGTGATAAGTATTGAGAATGCGATTTTAATAAATGTATTTCAACTTTTGTACATACGTATTTTGAATATGATGCTCGTTAATTTTAAATAGATGTAATCAGTTTAAGTACAAGTCTATGGGGTAAACATCCTAACTACTTTTACACAGAGATTTGGAATTTATGATATATTTATCTATAAATTCAATGTGGAATACTATATCTATTGTAGAGTAACTGCACCTTCATAAAAGTCATAACCAAGTTCCAAAAACTGTTTACACAAACATCCATGCCACGAGCAGAATTCGAACCAGGAATCTTCTGACTAGTAGTCAGACCAGATCATATCGGTCGGCCTAATTTAGTGTCCTTATAGTTCTTAGTCTCCATTAAAAAAATATTATTCCAAATTCTCTTAAAATTAATTAATTCTAAAAAAGGGTATTTTTATCTCTAAATTTATTATTATTTAAGTATTGTTTTTTCCATTGATTCCATCATTTATTTCAAGAATGATTTTACTTAAAATCTTTAAATAAAACAAAGTAGTTCATGGTTCTTGCAATTTTATTTGTTTTTTTTTAATTTTTTGCTTAATTATGTGAGTTGAGTTAAAAAAATTCCAAAAAAATGTATATTTATTACCATATTTAAAAAAAAAAAATAAAAAAAAAAGATTTATATCTTGGGAGTCTTTATACTTTTGGAAAATAATTATGGAAAATTAAAAATATTAGAAAATTTACAAAGGGTGGGTGATAAATAAATTTTTGTTTAATTAATATAATTGAAAAATTTGAATGTCACATAAAAGTTTTCAGTTGTGGTGCTTTAAAAATTTAAATTTATACCACTGCCATTGTTCTAAACTATTATTCTAAATATAAATTTTCATTAAATTTTTCATGCTTTGGTAAAATTTTTAAAATAGCCAAACAAATCTAGTTCTCGCTAAATCAGAACCGCTCTTTTTTTTATGTTCTTGACAGTAACTTAGGTAGAATCAATTCCTGCTTAATTTAACCTACTAACGCTTAAAAAACGTGGGATTAGTACAGTATAAAGGGTCATTGTCTTATTTGCAAGCATAAAATGGCATTCTCATGAAATAACTTTGCAGAATTTGTATAAATGAGAAAGGGAATGACACTGCTCTACATTTCATCATAACAGTAAAGCTTATGTGTATTCTTGCAAATGCTGAAATGTAGAACCTACGTCATATAAAAAGCTCAAATTGGCTTAGCGAGTAAGTTTATATCAGAAAGGGTCCTGTTGTACTACAATGGAGCTCAATTGTTCAGAAGTGTGTCGGTGTCAGCCAGACCTATAATTCTTTATTTTTAAACTTTTTCAAATCAGTGGTGATGTTTCACAAGGCTCTTGTCTCTAGTAGCATCATATAATTTTCTAAAAAAACTAATGCTACAGCTTTCGCAGTCAACTCTAAAAAAAACGATAATGGCCGGTGCCTCCACGACTTAGGCAAAATTGTCGACTAGGGTAAAGCAAACATAGTCAAGTTTAACACTTCAACAACTCAAAGTTGTCTTGTTAGTAATAAACTAACGGCATTCGAAGCAATTTTCCGGTTTCAAAATGAAGATATTAGGCAACTCAAAGATCTAAACATTCTCGGAATGCAATTGAATCCAAAAATGAACTGGAATGAACATATTTTCAATATTGCGAAAAACGTCACCAAATGTTTGGGGATTTGGGGAGCCGTTGCAATCTATTGTCGTAAAAATCTATAAAGCATATATACGACCCAAGCTCAAGTATAACTCATAATTATGGGCAGTTGCACCAAAAACTGTTTAAAGTTTTTGGACAAAATTCAAAACCGCGCCATTCGTCTTCCAGGCGCCATAACTGCGACTTCATCCCTAATACCACTTGATTGTCGTCGTATGTTTTGAGCACTTATTCTTTTTTACAAATATCTACTTGGTGTTGGCACTTTTTCCTCCTCTCAAGCAATTCCATCGCATATCGCGAGAGGAATCAAGTGTCCACCCTTTTACAGTGAAAATTCCGAGATGATAATAGTCCGGATATTCTTTTATAGTTATAACATCTCGAATGTGGAATTGTGTTCCAATCGAAGCATTCTCAATGAGTGGATGGTTTTTTTATGATTTACAGGGGTTGAAGATAATTTTTTACATTACAAGTAAATGTATAACGATTTCAGTACTAAATTTAAATATTTGGGTGTAAAGTTTTTAAAATTAGTTACTTACTTATTTAGATGACACAATTAATGAGACTCAAGAATCTCTGATCGACTGAAGAAGTCTTCTCTGTCGATTTCTATTTGTGGATACTGTTCTTCATTGTTCTGCAAGCTCAAAACTGTTACATAATCATCTACTAACAATAATTTAAAAATAAAAATCTACATAACTATTCCTAAAACTTTTAAGCAATCCTTCTTAAAATATGGATTAAATCAATCACTTTTGAGCAATATTTTGTTATTGTTTTTTTTTTTCTTTTTTAATTGAAAATAAAAGCCTTTTTAAAAAAGGAAAGCTTAAATTTTTATTCATTGTATTGATTGTACCTGTAAAATATAAAAGCAAAAATCACCTGTATTTTGTTTTCGTATACTTACCTACTTATCTATACCTATCTGACTCTTTCAATATTTAACACATTCAAAATTCTTTTATTATGTTTGTGTTTTTCTGTAGATCTTACTTAAGAATATGTATAGTTGAATTACTATACATATATAAAATGCCTCTAAGCATCAAAAGTTATTTTCATAAAAATTCAATATGCGTTTTTATTTTGTTTACATCCGGCTCAGAACAGGTAAACAAAACAAAAACGAAAAAAAAAATACTACAAAGCAAAGCGGGTGTTTGCCATAATAAAGCAATATAAATATTTATTGAATTATCTTTGTGAATTTAAAGCTTATTTTCAACGTAAATGAATCGTAAATGAATATGCAATTACATATTACAATACAACAACAACAATTAAAAATTAATTCGTTACGCTACTCTCATCTATTTATTTATTTTGCATATTTCTCAAATAAAAACGAAGATGTTGGTAATTGAAGTTGATTTGGTCAAGAAATCTTTGAGAAATAAAATTATACTTCCAGTAGACCCTATGGAAACGTATATATACTCGTATAATTGTAATTTGACTTGTGGTAATGATCATTAAATTTCAGTGCTGTTTATTTTTTTAAATATTAATTTTACTGTAATTATTCATTAGTATCATTTTTTTTAATATCTAAAAAACAAACATTTTTTCAACTGTTCCATTACATATAACAAAACTGCATTCATAAATTCGATATACGTACGATTTATAAATAAATTTTTATTTTTTACTTTAATTTTCATACATTTAAACTTCAGGTTTAAAAAATTTTAAAATACTGAAATGAATTACATTTAATTTCTTAACCTAACGATCGGTGATGGTGTTTCTTATCCTAGAGTGTATATACATTATTTTTGTTTTCCACAAGAGTATGATTATAACTTTTATAATAATTATAGGATATACATATAAATACATACGTATCACGTATATATCTTTTTTATAAATTTAAATTTTTTCAAGTAGTTAGTATTTTACGGGTTAACTTCACTATTAAAAAAAAGGTTAGTTTTTGATGAGAGGCTAGTTTATAGTTTAAGTTTAGCGATATTATGAGGCTTAATGTATTATTTAGTGTTATTATTATTTTAGTATGTTTTAAAGAGAAATTCTATTGCAGAGTTTTCTTTCATTTGCTTACCTATTGAAGCTAATTTGGTGCAAATAAAGTATTTAGATTACATTTAAATTATTATTTGTATCTTTGGTTTCAGCTAAGCTTTGACTAAAAATTGTTTGTGTAAGTGCTTGTACGTATCTATGTTTTATTTGGTTTTAGATAATTGTTGATAAAACTTTGTCCAAGAACTGTAGTCTAGTTTACATATTTCTAGCTATATAATACCAACGTTTGCATTGAGAAATAACTACTTTGCGCAATTTTTCTCAATTTATCATTTGGTTATTTTATTGCGCTTTCATTTTGTTCAAATCATTATTGCTAATTGGCGATAAATAATTGTACTAAATATATACATAAGATTTTATCTTCTTTATAAGACTTTGAATTATTAAATTTAATTAATTTCTTAAAGTTAATTGTATCCATATTTGAATCAGTTAAATATTGTAATTTTTGCCAGTTATATATTGTAATCTATAGCCTAATCAATAGAATGGCAGAAAAATGTAATCGATTAATGTGATAATAACTGGTTCACTAAACCCCCTGTAGGATCAAATTTATCTTTTTTACTAGATAATAGATGATGCAATCAATAATACTAAGTAGATTAGCAACAGTAGACTAATCAACTATATTTTGTAAATAAAGTTGACTAAAAATTGAAACACATAAGTATATACTTCCAAATGGAGTGAATAGGGATAAAAAAAGGTATGTAATTTATCATGGACTCGCGTATTTCCTTTACAATAAATGTGATATTTTTTGCCTCTATAGTATTAAGTACGAAAATCATTTTACGTTTGCTATATCTAAAACTATGTTAATTTTTTTTTAAAGTTATATACAATTTTTTTTATATATATATGTTATATAGGTATTAATTTGTTTATTATAGAATTCATTTTTTTCTTAAATTTAACTTACTTACTAATTTATAATATCATTTGGTTTCTTGTCCCATAAATATTTACGTATATTAATTTGTCATTTACGTTATCCTCAGTTCTTAATAATGTCTTAGTCATCTGTAAAAACGTATTTCAACAATATTTTCTGATATTTGTTCTATCCAATGGTCGTCCTTGCCACAATTTTTCGGTAACCACTGCCATCTTCTACTTTTTAAAGGCATTTAATTAGCTTAGGCTACATTTACACATCAAAGTAATTATGATCCGAGAAACTTTGATTCAAGTAAAATGACAGAAAAATGATAAATATATATAAGAACATAGATTTTTTGTAATTACATTTTTATCAAACTAAAACTTTGATTGGTAAAAACTAAAAAAGTAAAAACTTAAGGGAAAGAAACAGGTTCATAATGTTTTTATATTAATAACTGTTGTGACTTTTAGGTATATAAGAGTACATAGGTATTTATAAAAAAATATTATAAACGAATGTTCAATTTCATAATACACTTTTTTTTAGTAAAAAAAAAATTGTATAAAATCAACATAAGTAGGATTTATGCAATATTATATTGGTTTTTTTTTAAACATTTTGTATTCCTATAACTACGATTTTTTACTTGACTGATGGGTTAAACGTCATCATTCTGAGTAATTTAAAGTGTGAAAATATTAATTTATATTCCGAAAAGAAAGCTTTAAAATCAATTAATATTAATTAAATATTTAGAAATATTAAATGTTTAAAAATTCAAAAATTATCTCTACATATACATTTACATATATTTAATGTATATATTATAAATTATTATTTTCGGACAAAATTATTAAATTCGTGGAAAAATTTTAATTAATATTAGTGTCTTTGAATATTCTCAGAATCTAAAGTTTATTTACCTTAAAAATACATTTAATTAAATTTTATTTTACTGAACATAAATACCTAACAAAATAATAGGACCATTTTACCATTAAATTATTTAAAGTTAATTTTACTAAATAATAAAACTACACGTTTACTTAACTACACATTTACACGCTGGGTGGCGCAGTAGGTAGAGCACCTGCCTTTCAACCAAAAGTTCGATTCCCGATGAAGCAAAAAAAAAAAAAAAAAAAAAAAAAATGCTTCATTGGTTTTTTGAGCTGTTCTAGTACCCTTTGTCATTGGGATATAATAAATGACAAAAAAATAATTGAGAATATATAAACAAATCAATATATATATATAGAGAGTATAACAAATTAAATAAAATGAAGCTATTCTATTTAAGAAGGCTTAGTTCCTGACAATAGTAGTAATTTTCCACATTTAATGAGTAGATAAGCCAGTAATTTATTAAAATAAATACTCGAATTATTGTAGATATTGTAGTGTAAAATTGCAGTACCGTACTTGATTAAACACGAAAAGGTGATTTTACCTAAGTTACTGTCAAGATCATAAAAAATGTTTTTTTTTTTAATTTATACCAAATCTTACAAAAAAACGTTAAATAATTAAGTATAATAATTGGGTAATTAATAAGTAAAAAACATCGATAGCACGAATATCCAAATTTAAAATTTTGCTATTTAAAACTGAAATTCATATGAAAAACGTTTATTATTTATTATTTTGATCCATTTATATTTTCGCAAAGCACAACTTTCATGTCCGAATTTTTCCAATCAGATTTCATTTAAACCCCAGTAGTTCGGGGTAAATTCCAAAATAAACCCATTATAATTAAAACCAAAAAAAAAATATAACGAAATGTAATAATTTTTATGTCAAATAATATGATTTTCACACTACGAGTGTACAACATGTTATCGAGCTCAGATAACTAGTTATAGAAGCAGGCGTTCAGACTACTAATAACTAGTTTTCATTGACGTTTAAATCTATGTAACTAAATATTATTTAAAAAAAATATTTTTTGTTGTTGCTTGTTATAATAGAAAAATAAAAATTTAAACTTTTATTTTTATCCTTTTTTGTTTAAAAAAATAAATAAACAAATTATTTCACATCAATATGGTATTCGCTTAGAATTGTAAAAAAATAACACTATAATCGAAAAAATCTATCTAATTTTCAAAGGCAACCCTTTAATTTTTCTTGTTTATCCGGAAAACATGTTATACTTGACAATTTCATTTACATACAAAATTTCTAGTTATAATACCTTGCATAACTAGTTAATCGCTGATAACATGTTATAGACTATAGAGCGTAGTGTGAACAGGAAATAAAAGTTCAAATTTCAAATTTAAAAAATAAATTTAGATGGGTTACTATCACATGCCTGTATTTCATTAGACATAATTTCATTTGACTGCTTTTCATTTGCCTGCTTTTCATTTGACTGGATATACATATATGCATATTAAAAACTTCATGTAGCAAGTCAACCAGTATCAGAACTACATCTTCTAGGTGGTGACTGGTGGCAAGTGCCAATTTTAATAAAGTTTTCGCTTTTCTTCTCTATCCAATATTTTTTCTTCTCTTTTCAGCCTTTTTTTCTTTTGCAATTTCTTTTGAAAGTATTTCTTTTCTTTTATCTGGTAAATTTTTTTTTAAATATTGAGTTTGCTCTTACACATTGTTATTAATTTCTGTAAGAATTTTACAGAATGTATATGTAAGTTTTTCTTTTCTGTGAAAGATCTTGAAACAGTTGTTGCTGTTATTTCTGCTGAAATTGGCTCCAGTGAAATATTTAGAGGCTAATACGTTGAGTTTGAATTTCTTTTGTACTGTTATCCAAGTTTATTTGATTTTCTTACTGTTGTATTTCAAGTCGATAAAAGATTTTGCACCAAATAATCCATTTAAACTATTTCTCATGTTTATAACACTTTCAAACAGAAGATGGTTAATTCAAAAATGGTTATTCGTTTATAAAGTTTTGAACGAGAAAATTTTCGATTACAATAATTTTAGTTTTTTTAAATCGAATTCGCCGGTAGAAAATTTACGAACGTGTATTCAATTTTTATTCGATAGAAATCACCGGCACAGCTGGTTGAAATCAAAAAATGTCGTATCGAAAAATTGAAGATATTTTGAAATTCACCATTGTAAAATCGTGACAGTTAATTGCAATGTTCTGTTGAGAACTAAACTTGTGACCTAAATTTGTGACATAAAAATAAAATAAGTATGTTTTTAATAATAAATCTACATAACTATCTGTGACCGACATTAAGTAACTATTGTGTAAGATTCAGTTCCAAACAATTCCATTTTGCTCAAATTAAAATCAAATTTTTATTTTTTTAAATAATAATTATTCCATTAGTAACATCAGTTAAACAATACATATTACTTACCTGTCATTATTTATTATTATTATTATTATTATTTTCTTAATCATTAAAGCTTAAGCATTTTGTTCTAATTAAATATTAACTACGGTCATTGTTTAATCATTTTTTGTTTTGTAATGTATTAAGTATTTATCATTTTTTGATGTTTTTATTTTTATAAAAGTAGACAAAATAATAAAAAAAAAATTAAATACATAAAGAAATTAAACAAAAAATCAAAAAAGAAATGACCTGAGCAATTTTTTTTATGTTCTACTTGAACTTGTCAAAAACTTGACGGCACGTGTCAAGTTAGCTGTGTAAATGATTCAAAGTTTAATTAATCAAATTATATTGAAAGAATTATGAAAGAATTAGTTGTTATAATGTTTATATTCTAATTAATCAAAATAAAACAAAAGAAAAAAAACAAAAACATTATTAAAGGGGATGAAGAAAATATTGATATGTCAAGGTTGTTTAATGGTTAATCATATATTGTACAATTTTGAATCAAAACAAAATATGTCTGCACCATTCCAATGAAGAAGGAGATATATAATTGATTTAATTGATTTTTATTAGCCTATTTGAAAAGAAAAATGGTAATTTTTTTCGAGAACGCAAATCTTCCCAGACAACATTGGGGTGAGTTTACTAAAATCACAATTCTTTGTACATAAATTTATTGAGGGTTTAATTAATTAAAATTATGATTAATTCCAAATATAGAATAAATTATTAATAATGAACCTTAAATTTTCTTAAACAATTCCAACGCGAAACAAGAGGAGCTGCAATTGCTCACCCCTACAGCGTGGATATCCCAAGATGGCATAAAGTAGGTTATGGAGGTTCGTTTATAGTTCGCACTTCAAAAATGTGGAATCGTGTTCCTCCCAACATGTTTCCACATCCAATTTACAATTTTCAAAAGTTTAAAGAAAATATTAATACCTTCATTCTTCAACTTCCAATTACTAATATATCCCCCTTTTTTTTCTAATTTATTCTATCCTACCCTATCCCAACCAAGCGTCACGTAAGTGTAAAGGTATTTTCATACGCTTTGGCTGTTTATAAAAAAAAAAAAAAAAAAAAAATGAAATTTCAATGAATCTACAATTCGACATCAAGTCATAAGGGAGGAGGACGTCTATTAAAATATTAGAACCGTTTTAAAAAATTGTACAATTTACATTTATTGTTTAATAACTTCGTCTTAAGACATTTTCTTTGAATGATAACAAAGTGCTAGTTATTCTGAAATAATTTCGAAGAATAATCAAAAAAAACTTTCAACATCCATATATTCAACCTGGGACCAGATTAATAGGTAGATGTCTAGATGACATCATATTTATCAGTATAGTGAATTTCTTTTTAATATGTTTTTTTCTTTTACACACTTACCCCAACACTAGGAAAGGATTCTTACCTACAAAATGATTTGTAGGTTCGTGCAAGGAGGATTAGGAGGGAAATAGAATAATAGAAGAAAATTGGTTGGTCAGTTGGAGACGAACCTGAAAACGTTCTTTTTGAAAAGTTGTCAATTGTATGATGAAGCGGGAGAGAACATGGATGAATGAAAATAGTTCCATATTTTAGCATTTCTTACAATAAATGATTTTCCGAAACCAGTTTTTGGAACACCTGGGTATTTCCACGGTATAGAAATGAGTCTGATTGAAATCTCCCCAGTGTCACACTGTAATTGTTTGAAGTGAGACATTATTAATTTTATTTAAGCAGTGCCATGTCCAATAGGATTAGAACTGTAGTGGATAATGCAAATAAATATAAACCTTGTTGTCTATTTAAAAATATAAACACAACCATTATGTTTAAGTGTTGAATTAAAAGAGAAAGTTTTTATTCTATTTTTACAATAACTTATTTTCTACTTCTTACTCTACTACATTTCATTACCTTATATCTATGATTAAAAATTAAGTACTGTTTAATGGATAAGAGCAATCCATTTTCTAATAATTAAAGTTTATAGTTTAAGAAAATTATTTATATTTAAAATTTAAGAAAATAATTAAAGTTAAGTTATATTTACATTATCCACTACACATCACTCTCCACCGAGTGAAGAGTAATATGCATTCGACAACTATATCCGAAGCCAAAATTTCTAATAAATTTAAAAGTGACTTATTTGTATAAAATTATTATTTACTTTACGACAACAAGGTCTATAAAACAAAAGAGAGAGGTGAAATCAATAGGACAAATTTTCCTGTCATATAAAATCAAAAAAAAAAAAAAAATTGCGAGGAATATTTACAAATAAATTTCACAGAATTCTGCATAGTAACAGGACAAACATTATTGCTAAAACTAAAATTACTGAAAATATTGGGGTCAATCGCGGAAGTCTATTGGGTTTAATCGCAGATGTCTAGGCCTTTTTTCTATTAGTGGACATAGTAGTTAAAGGACATAGTAGAAATAGAGAATAAGTAAGTTTTAATTGTATTTTTAGTTTATATGTTAATCCGCAATTAAAAAAAACGACAAACTATTTCAAACCACAAATTACAACTTTTAAAAAAAAAATCAAAAAGAATTTATATTTTTAACAGCAAATATTATGAAGTACTTAAAGCAATTATTTTGACAAGTCTATTAGTTTCAATAGACTTCCGCGATACCAAAATCTTTTTTATAGATGTTATTCAATAGACTTTATTCAATTGAATTTTTATAGACATCCGCGATTGGCCCCACTATATATATCGTTGTATCAGTGTGTATCAGTGAAACAATAAAATAAATTCGTTTGAATCACTAAACGAAAAATTATTTAACAATTTCATTGGAAATTATTGAGAAACCAAAAAAAACATTACAATGCCATTACACTTTTAGATTTTGGAGGCAACGTTTGCATAGATTCATTTTTTAATTGTTTCCCTACTTTTCGCCATACCAGCTGCCTCCCATCAATGCTTCTTGACTGTACGTGCATATTAATCCTTCTTTAACAGCAAATAACAACATAAAAATAAAAAACATAAAACAGCAAATAACAACAAATAAACAGTCCATATGGTACCAAACTGGATACAATGGTAACTCTTTTTGCTCTATAGAGAGCGTTTCGAATATCTGCAGACGTTTTGAAGCGGTTTTTTCAAACTATAAATTTGTTTGAAATGATGCTCGCCCTTCATTGTCTTATGAGATCGTTCTGATCCTTTATTCCTATCAATTTTTTGATATTTTTTAGAGCAACACAATCTTTCAGCGATTTCCCTTGATAGCACAATCATATTGTTTCATATTTTCATTATTAGTATTACACTAACCACTTTATATTCACAACTAATCAATATTTAAAATATTTTAATCCTTTATATATCCAATACAGATATATATTGGATATATAAACATAAGTAAAGAATAAACAAATCAACCTGTTTACAAGTTTCGGAATATTTGCTTTTAATTCATGAAATTCAATCATCTATCTATAAATAGCTATATAAAAATGAAATATTTTATGTCTGGCTTTATGTTATTTATAGACTCGAAATTTTTCAGAGTACATCACTGGGGTAGAGGGGAAGGTTATAGGCCTACCCGCTTTTTAAAATTCCGACGGGTTCGAGCATCTGCCACACAACTCTCAGAACCTATCACAAATATATTAAGGACCAAAATTGTTACGGAGCTGAAAATTTGTACTCAGGTACTGCCTCAAAAATAAAAAAATACGTCTTTTACCGTTTGTCAAAATTTTGAGTAGTTCGGGCAACTGCCATACAACTCCGGCAGCCATATAACTCTCAGCACCTATCACAAATATATTAAGTACCAAAATTGTTACAGAGCTGAAAATTTGTACTCAGGTACTGCCTCAAAAATAAAAAAATATGTCTTTTACCGTTTCTCAAAACTTTGAGTGTTTCGGGCAGCTGCCATACAACTCCGCGCAGCCATATAACTCCCAGCACCTGTCACAAATATATTAAGAACCAAAATTGTTATGGAGCTGAAAATTTGTACTCAGGTACTGCCTCAAAAATAAAAAAAATATATCTTTTACCGTTTCTCAAAACTTTGAGTGTTCCGGCAACTACCATACAACTTCCGGCTCCTATCACAAATATATTAAGAACCAAAAGTGTTACACAGCTGAAAATTTGTACTCAGGTACTGCCTCAAAAATAAAAAATACGTCTTTTACCGTTTCTCAAAATTTTGAGTGGTTCGGATAGCTGCTATACAACTCGTAGCATCTATCAGAAATATATTAAGAATCAAAAGTGTTACAAGGCTAAAAATTTGTACTCAGGTACTGCCTCAAAAATAAAAAATACGTCTTTTACCGTTTCTAAAAATTTTGAGTGGCTCGAGCAGCTGCTATACAACTCCTAGCATCTATCAGAAATATATTAAGAATCAAAAGTGTTACAGAGCTGAAAATTTGTACTCAGGTACTGCTTCAAAAAAAAAAAATACGTCTTTTACCGTTTCTCAAAATTTTGAGTGGGTCAGGCAGCTGCCATACAACTCCCAACACCTGTTACAAATATAATGAGCAAACATATCTTTTGCCGTTTTCCAATAATCTGAGTGATTCGGGTAGCAGCCATACAACTTCCATCACCTATCAGGAATATTTAAAAAATTAAAGTTTTTATGTAACTGAAAATTGTATTTCAGCTACTCCCTCATAAATAAAATAATGACATACGTTTTCTAAAACTTTGAGTAATTTTAATAGAGATTCATATATAAATTCTGAGAGATTTTTCGTTTTGTTTTGTCAGATTTTATTTTTAATTTATATTAGCCAATTTATTATTTTTTATAACTTTATTGTTATTTAAACTTAAAAAATAGTTAATTTTTTATATTAAATTTTTTTTTTTTTAAATAATTAGTTAAAAAAATTTTACACATATGTATTCAAATATTCGTTTATTTCACCGGATCTTCATTTAATATTTTTCCTGACATCAAATAAAGATGTACATTGTTATAAAGATTTATATCTACTATTCCTAGGTTTTATACATACCGTTCAAAATTCTAATAATATTGACAATAACTTTGTCATATCTATCTATAAAATGTCCTACTCGAACAACCAAAACCGTTTGCACAAAAAAAAAAAAAAATAGTTAAACAGTGTTTACACTTCAATATTCTTCCATATTTATTGACGATTCTAGATTGAACAGAGAGACATTTTCATATCAACTTCTAAACAATCAAAAATCTCAAATTTGTCAGTTTTTGAACTGGATTAATTTTTTAAAATTTTTTAAATAATAATTAGAAAATAATTATAAAATAAAAATAAAAGTTTTGTGTTCAATATTTAAAAAAAATACAAAATAATAAAATAAAGTGAGTTTGCGCAAAGTTCAGGCTGGCATGTTTGATAGAAGTAGATGACGAAAGCCAGAGAATTTAAAAAAGCAGGATGAATTTTTTTTTTACTTCATCTTCAGTCATTTTCAAATTTTTCCTTCATTTGTTTGTAAGCCTTTGCTTTTTCAAAGACATTTTTATAATTTTTGGAATATAAGTACGTTCCCCAAGTATTCATTATTTTTATATGCATCTATAAAATCTATTACATCTATATATAAAAACATAATGAATTTTATTTTATTATTATTTATTTTATTTAATAGATTTTATGTAAATTTAATTACAATTTTAATATGTAAAACTTATTTATTTATTTCACAGTATTCACCAAAACTAATATAAAGAAAAAATATTTTTTAATAAGAACCCTGTAAATATAAAGTAAATGTCAAACCAAAAAATATAATAAGAATAAACATATGAATGTTGTTAAGGATTTCATTATTCGCCATATTTAATTTTGTATCTCTCAAAAAACATTGAAGAAAATAGGACAAATCCTATTTTTTTTCTTGAATTGATATTGATATCAATCTGTGTTTAGACATCAGTATTTCTTCAATATTCTCTCTCATCAATAAATACTGTCAATATATTATATTGAAATGTAAACGCTGCCTTAGATTAGAAAATTGTTTCAGAAAAAAATCTCTACATTCAGTCACTCTCATTTCCCTATCGAACAGATTCAAAAAATCCGTGTAAAATCTATATAAAAACAAAAACAAAAATAACGCATAATATTATATCGCAAGTAATTATTAACTACTGACTACTGCAGACTGCTGCCGCTGGTAATAAACGCAGTCATACGGTGCCAACAAAATCTGTATATACGTATACATACATTCATGCATACAAAGTCAGTGTCGTCAAGTAATAATATGCGTTAATATAAAAAAACTTGTATTTTATTTTTTATTATTATGTTTTTATTTTTTATTTTCTTTATGCCATAAATTTATGTATGAAAATATTGTACATAAATACATAAATATTTATGTGAATATGATATCTTACATTGAGTTATGTTGTTATTGTGGTGTGGTTTATGCTATATATATATATGTATTATTATAATTTCGTTAAATTTTCATCCGGTTAACCTAAATTTTCATTTAAACTGCCAAACAAACCCATGATTGTTGTATACCTTAAACTAAAATGGTTAAAATAAATGGTGGAAAAAAAAACCGGAACTAAAATATAAAAACAAAAACAAAACCAAACAATAAAAAAGAAAAATCCAATGAGGAAGTCATTCTTTTGATGGTACGATAATCATTGAAGAATGAAAACTATTTAATGTAGGTATGTATGTTTGCAATTGTTTTTAATCCTAAAGCTTTTTTTCTACTTTGTTTCACATCCTATGCGCTTTTGTAAAAAGAAAACATGGGTATAACATAATTTCTTGCACAAATTGCATTATTTTTTTTATTATTTATTTATCAATCTCTTTGAAGGTGTAAAATGTTCGATGTTGTAACCAGTCTTTAAAAATATTAGAATTTTACTCACTAAATACACCTACAATATTAAGAGAATAAAAAATATAATTTATACAAAAGTGAAACTAGTTATTGTTAGTGTAAGTGATTCTTTGTGATCTACTAGTTAGAAGATTATAAAATACAAGCTGACAACTTAAATCGTTTCAGACCAGCTGAACTTACAAGATTTTTTATTTTTTTGTGTTTAACCACCAAAACACCATTATATTCTAAATTGATTAGTTTGAGAGATAGAATTCTGATCTTCATCTAACACATTATATATAAAATTCTACAAATTATTTATGTGCTGAATATTTAAAATGAAAAACATTATAAAAAGATAGATTTGTAAATAGAGTAAATAAATTGTTAGAAAGAAAGTGATATTGTAGGTTTGTAGTAGTGACTGCCGACAATACACCGACTCAGTTAGTCTAGTGAGGTACATTTTGATACCAGCTTTCTTTGAATAAACCTGCCCGTTAAACCATTTTGAACTTTTTACAATGCGATGGAGGTCTTTGATTTCAGCACTTTCAAGGTGAGTGAGTCCAGAAAAAAGGTTCTTAGATGGGTTTTCCTTCTTTGATAAATAGCGGGATAGATACAGAGAAGGTGTTGAACAGTTACATCCTGTTCAACACCTGGTCTATAAGTTCTGCAAAAGTCATTTGAGGGGAGTTTCAATTTAGTGTAGGTTATTGATTCTAGTGAAGAAAGTTAAAGAAGAAAAAAAAATTACTCATTAAATAAAAATTTGTAACTAAATGAAGCATTGACAAAATTATTATCCACCGCAAAATTTTTTTGGTTTTTATGATAAAGTCAAAATTATTAGGATTAGGAATAGTCTTAACCCTGTGTAATAAGAAATCAACTGTTGTTTTTTTTTTTTGTCAGTATTAACAATTAGTTTTGATATAGTGTGGTGGTTATGACATTTAACTACTAATTAAGTTCGAATTGTTTTTGATAATCAGATTTGTTTTTAGTGATATATTTAAAATTATGGAATAAAACTCGAGTTTCCTTTCAATAATCATTTATATGTTTATTTTGCAAATATCGATATTTCGGAAGGAACTTACTTCCTTCATCAGTGCTTGCGACTATAGTTTCTGGTGTTTCAATGTTAATTTAGTAATTCAAAAAAATAAAAAACTTAATTTTCCCTATTGTTGTTAAAAATGGTAAATTTAATAAATTATATAAGTAATTGACTATGACTTAGCACTCTAACAGCTTTCTAAAAAAAATTCCAATATCTCATCTAATATACGAAAAGGTATTTAAACTTGGTAACTAGCAATGATATCAAAATATTCAGTGACAATTTTATAGGAGCACTTGGTTAGAAACCGAATTTTAACAAATGATGAGGGATTGCTCAATGTTAACTGAATCCATTCTTTCCCCTATTCAATATAGTAGCATTTTTGTATTTAAAAAATAAATAAATCCAGATTGATTATGATTGATGTTGATTATGATTGATGATTAAATATTTTAAATTTAAGTGTAAAACATTGACATAAAATCACAGACATTTCCAATGTCAGCAACTTTTAAAAAATGAAGAAATCCTTAAAAAATTAAGAAATTTAGAAAAAGATAAAAAATATTAAATTTATTATGTTTAAAATTTTCTTAACTAGACCTATGTATATATATATAGTATATACATACATAATATATACATTTTATTCATTAAAATTTTGATGACATTTATTTCACCTGTTTTTATTGTACCAAAATCCAAAACCAGATGATCTTTTAATAGTAATAATTTTTTTTTTTATAAGTAATTTGAATGGTTATTCTAAATCTATGATAATATAATGGAATTGATTTTTCGTTTATTATATAAAAAAAAAAACCAATAATTTTATTACATCCTTTTGAAAAGTTTTATTAGTACTCTTATTAGATTAGATTGTGTAATTTCGGGAGGGAATATGTCCCCTATATCACTACAGCCGCAAATGGGCTTATTGTGATTTGATTACCCTTGTTTATTCGTGCTAGTTATTCTGCTGAGTCCTTAAGGATATCTGATTTTCTGATCACACTAAGGATATTTTTCAATGGTATGCTAATATTCTTATAAATGTAGACATTTTTTTAAACTTGTAATTAAACTTTCGAAATTTCTCAGTGAGTTTATGTAAAATGTCTAATGAAATATCATATTCTCTGTAACATCTTCCAAATTTTTGGTAATATGTGACCCAAAGTTTTTTGTCCAAAATTTGATTTAAAAGAATAGTATCTGTACCATCATCCATAAATTTTTGAAAACAGCCTTGTTCTAAAATTGTTGTCTTCACAAAATATTTTAGACCAACTCTAACATAACAATGTGGGATTATCTGACATTAAAATATTAAAATCTAATTCCAAAATGAAAAATTCTTTAAATAACGTTTATTTAGATTTTCTAATATTCTTACTAGTAACTTCATAAAACTCGAATGTATATATTTAGAAATTCATTCGGTTATTCCACTATTGTAAGTGCCTGATTGCTATTTATTTATGATTTAAATTAAACTGTTAGTTAAATGAGATAATTTGGATTCAAACTGTTTACATACACAGTCAACTTTATTTTTTAAAGTATTTCCTCAAATATAATTTCACTTTTTTCTGGAGAAGAATCTATTATGTCGAGTTTTCGTATTAATAACTAATTTCGAAAAATTTAATTCGATTGAAAAATAAAACAGTACCTTCAAACGAATCTTTTATCGATAAGTATTTGGCCGATTTTTATCAAATTTTCCAAGTTATCGAGATTATAATTAGCACTTAAGGGGAAAACTAAATTTCTTAAATTCTAAAAAAAATAATATTAAATTAAAATTTTGCAGAGTACAAAATTTCGATGCAGTGTTATTGAAAGCATTATTAAGAGTGGTAATAATATAATATAACAACTTAAGGCGACATAAGCGAAAAATGAAATATTATTATCATCGCATTCTACGTTCAAAACTTTACCTTACATAAAATCTCGGGGCTTTTATTAATTTTCAAAGTTGACAAAAATCACATTAATGTATTCGCCTAACTCAGCTAGACTGTATATGATATAAAAACTTATATTAATTTAAGTCGTTATAACATAATAAATTATTATCCACATGTCAAATATTCTATAGAAAAATATAACAGCTCAACTATTTCTCATTTATTTTTATTTGCCTAATTATTACTTAAAAATAGAGTTTTATGTATAGTGTTACAGGAAATCCTTTTCATCTACAATATTTATATGAGGTCAGCAATTAAGCTACAATGAGTTATATTTTGTTTAATTTTTATTTTGAGTTAAGGAAAAATGGCAAAAACCTTATAATAAATTTTTTTGTGTTGATTTTGTGATTTTATATTGTTTTTTTTTTTTTTAAATAAAAGTTTTACTTATATCCTAAACTTAAAACTATCTTAAAACTTAATTTACTAATGAAAACATCCAGATACTTTAAATAAATAAGTTTTGTATGAGATTATTGCTTGAAATGGCACATTTGTTAATAAAATTAGATTAATACTTATTGATTAAATCAAACAGGAATTTTACTTTTGACATATGAAATTTTTTAGTTGAAAAAAAGAAAGGCAGATTATTAATTAGTTTGAGGATTTAATTTTGTTTAACTTGGAGCCGTTTTATATGTACTATTGCAAATTTACCCCAAACCTATCCATAAATAACAGCTTAATATTAAGTTAAGCGGTTATATTAATTTGTTTTGCTATATAACTTTTCTGAAATTAACTTGAGCGATTGGTATCCAAATTTGATTTTGTGATTTCATTTTACTTAAAAATAAACGTTTATAATTTAATTTTGCTCTTATATTATAACAGCTTTGTTATTGTTATTGCAATGTTATTTAACGAAATGTATTTCAAACTTCAATAAAAATGAATATTAGGAACATATATATAATATACTGAATTTTTTATGACTTCTCAATTTTTTCACAGGATAATTTGGTCATACTGAAAAATTTTAAATTTCGACTTGAGCAGTAATAGATATATTAATATCACATGTTTTATCTCTAAAGTATAAATTTCAAATCGCAGTCTCTGTGTTCTATTAATCCCACAGAGAGAACCTGAAAATGAGCATCGCTAAAAATTTTTATTAAAAATAAATTGAAACGGATGAAGAAATTGGTTTAGAGATGTCAAGATTAACTTCTTATACTTATTTCTACTTAATTTTCTTCAAATTTATTAGTATTTTAATAATCTTATTTTATACATTTTTAATTTGATTTTTATTTTTTTGTTTTATTTTTTATTTAAGTGAAATGTCAAACATATTTAATATATCCTGCGATTCTAATATTGATGACGATAATCATTTTATTTCATTTTAATATTTATTGAGCCGGATCTTCTACAATATTTTAAAAAACTTATTTAAATAATAATAATCTTAAAATAATAATATGATATACTTTGAATATTAAAAAAAAACAAAAAAAAAAATATTTATTTTTATTTTATCATTTTGACTATTTTATTGATCAATACAAATAATAATGATGATGATGAACCTAACCCAAACTTAAAAAAAAAAAAAAACTTGTTGAAATCAATGGCGCTGTAAGCACGATTTTTATTTTAATTTTTTTTTTTTAATACATTTTAGATTAGACGACTATTAAAAATATTTTTTTCTATTGATTTGCAAATAAAGAAGTTTTATTTTTATTTCTAGAGATTTTGTTTTATTAAATAAATCTTTTTAATATTTAATAATGATAATAATAATGACAAGAGAAAAAAAATAAACGGTACGAAATACAGCAGCAGATATCACACTAAGGTGTAATAATGAATGACAGTAGACAGTAGAAGATTTTTGTTTTTTTTTTTTTTTTGCCTTTTTATATATTAAAAATTATTTAAAATAATCTTCAAAAAAATAGATTCTATTTATACAATAAATATGAATTAATTAAGCAAAATCAAGAAGAACAAATTCAAATTAATAAAAAAAAAAAATAAGACAGAAATTGATAAATTGATTAATTTTATCGGTGTTTCTTTTAAAAAAATATTAAAGTCAACATAATTTTAATAATTTTGTTAACCTTGAATTATAAGAACAAGTAACCAAATTTATAATAATTTATTTTTTAAATTTAATTAAATAATTTCAATTTTAAAATCTCATAAATCCTGTATCTATATGTCCATTATACTTAATTTATTTTTAAGTGACACAGACACATTTTATTTATATTCTGATGCAAAATATATTCTTTTTTGTTTTTACAATTTCCCATTTTTAAGCCTACATTATTTATCACATTCTTCAGCAAAGAAATTTCAATTTCAATTTAACGTCACAAAATGCTTTGTATCTGGTTTATACAAAAATCTCAACACTATGAAATTTCTTATAACTTAAAATGGTCTACATCCCCAGTATATCTCTTTAGTTTATTTTTATATTAACCTTTATACTTTTGTACAGTTGGCTTTTGGAAAAAAATAAGGTATATTTAGAGAAAGAAATTGGAAAAAGGTTCGACGAAAGTTGTGGAACTATGTTAACAGCTGAGTTGGCCTGTATATTAATAATCATTGCTATAAATAAATAAAATTTCTCATATATAGATCTAGTTTGAAATGGTGAATATTACTATGTATATTAAGACGAAAACTTGCTATATTTTTGTGCAATATTTAATCATCATTCGTTCGGTTCGTACAATCCAGCACCATTAGATAAAAAAATTAAAAAAACATTCTGTTTAGTAGAGAAGATAAAACATACTATTAGTAGATAACAAAAACTTAAACTACATTAAAATATTACGTTAAGACTAATTATAAAGAAAAACAAAAAATATTAATTTAGCTATAGTTAGCATTACGTATATTATTACAGAGTCAATTTTAACAGTCATAATGCGCTTACGTGGCGGTCAAAAAAGCTTGAAATAGGATTTACTTCACGAAGCATTCTAGTAATTAGTTCAAATCTGCCATACTATGTAGGATGAAATGAAATGTGGAAAATTTCAGCGGAGACTATTCCGGTTTGTTCTTTCAAGCAAAAAATTTGAAATTACGGTAATTAGGTAATGTAAGTCAATAAATTTAAAACGAAAGCAAATAAGTTTCAGTGGATCATTTCACAATAAAAATCTTAGTGCGAAACATAAAAAATTTATCTAGAAAAAATAGATGGATATTTACCCTTTGTATTTATAATTATGATGAATTTTGCGTAAATATTATATGGACAAGTAAATTTTACTTCGTCATTTCTACTTGTATAGATATAACTATAGATACTACGTTTATAAATTCTGTATATTTTTATGCCCTTAATTTTCGTCAATTCAATATCTTGGTTATGTTTCAATTTTTTTTTCAATATTTGTACTACTTCATAAAACTTTTGATGGTAAATGTGAGAATATAGATTTCAATACTTAAAAAACTTAAAACTAATTCCTAGTTTCTATAGTCACATTAGTATAGATTCCAAGCAATTCCAAACAGCTCATATATATTCCGTAGCTACACTTTTTTTAGTTTTACATAGAATTTTTCGGATTAATAAAATTATTTTTGACAAAATGAAACTATTCCCGACAATTTTGCAAATACATTGGTAAAATAAATTTTTAATTCAGTTGTTTAACAATATTGTAGTTTATCTGAGAGATTACAATTAAATTATTTTTCTTATCATTGGTAATGTAAAAACCCATAAAATGCAATAAATGCAAAATTTAAACTGATTCGAAAACATCCACTCTGTTCTATAAAATTTTTATCAATTTACTTATCAATTAAGCCTTGAAATATCATTTGAATTCATATTAATCTGCACCAGAACTTATACTATTACTACCGCATTATGTGATTCATTAGAATATGCAACAAAAAATTAACTTGGATTTTGTATGGTTTTATAAATATGGTTTCTTAAATCTACAGCTGAACGTTGACTCTTTCGCCAAATATGAAATAAAGATAGTAAGAAAAATATGATTGATTATAGTAATATATGAATTTTATTATTATTGCTTTTTTTCTGCAATTGCAAGGAATTAATATTAATATTGATTTATTGTAACTTGCTTGAATTAAGCTCGAAATAAATAAATAATATCCTGGATGCTTTGCTCAGAGTTTCGGTGTTATACTAATAATTCCACAATCATTTTTTTCCCCGATCACACCACTTTCGTATTAAGATATAGTCAAATGACATAACTTCTATATGATGACGGTCGGCTTGTCATCGAGTCGCAATGAGCTTTTTGATCTGATTTCTTAAATTAAAAGATTTTTCATTCCCTTTCATTTTAACAAATAATTTGTTAACGTTTTCATATCAGAACTAAATTTTATTATTCAGATAATTTAACTCAATAATGTTCTTACATTTTAAAGAATAATGTTTTAGAAATTGTTACCTGTTAATATTTTATCTATTCTATACAACATAATGTCATATCGATATTACTTAAGTATATGTACAAAAAGTACAATTTATCGTTCTAATGCCAGTTCAATTTTCATTGATCTTTCATCAATGAATTTTCCTTCAATAATTAACTATAACAGATGGTAGATATTTCTGATTACGCATCACATAATTAAAGTACGCTACTTTTCTATTTTGAATGTTATTTGTAATCGAAAGATGCACGCGCGCCTAGGACTCTTGATAGCGTAGGTAATCGAACCCACTAAAGCCTAACTATCTTTTCTCTGAAGTAACCAATCTACGTGATTAGGAAATTATTACAGAAATAATTTCCATTAAAGATTGCTTTAACATAATTTCCATTTCAGAATACTTATCACTGTGCCCCGTGAATGAAATGGTCATAGTTTCCGCGTGGGAAGATTATTTAAATATATTCATTTTTCTCAAAACTATTGATATAATAATTTCCGTGTAGAACTACCATTATCGTAGAATTTTCCATTTTAGATAGTGACCACCTCGTGGGATTTCATCCTCTTGAGTCGAAGGACATTGTGTACGATTTCAGAACTGCTGCCATTTCCGAGTTCACATAAGTTTGCAGTTACTGCTTGTATTTTACTGTCTATTTCATGATTTCATCCGTGACTGAATGTGCAAATCATGTGATGAAGCTCTTTGTTACGTACGTGCATTAACTATACCACGGAACACTTTATTTTGAAATTTTCGCAGCATTTAGATGTATGTTTTCTTTGTACAGCTCTACAATTGGATACCGTACGCATTCATACAGATTTTAATATCTGCTTATATATTGGAATTTTATTTTGTAGAATTTTTTGCAACTAATGTTTAGCTCTTTTTATGTGTCATACGATATCAATTGAATATCAAATGAATTGTTAATCAAAATCTTAAATACGATTTGAACATAAAATGAATTTCTATGAACTCATAAAGTTGTCGAGAACATTAGAACCATATCTTTTTGTACAATTAATTTCGTTGTTATTTTGAAACCATCCAATAATATACCTTGATCTGATACATGTTATGCTGTGAACATGATATATATGTAACTATAAGTAAAATATAACATTTTCTTGTGATCCAGACTAACTATGCTTCAGGATTTAAAAAATGATTCCCATTTAATTTTGATTATTTTGTACATATATATAACAAACAAAAAATAATATATAAATTTTATATTAATTATATAAAGTATATTAATATGTATATACATACATATATGTAGTACATATGTGCACATACACACTGATATATTATAAAATTCCATAATTTAAAATATAATTGATACCTGTCTAATTTATCTATAATTAAAATTTCATTGTTATTCATTATAATCAAAGTCAATTCATTTGTTTTTTTTTTATTGTCTAAAAAATCAGATAAAACAAAACGCGCGTGCTTAACTTCCTGTTTTCAAAAATGATGTCCATTTTTGATATCATTCACCATATTTTTTTTTTTTTATTTGTATATATTATTATTATCATCTCATCTACCTCGTCTTCATAATTACTCATTTACTCAGTTAGTTATTTTGGACATAGAAACACCGTTGTTATTAATCTCTTCTGAATGAAACACAAAACATCATCTTCATTAATTCAACATTGTAGGTATTTTAATCTTAAAGAAAAACCTCTTCAACCAATGTATTTTGTTCTGTCTATCTTTCTCTATCTTTTTTTGTTTTTAAATAATTACATGTTTATAATGTATTTCCTTCTCTGTTTTACATATTTTATTATATATACTACATAGTTGATTAATATATAATATATACTCACGAGTGTGTATATATCAAAATATATAGAAAATAGGAGACGAAAATCAGCTGTTTACTAGTTTTGGTTGTGGTTTTTTTTTATTGTTTTTATTATTTGCTGAGATTTACCTGAATATTAAAACTTCGCCCATGTTATTTTTTCGTATTTCATGTGTTTGTTTTGTTTTTATTTTTTATTCACAAGGTAAACGAAAATTTCTCAAGTCGACCCGGATCTTGTGATAAAAAACCGAATAAAAAACTAAAAAAAAAAAAAAAAACAAAATAGAAAAAATTTAAAACAAACATAAAAAATAATAATAAGACAAAATTAAATTCAATATAAATGTATCTAGAAGATAACTGAAAGGTGGTGTACCCACTAGTGAGCGAATATGAATATTGAACTTTGAAATAGGATTAATATAAAAATATGTTAAAAAAATTGTATGAGAGAAGAGAAATTTTTGAATTGAATTTTTATAATTTGTTAATACAGTTTCGATTGTATCAAAAAAGGGATAAACTTTGGATACATTAATATTCGATTCAAATTGACCCAGGATACAATCAAATATATTTTGACTATAGTCTCATTATTTTATTTAAAAAAATTCTCACAATTAAATGTCTTCTTAATCAATTTATAATCTTTAAATAATTTGGTTAATTTTTCTGAGTAATGTTCCACAAGCAATTAGGTAAATCTATACAACAGCCGTTATCAAATTTCGCAAGCAAGTAAATTTTTTTCCCGTGTACATTTTTATTTAAACAAACTTGCATTCTCATTTTAATTTTTGGGTTACTGTCACATGCCTGTATTTCATTTTACTGAATTTCATTTGCCTGTATTTTCCATTTGCCTGAATTTCCTTTGATATAAATATTCTGTAAAAGGTGAACTCGAAAATCTCTCCTAACTCATAATCTCGTATATATGTACATATACTCATTACATTTATACAAATATATAATATATATATAGATATATGGATAATATTTATCGTATTCAGTATCTAACATATTCAGTCAAATTGCAAGAAAACAGACAAATAAAATACAGGCCCAAGCCGACCGTCATCACGCTCCCTCATTTTTATAACGCGCAATGGTTAGTACAATCTTATATGTTAAATTTATTGTAATTCTGATTATGTCAATTATAGTATTTTTTAACAAAATTTTTATAAATAAGTGATTTGGTAATAAGATTTGAAACGTGATTTAGTAATAAGGTATGAATATCTGCTTTGCGAAAATACCATGGACTACTGACAATGTTTCGCAGCACTTTGTTTTGGAACGTTTGAATAGTTTGAATATGAAGTTTTTTAGGTCAACTCGATATTTGAATACTGTAGAATACCCATTTGAAAACCCAGAATAGTTTGAATATTTGATTGCAGATTAAAACCTTGTTATATATCAAAAGCGTAAATGTTTATTTAACCAATTAGTCAATACAACTGGTTGTATCTCACTTCTAACATCTGAGCTTTGCATCAAACGTCATACCAAGATATTTTGCAAATATTTGACATGTTATGACGTCATTGTTTATTTTGACCGTCATGTAAGACCCTATTTTTTATTTGTGAAATTATGAAGTGTAGATTTTAATGCATTTAGTTTAATTTTCCATCATCTGGAGCTTTTTTTGTTAGCTTGCTAACCGCCAGTACAACAATATCATTTTCAAAAGTTGTCATCGCTTAAGTTGTCAAGACACTTCAATATTGAAAAAAAAAAAAAAAATTTATTTGGTTTAACCAAATAATAATTTGATAATTTCTGAAAAGTTAAAGCTAAATTTAATTCAGAATATTCTACACTTTCAAAATTAAAATAAGAATAGTTAATTTTTAATAATTATTTTCTTTTACAAATAATATTCTTAAAAAATAATGTCAAACAAAAGACAAAATAAAAAAACAAATTCAAACTATTAACTATGTACGATGTTTAACCTTCTATTTAAATTTAAATTTTAGAAAGCTAAGAAAAAAAAAATTGTTTTGATCCGTGATTTTTGAATATAAAAATTTTAAATTTATATATTTTTTTTTTTGCTTTTTTTTTTTTTGTTGTTTTCTGCTTGCCATATTGAATATAAAATAAAATTAAAAAATAAAACATCATATTAAAATAAATCCACCAACGGATCCAAAATTTACTCAAACTACTAAAAAATATAAATAAAATGTTTTTTTTCTTAAATCAACGATGGTGTGTTTATTTCCTTTGTTGCATTGTATGAATACGTAAAAACTTGCCAGTCTTACAACAAAGATTTTATTGTAAAATTTTGAAAATATGCAGTGGGTTGATTTACAATAAAAAGAAAAACCAAGTTGTTACAAAAAGCTTGTGAACTTGTTAAGTGATTTATTTCATTTTAATACCATATTTATCTATATAGTAGACACATTTATGTAACCTCAAAACTTGATCATTCAATTGATAGAGTTTATAACTAATATTTTTTTTTTTTTGCAATTTTACAAATTTCAATTTAAAGTCAATCTAGTAACTGTGTTATACATAATAATCGAACACAGGTCGTAATGTAAAACCGTAAGACTTATATTAATTAATTGTAGAAACATTTTTGATATTTTAACCTTCTGATATAGATATACTATACGTATGTATATTTTAATTTTTATCTTGGATGGGTAAGTTTTAGTATTTGTAATTATCGTCGCTGTATGATGTGACTTCAACGTCTGGTCTTCCAAATTTGACAACCAAATGGCCTCATACACACTAGGACGATATGTAAGACAAACTGAGTCATGACTGAGTAACACTACAAATAGGAAAATGGATAATGAAATTTAATGAACCCTCGGAAAAATATTTTCTTCGTTCTAAAACGTGTGCCGAGAGGATCAAAATCGTTGATAATAATTAGCCCAAATGAAAATTTTAATTATAAATAAAAGAAATAAAAATTATATTATACAATTTGAAAAAGATTTGAAAAAGATTTGAAAAAAAAAACGCTTGCACCTGTCACTACCTCGCATTTAATTTTGTTTATTGCTTAGGATTAGTATACATTATATCTGGATAATCTATTTATTATTTACTACATCAAAGTATATTAAGGGATTATCTGAGCAAGTAACTTACTAATATCGCAATCCTGTTAAGATAATACGAAGATAAGTGAAACTACTTAATTTTGAACTGTTTGAACTAAATCGTATATAAATAAATAATTAAATAAATCCCTTCCGTAATTACAACAACAATAACATATCTAATCATCACTAAATAATCAAGACGAATGATCAATTTGGACTCAATCAATTTGATCATTTTATCATTCATCCGCTGCTAAAAAATCCGTTGACATGTTAGTTTTAAATTCTAATTTCACTCATACGACTTGATATGAAGGTATTATTATAAAAATCAATTTAGAGATCTATTTAATCAAGATTATTTAAAAAAAATTTCATCTTCATACCTACATCTACATGTTGAAATGATAATGTCATCTGATTACTAATCAAAAGCTCTCGACTTCGAAACCCGCTCAGGACATATATGTTTAATTGAATTTTACCTTTATTTTCATTATTTTTCATGAAATAATGAAATTTTATAAAAATAATGTTGGCTGTATAATTTGGTAACAAATTAAATGAAACTACGTTATTTAAGAATATTTTATTCGTAATAATAGTATTGTAATTTTCCACATTTAATTTGTTAAAATGTACCAGAAAATTAATAATTAAATTAAATTCAATTCATTAATTTCCTTCAATAACTATACTTGTTTAGTTTAGATATATTCTCTGAAAAATCTTAAATACATATATATAGAAAAAATGAATTCTGAACAATTATAAACCCTTCAACCGCTATACGAAAAGATTCAATTCTAGGTCTTGTAGTCAATAACATTTACATTCATAATATAATATGACTTACCAATATTCGAAAGTGTTAAATAATCTGCATAATTACATCCGGTGTATATATCATCAATATTACAAAACCGCTTTCAGGATGTAAGCAATATGTTATCGTAATACTTATAAATGCAAAATTTGTATTATAAATAACAAATAAAAAACTCAACATTATTTTTTCACCTACCAAAGGAATCTATTTTTTTTTATACCAACATCAAACTATTTAATACTTATTTAATATGGATCAGTTCAATGGAATGTGTGAGAATCATCTACCTTGATAAAAAGTAACATTAAAAGAACATATTGATAAAATTAAAACAATATAGAAAATCTTATCTATGCATTATCTATCTATCTATCTATCTATGTTGGGCAAACCTGAGTTCCATATTGTAAAAAAAATAGAAAACTTTCGTGTCCCATATTGTATGTCAAAAATATTTTACAATGTTCCAAATTCCGAATTGTAAAATATTGGTTAAAAAGTGCATTCAACAAATTTTGGATGCTTTCGTAAAACTTTTGTACGTTACCGCTATATAAATTTATTTTTATTATTATTTAAAAAAAAAATATTAAATTTATTTACATTATATTATTAAGTTTAATTTTTACCTAATAACAAAGTAAAAGTTTAATTATAAAATAACTCAAAGAAAAAAATGGCGGAATCAGTGTAAGTAATTGGCAAGTATACTTAAGTACATATTTTAATAATATTTATGTATGTATGTAGGTACCTAAAGTATCATATATAGATACATATATATTAACGTTAAAAGTTTTATGTTTTGGTAGAGCCAAAAAGTGGACACAAAGCCAAAAAAAATTATTAATTATAGTACGGTTGGAATTTGAACGGGATTGAACATAAAAAATTTGCGTTCCGAAATATAAAAAAACTTTGTATTTGTTTTACTAAGTATTGTAATGGTTTTCAATTTTAAATTTCAGTTCGGTTTAAAGGCTGTTTAAAAACATTTTTTTTTACAATACGGAACTCGCCACAAGTAAATTTAAGTTTTTTTTAGCCAACAAGGCTCAGTCTATACGTACCCATTTTGGTTTACAATAATATTGACTTCATATTTAAATCTTATATGTTGAGAAAAGTTTTCCTATTTTATCTCTTAAAAAAAATTAAAAATAAAAATATTAGAATTGAGTTACAAATAAATTATATGTCAGTGCTATGTAGATTAACTGATATGATCTGATTCTTGTAAAATTAAGTGAACATCACGGTATTTCAATTCCTCTTATAGGTTGAATTAACAACTATTTTAAATCTAAATATTTATTTTTATATTAATTTTGCTAGAAGACTTTAATTTGAATACTTGATATCGAAAATACTTAATTTCGAACAAATATTTTATAATAATTAAAATTAAACTAATTAATCCACATTTATCTTAATTGATGAATTGATGAATAGTCTAATAAGAAATATTTTTAAAAGTATTTTCTCAATTTCACTAAATTTACTTTAATTACTACTAATAAAATACTAACTTACAAAATACTAAATTTTAATTTTAATTTTAGTTTTTTATTATTTTAAATAAAATTTGATAAATTCAGTCTATAGACTTTCAAATAGAAAATTCAAATCGAAGCAAAGAAAACTAAAAACAACCTCTTTTCTTTTATTTCATTTTCCTTAAAGTTTTTCAATGGTTTTTCTTCATTTTTCTCATCTCTATCACTGCTATTGTGTACATTGGAAAGTAAAATGTTTTTTTTTTCTTTACGTTTTTTTCTATTTCAATCTTTGTTATTAACCATGTTTGATATAGTGATTATTAGGTATACATGATAGTATTAATTTTCATTATTCATATTTCTTTTTCTCTTCTATCTATGTATGTATAGTTTAAAGTATTTTGTACTCTAATAATCTTGTTTTCGGTGAAAAGTAAAATCTATTCCGGATGTATTGATTTTGTTTAATAAAACAATAAAATATTTTTTTTTTTGGAATTGATAACTATTATATAAAAAAAATTATCGTTCCTGTTTGTTTAAAAAATTCATAGTTCTTTAAATTAATTTCAGAATCAGATTTTTTCAGATTTCAAAAACTATTTCAAAGTCGAGGGTCGTATTTCGTTATGTGTAGTTATAAATTTTAAATATTAATTCACTTAACGAAACACAGCTGGTCTACTAACGTACTGATTCATCAGAGTAGATTACGATACATGCTAGCAACCAACCAATTCTTCTTTGACAGGTCTCTTAGGCTAACTTATATTTACTATAGTGAATAAAATCCTAACTTTCCGTTTACCTCCCTAGCCAAACGTATCGGTATAGAAGATCTTGGCTAGGGAGAAATCTGATGTTCTGGCTATGCACAAAAAATCAAAAACATATAGTATTCAAATGTCAAAATAACATCGAAATCATAAACAATCGCAGTTCAACTTTCCTATAGCCCTTAAAGATGCACAACGTAGCTTACATTGAATGAATAAAGAAACTCTTACAACATCACAATGTTTGGAACAACATTTAGAAAAATAAATCAAGCACAAAAATTTAATTATTAAGTCAAGAGTAATAAAATGCAAGAGTAATAAAAAACCAATTTTTGTTATTTTAATAATTTATCTAACTAAGTTATGTACAGACACCTTGAAATCTGGCTCGAATCTCGAAAAGAAAATGGTTTAAAAAAATTTTCCACATTCATTTGGTAAATTGTTCCTTATAAAATAAAATAGAATGTAATTTGAAACTTTGCTATGATTATTGTTCTACTAACTACAGGTCTGAAACACTAGTTATGCATCTTAACATTATTATACTCTATACAATGCATTTGAAATAAACCGCACAGCTAGAGCTCAAGTGGTAATTGTTACAAGCCAAAAAACAATTTTAAAATAAAATTGTACAAAGTTAGGCAAAATTCTACTTTTACTCATAATTCATTAGCATCTTGTATATTTTATTAGTTTAAAAGTATTTAATTATCTTAACTTAAACTCTTTCACAATAAAATTTCAATTTGTAAATGAAAAGACTTCATCCTCACTGAGTTTTCTGAACGAATGATTACCGAAAAAACCTAACAACAAATTAAGAAAAACTGAATCGTGGCATCAAAAGACACAATTAAGTGCTAATTAGTTTTTCCAGAAGCAATTGGAATTATGACTTCCACCTAATCCACCTAGTCTTGTAAAAAATTTATTTCATAATTCTACAATATAATAGTGAATAGTCTATCTTAAAAAACACTCGATTTTATAACTGGAAATGGATCCAAAAAATAGACCATCACCCTTACATTTGTATATATGTTACAACAAATCATTTTTTTCAGTTATATAAGGTTATTTCTGTAACACCCTGTATAATATTGTTAAACTTTTTAGTCAAAATATTTGTTTTTGTTTTTTTCGTTACAACTGAAATTCTTGTAATTTAAGTTGAGGTAACTTATCCACCTAAGTTTATGCAAATATACAAATAATACCTACCTATAATTACTATGTATCGTAGTTTACTACTCTCTTGACTTTCACTGCCATCATCAGATGAACTTAAAAACAAATACAAAAAAAAATATAAAAAAAAAAATCAAAACAAAAATCAAATCTTCATAAAAAGAAGCTCTGTTTATACTATTTCTGAACTCCGGTTTCTTATGATACCTTGTTTTCAGTATTTATCCTCTATATTCGACATTTTGATTGCATTTCTTGTTTACAACACTACCGTGACTAATACAAAAATTGGTTTGTTAATAACAAAAAAATATTCAAAAAAATGAAATTCTATAAACATTTTTTAAAAATGTGACGTAAATAATTGCAAGTTTTTCTTCAATGCAAACAGCATTTTGTAACGATCATAATTGAATATGTTTACCTATCTACGGTCTTTATGCTACGCAATACAATATTGTAGTAATAATTATAAAATATTTAATTTAATTTATTTTCTTTATGTATATATTAATATACAAGAAAAATTTGTAATCCTTTACGCAAATAACGAGGGAGGTGTTATCACAATCTTCAAATTGGCCAGCTGTAATCCTACCACAATGTAAAAATAGTATTGACAACCTGCCAGATTGCTTAGAAGACGTTTTGTTTGGCTATTGAAATAATGCATAAAGGCACGAGATGCTACTACGGTGATATGACACTGTATGAAAGTGTAAGAGCAACTACTAAGAGTATTTTTGGAACTTTTTGCGCAGATATTATAGCCACGTAAAGGCATGGATTTGATGTTATTTGGTATCATGGATTTTTGTTTATTTTAACTATTATCATTACTCTTTATTTTAAATTATATATGTACTATAAAACCCGTATGCAATGTAACATAATAAAACAGTTGTGCTGTAACTCTGCGACGAATTTCATAGATATAATTAAGCGATCGGTTAAATTTTAATATTATACGTGTTGTAATCGATTTTGAGTTACCGTAATTGTAATACGGCTGTGAGAATTGAGTTACATGTATTTTATCTGAAACAGATATGCTACAACTTATAGAGATGAATATAACAGTCGATTCATTTCAGTTGTTAGAGCCAATTAGATTGCTGTTAGTCTCGAACACTGTTTTTTTTTTATGTGAAGATTTAACAATCAACACTATTGTTAAAATAGGTAAATAATAGCTTACTGCAGTTAAAATACAAACCTGTGATGATAACAGTAAATTAAATATCGTAATGTAAATTCTGTTATTTTAATTTTCATTTTGTGATGATGTGAACGCTGTATAGTTCTCTTAAAAAATGATTTTATAAAATTGAAAATGCTTGTTTAAACAAAATGAAACTTGAAATTGTAAAAATAATCGAAAAAATTTAATTTTAATGAAAAATTTATATTTATTCAAAAGATTAATACATGGCATTGAAATTTGTAAATAATTTCGGGCCCATGGTCACTTGTTCTTGACGAAAAGCCTTCTAGAATATAATAATAATTAATCAGCGATTATTCACTTACAAAATTATTTTAAATTTTAGGAAATACATAAAATTACATTAATTAGTTCAAAAATATTAAAGAAACTTTTTAGTTTTCCAAACAAAATCCAGTACTATTTCTTATATACGAAACTAACTGTACATATTTCCATTCTATCGTACTATAGCTACTGGTAAGAACTTATATATGTATATATTATTAGGAAATAAATTGATCAATAAATGTTTTCTATCTTGTCGTATCTTGGAATATCCATTTAATTTTGAATTTCATCATCAAAAACATCAAAAACAAAAACTGGAAAATCAGTAGGTACAAGAGCTTTAATTGTTAACTAAAAAAAAAAATTTTTTATAGTCATTTTTATGTTCAACACGATGTTGTCATCACCTTTCAACATCAAAAAATAAACAGGTAATACAAAAATAACTGAAAACATAAAACAGTTTTGTCCGTTTGACGTATTTCTGTTTTTTGTTTTTCTATTTTGTCTATTTTGTTAACCCCTTTCAGATCCCTTTAAAATCTATAAAATAAATTTGGAAATTTTAAAATAATTTGAATTACCATTACCATATGATACCTACCATTCAGAGTCTCTGAAATATATGTACATTATATATTTGTTTTTTTTTCATATTATGTATTCGATTATTTTTTTTTAACCAGCAGCCAACACACACTTATCATAAACATTAAAAGCCATTTTAATATGATTTAATAAAATTTTATTAATTTTTCATGATTTTTACATGATTTTATTTTTTGTTATAAATCATAATACTTTCATAGGAAAATTCAAAAAATTGGTTTGTAGATTAAAAACATTTAGATACTTTTTATTTTTGTTTTTATATAAGTAGTTTCAATGAAAGTCATGTTTGAGAATTAAACTTGTTTATTTTTTAAGATACATAGACGTTTCGTTTGAAAAAAATAAATTTATGAAGAAACATTGAAATTTTTCAGTCAAACTTTTACAACAATTTTTCAACAATTAAAAAAATCACTTCTACTATACGAGGTTGGTCACGTGCAAAAGTGCAAAAAACATGAGTCATTGTTTCCTGTTACTTGTACTTCTTTTCGTCATGACAACTTCCATTCATTGAATAATTCAATATTCAATCGATATAAGATTATATCAAATAATGGTACCTAATAACTTTCCTTTTCTGATTGATGATATAATATTTTATTAGGTGAGTTGGTATATTTTATATAGATAGATCTTAGATTAGAGCAATTACTGACTACAGTGCACTGTAGTATTTTTGCAGTGCACTGCAGTAAAAGCTTATTGCAAAACAACACTGAGTCGTAAATAAAGCATTAAATTGAAGAGATCTGTTCGAAGTGTAGTACTTTTTAAAACAATTGCCTTTTTTCATGTTTCTGTCAGTATAACTAAGTTTGAATTATATTTTTGTGCATTTAAGTACGGTACCATAATGTTTACAATAAAAGGTTGAACGTGCACAATGTTTATATTTTATATATTTATTTATTTATCTTCTGGTATATAAAACTAATTTAATCTGGAAAATTACCATTATTGTCAGGAACTTACTAGGTCGTTTTAAATAGAATAGTTTCATTCTACTTAAGCTATCATCAAATCATACAAATTCAAACTGAAGAAATTTTTGTAAATAATGAAAGAAAACTTCAATTAAATATCCATGTCCTGAGCGCAATTCGAACCCGAACTTTCTGATTATTAATCAAATGACAACTACAACAAAATGCAAGTTGACTTCTTTAATCTCATTTAATAGGTTTTTGTTATTAAATTCCGATACTGGATAGACCCCAACGGGTAATCCTACTTTCGTAAAATATAAACTAACTATATTTACTTTTAATTTTTGCCATTAATTTACGTTTTTGATACCTTTTCATCACAATATAACATCATGAATTAAAAAGTAACTATTAGTTTCCCTATCACATTCATCATAATATATCGTATAAAGTTTAACCATTCAATTCAAATTCGATTCGCAATAAATATAAAATATAATAAAATTTTATTGAAATTTTTAATGACTGCGACAAAAGACTACTGCTAAAACGGGCATAAAAACAATAATCGATTAAAAATTAAAAAAAAAAAAAAAAGTGCATTCATATTATGATATTTAAAATCATTAAAATGCGAATTTAATTTTGTTGAGAAATGTACAATATTGCATTGTATATTGAAAAATATATAAAGAAAAAATATTAATGAAATCTGGTATTATTTAACTTAGCCTAACCTTAAACCAAGTCTGATGATCTTGGAATCTCCAATTTTACATTAATTTAATTTAATTTTCGCTTTATATTTTCATTATATTCGGGTAAAAATCATCAAAATATGCCAGTATACATGTGCATATAAATATATATATACTAATGGGGCCCCTGTGCAATTGCACAATAGTAACTTTATTTAAAAAATCCTAGATAACATCATCAGTGATTCATATCAATTTATATGAATCTTATTTATTTTTTTTCTGTAGGTAGGTGGGAATCGACGAAGGACACCAAGTGGTTTCAGTCACGCGCGCGCAAGCCCACAATGGTAGCAATGGTAGTGAGGGCCCTAAACCTACTAAAACCACGTCTTTTTTGTCTTTCATACATATCAAATCCATGATAGATCGATTAATTAACTCTTACTTTAAGTTGTGGTTTATTTTTTCTGTTATTTTAATTTAAATTAAAATTAATTAAAAGCTTCAAAAAGGTGATTTAAAAATAAAATAAAAAAATAATAGTGTAAAAATTGAATCTATTTATGTATTTTTAATATTTTATATTCGTAGAATCCGAATTTGCATAAAAAAGTATCCCTTCCCATTTGAAAATCTCGATTTCGAAATGTTTCGGTGATTTTTGGTCGTAAAAAGCCGATTTGCGGTCCTTTCCGGACGTTGAAAATACCACCAATCGATAGAGCACCGTCTATTTAGTTAACAAACTTTTCTTTAAATTTTGAAATAACGGCTCCTTCTTCGTATATTCTTTTTAAATAGCAGAAGCAAATGAACTAACATTTATTATATCATTTTTGATATGATCTGATTTTTGTTTTTCTGTTTTGTTTTCAATTTTTGTTTGTGTTTTCGTTTTTATACTTTTTTCTATGAGTTTGTGTGTTTATTTAAAATGAAAATTTTTTTATGAAAATTTTTTAAAAATTGTCTGTGATTGAAATTTCATTTAGAGTAGATAACGCTCTACTCGCAAATAACGGTCGGTTATATAGTGTTAATATGGTGGTTAAATGTTTTAAGTATTCCCCGCTGTTTTGCATATTTTTATTTTTGGCTTAATAACTTGCTAAAATTTTAATATTTTTGTGCTGTAATTTACTATTCAACTACTTTTCCTTTTTTACTCCCCTCCCCACATCTTTCATCTTGTGTATTATATTTAATATATATATATATATATATTTTTTTTTTAATCGAATTAATTTTACAACAGTACAAATCACAAATTTTGTAACAATACAGTGTAATCAAATCAGTTATTCAAGAAATCAAATTTTACGATATGGAGATTTTATTTGAGAATAAAAAATCAAAGATCTTATATTTTAAATAAATTTTTTATAGCTTTCAACAATCTTATGTAATCAAATATTTTCTTCACATGATCAAACTAATTTGATACAGATTAGTTTGATCATGACTTTTTTCGTGATCTAATATTATACATAGCTCTTAAATTAAGACTTCTAATAACATTCTTTAGGTTTTAAGTGATATTGTGTACGAAATTCCCATTCCAAAATCTGCAATAAAATTTTCTTTTTTGTCGAAATTTTTTTCAGTTATTGGTTTTTTTTTAGTTTTGTAGGAAGTATGCAGCATCCATTATAATTCACTATATTATTTCACATATTAATAAATGTACTTACAAATTCTAATTTGTTACAATATGATAAATAATCGACGAATTTTGCGTACTAGCTTTTCTATATAATGGTAATCTAAAATCTTACCATTTCGTGTTTAATTTAATTAACGGTACTGCAAGTTTTTTACTACATATTTTTCATCTCATTTCTTGTCAACACATTAAATGTGGAAAACTATTACTATTGTCATGAACGAAGTTTGTTTAAATAGAATAACTCCATTTAATTTAAGATGTTTTACTCGATTATAATTTTAATTGTTTTTGGACTTTCAAATAAACTTTGTCTTAAAAGTCCCTATTTTTTGCTTAAATTAAATTAAATTATTCAAAAATTAAATATAACTCATTGTAGCTCATTGATGTATCAGAAAATTACTAAAACATAAACAAAGGCAACAATGATTATTATGCCATGATAATATCAAAATAGTTTAACGGTTTAACCAATTAAATCGGGTGGAATATTCAAACGGCAGTAATATGGAATTAAGTAGTAAATATAACAATTATTGATGTAGCACTGTTCGACTGAATTTATCTAAATCTAAATCATACTAAACCATTTAAAATACTCAATTATTATAGTCACAAGAACATTTATCTCTTCTCACAGAAATCCTAAAATTAATTTACAAAAAATATAACACCAAAGAATATCGATATTCAAAATTATATACCGTAGAATTATTAACAACACTAAAAACGATATTATGTGTTATCCAAATTAAAAATTAAAATTTTGAAAAAAGAAATATATATATATATATTATTATATATGTACATATATATATATATATATTTTTCGACCGGAACATTCCGTTCAAATACAATTAATTATAAAAGCAATAAAAATCACGAAGAAAAGAAAACAAAAGAAGAAAAAAAATTGTGAAAGCCGGATTTTCAATTTCATTCAATCCCCAATAATATTTCAAGCTGTCGTCAATGTAAATGCTTTGCAATAAAAAAAAAATTGAAAAAAAAAAGTGTACGACAACACCATAAAATTTTTAAATTTCTATACACAGTTCATCTTAAATACTCGCGCGTAAAAGCTTTTATTTATTTTTTTATTTTCGTATAATACTCTGTCACACGTTTTTATTTTTCTTATTAATTTTTCTTTCTTTTTTTTTGTATATAATATTTATACCTACATATTATTGAAAAAGCCAATCACCTGAGAAATGTTTCCATTTCATTCTCCATTTAATACTAGAATAAATTTCGCAAAAATTACAAAACAACACTTGAATATTGTATACAATGTTGCTCATACTGTTGTTGTTTATATTTATTATTACAACACCACGCACAATTTAATTATTTATTTTTGCAAAACAACAACAAAAAAAACGTCATCAATATGATAACCATCATAAATATTTTAACAGTCATGTTGTAAATCTAGATTATTATTACCAGACATGATATAATTATTTCATTTACAAATGTCTCACTTTACAATGTCTAATTTGTATAGCTTCAAATATGAATGATTAATACGTTTCTTGCTATAGGAGTTAGTGTAATCAACTTGAAATCATTAGAACTATGCGCTTGGAAAAACGCTTAAGATACGGTGACATCGTCAATGTCTTAAAAAAAACTTCAACCTTGTATAATGTAAATAAATCTAAGTTGTAAATATTATCCGTAAAATAAGTTGGCAACATTGTGATTTCTGAGCCAGTAGTTGTTTGATAAATGCAAATCTGCAGTCAATCTGCATATTCTGAATTTATGAAAGCATTTGTCAGATTTTCTTCTGATTACTATTCATAAATACAAACTGAAAGTCTACTGGACGTTAACTTGACAGAATAAATTTTAGTATGCATATGTATGCAATTTTTTTAACTAGTTTCCTTTATTGTTTACAGTTTTTTAGTTTTTGTTTTGTTATTTAAAAACAAAATTGTTATTTTAAAAATGTAAGTATTCCATATTATTTAATAAATTACAAAAACTTTAAATAAAAAATTTATTGTTAATAGGAGTAGTGATTCCGACGTAATTTCTATTAATTTCTATTAGATTTGCCACAGAAAACGATTTTAAAAGTGGAAAATATAAAAAAAATAACAGGCATATGAAATGAACAGAAACTTTGCAGAATTTTCAACTAAATTAATGTAGAATATAGGTAGGTAAACAAAATATCAACTGGTGACAAACTTGTTATCAGTTTGCAGCATTTATGAAAACACTCATTGTGTTTTAATTCATTTGTGATCGAGCAAAATGAACAGAAAATTGTTATTAACACTGTACAACATTGGATTTTTGTTCAAATACTTGTCAAACCGGTCACGAAGACATCGTCAACAACAATTGTGATGATGGGGTCCATGTCTCAAGCTCTTGACATTTAAGATCATGTGGACGTTGTATTCAACTTTGTGTTGAAACACTTACGATATCAACAAGGGTATTCATAAATGAATCTAATACTCTGAATTATTTTTTTGGTCATTCTTTTGTGAGCTAAGGACTTCATATTGGTAGGTAAGTATAGGTAGAAGCGACCATTTCAGTTACTTCTGAAAAATCAATTAATACTTAATTCTGCCTTTTTGATATCACAATTCGAGTGACTTATTTGTTGTTGTTGGTTGTTTTAGAGGATCACTCTCACTACTATCCGTGAAGATCGTAACTTTGGTTTTGGTTGTACTTTATATTGACCTCGTCATATTTTCCTATAGATGATTGGTGAAAATGATTTTCAAATTTCATGTGCATTATATTTTTTTTTGGTTTCTGATATATTTTTCTGTAAAAGTAAAGATTTTGATTATAAACTTTTAAAGTCATAATAAAATCTTAAATTTTTTTTTGATTGGATTTATTATTTTTCTTTTTTTTTCTTGTTACTTCTCGTGGTAGAATAGGGCATCTACTTCCCTCCTCCACTGTTCTCTGTTATGTGCAGATATCTTGATTTTTTCCAAAGTTCGTCCATAGCTAATCAATTCAGCTGTTATGGTTCGACACCAAGTATTGTTGGGTCTTCCCTTACTTCTGCTGCCTTTGAAATTCCATTCTGGGCTCATTCTGATTATATTTGTTGATGGATTTTCTGCACTTAATTTGGTTCGTCTATTTATCATAAATCCCTATTACAGATCGTGTTGGACCAGAATATTTTGCAAATTCTTCTTTGCCACTTGTTCACGAATACTTGTAGCTTTGGATTTATCTTATTTGCTATTTGAATTTGCTTTGAATATTCTAATTTTGGTTATTTGGATTTATTACAATGATATTTTAATTAAAGTCAAATTTTTCAAACTGAATTCACAATTTACTGATTGATGCAAATGAAAACCTGTGTAAATATAAGGAAATTAACCTATTTCCACATCAAGTAGTACTGAATATATAATGACCGAAATACCGAAACAATTGAAGAATTTAATTTAATTTTGTTTTTAAAGTGTAATTGAAGGATAAATAGATTTAAGAATTTACATGATATATGTCGGGTTTTATTTCACTAATAATTTTTATTTGATTGCATACACATTTATCAATATTTTGGAAGCAACACACTTTCTTCAACATTTAAATAATTTTTTCCTGAATGAGTAATCGTTTTAACTGAATAAAAATTTATCATTACTAATGACACAATATGTTTTTATATTTTTGTTTTGTATATTAATTAATTTAAATGTAGGAAACTACACCTATTTTAAAGTAACTTCGTCTTCATAATAGTAATTAAAATTTTTACAACTTCTTACAACATATGCTAATAGACAATCCCATAGACTAATTTGATTAATTTTTTTTGAGATCCCAGTGAATCGTAATATCGTCGTTGTCCTGAAGTAAGTTCAGTGTTCATGACATACTTGATTTGTCGATGTAAATCCGATTTTTTTTTTTAAGTTCATGTATTACATTTTATCGTCTACCGTATGTTAATTGGCACAATTGTAATAATTTCTAACTATAGTCCAAAAATAGTAGTATAATACAAAAATAGTATATATTTATAATTTATTCATGAATTTTCAATTATTTTGTTTGATTTTATTAAATTTTATATGTATGTAAGTATGTATAAGTAATTTAAAAATATAAAATAAAATTTTGAATAATATATACTATACTCTATTGCAAAAAAGTTTACCTATACCTTGTTTGTATTTTAAATCCGTTTCAGTGCTGACATAATGATTTCTCATTTTTTTCTCATTTTGCCATAAAATCTCAGTAGATGCGATATAAAATCAAATATTTTATAGATAGTAATTAATTACCTACAAAACTTTTTTTATTGTGATGATAAGTTCAAAGGTGGGTTAACTTTTCTTTTTCTGCAATAGAGTAGTACATAAAAAATGAAAGTACAAATCCTAGTTTTACATTTATCTATTATTCGACTCCTTAAAAACCAAAATGACAACTGAACGTCTTCTCTAAATACAAAACAAAAAACAATTTGAAATTTTTCACTCTGGCAATACTTACCAGAGAGTAACTTGAACTTAAATAATTTAAATTTTTTTTAAATACATTATAATGTACATTTATAAAATCCAGTATTTTTTTAATATAAATAATTCCAATTATCAAATTGTGTTGAAACAAAAGAAATAAAAACAGTTAATAGGTTAGAAACTCCTATTATTGAACTTGGACCAGGTTACAATAAAAATATCTTAATTTTTTTTTGTTTCGCATTATTTTTGTATTTAAATTTATTGAGTTTTTAAAGAAGTTGATGCATATCGTCACTTAAGTAATTTTTATAGTTACAAATAAGTTTTAACTGAATCTTATTTTTGTCTTTTATTTGTCAAAATTTCGAGAATCAATATTACGAAAACAAAAAGAGAAGTTATAATTTAAAATAAAATTTCTGTTATTTCCGGTCAAATTTTCAATTTTTGATAATCAATTTTATTAAGCAAAAAAATATTCTTAATCTAGAATAGATAATTTTTGACAAAACTTGTCGTTTACTAAAAATGTTAATTTATCACAAAACAAAAAAAAAAGTGTTTTTTTTGGCTTTTGTTTTTTGTAGAGACTTTTAAAATTAATTAAATTCGTAAAAGGAACGGAAATAACTAATTTGAGATTTGAATACTGTATGGTTAAGTTTTGTTCCAAACAATTAAATGTTCTATAATTTACAGCTTGCTATGAACTGCATTTTCATAATTTACTTGCTCATAATAACTTGCTTTTTCAATGCATAATTCAATATAATGGATTAAAATAATTATTTTGAATTATTTTTTTAAAATTAATTCATTAAAATAGTGCATTATGTTCAAAAATAATGCATTACAAAAAATAATTCAAATTATTTGAATTACTTTTCAAGTTATTCAATGAATTATTATTTGATTGAGAAATATTTTTTACAAGGAGAGAATGATATGTATGTATAATGGCTATTTGTCCACCAACACTCGCTACAAAACTGACTAAAATAATATTAATAGACTATTTTGGAAAATGATACAAACGAAATTGAAAAATGCTTAGTAGATCAATTTTCTGAATATTTAAATTTACCACCAAGTAAAAATAATGCTATCATGGTTTCAATATTGTATTCTACAATTAAATTATGTTGGTTGAACGCTTGTTTTCAATTCAAAAATAGCTCAAATAATTTGAAGTATTTTTGGTAAGTAATGCATTATTTTTGAATATAATGTATTATTTCAATGCATTACTTTTAATAAATAATTCAAAAAATTAATTGTACTATATCATATGAAAAAATTATGGGTTATTTTAATTCATTACAAAATAATGTTAATGTAAACGTAATGCATTAGTGCAGGTCTTTGCTCTATGATGCAGAGCTGGGATGAATGCATTACGTCTCAATTATCATTATTTTAACATAAATTAAAATAATGCATTAATTTGTTTAATAATACATTTAAATAATTATGTTGAATTATATTTTCAAAATAATTCATTAAAATAATGCATTATATTCAAAAATAATGCATTACATATAATGAACTATCAAAAATAATTCAAATTACTAGAATTAATTTTGAACTACATTTTCCGATTTTGGATGTTATATTTTACATTACCAAAAACTGATAATTAGAAAACAATATATCATATTATGTATAATATAATATGTATATAAGATATTATATAATATGTAAATAAATAAAATACAATACAGATTTTTTAATTTTGTATTATATTATATAACTTAAAATCACTCACTTTACTCGTTTATCTAATTGATAATAAATAATATGTTTTTTTAAAATACGTTTATTGATCTTTTAATAAAACAAATAGTTTTTTTTATACATAAAATAGAATTTATTTATAATTTAAAATTTAATATTTAGTTTTTAAAACTATTTTATATCAGTATAATATTTTTGAATTAAAAAAGTAATTCATTGAATTATTTCAATTACTGTTGAATTAGTTTTAATTTTTTTAATAAGTATAATTGGTATAATGTAGGTAATTCAATTAATTTGAATTGTTTTTGGTAATGTTTTTATATATAACATATAAAATATAAATTATATGTAGTGTATTATTTTTGCATATGATTCATTATTTTAATGAATTATTTTGAAAATATGTATAATTCAAAATAATTATTTTAATGCATTTTTAAAGAAATTAATGTATTGTATCTAATTAATAATTACGAAAAGTGATGCATTATAATTATAATTCAAAGTTCTCATCTCTGCTATGATCTATATTTATTAGAGATACGAAATTAAATTACACAAAATTACTGATAAATAATTCTTATTCTGCAAGATATTTAATCTAGAAAAAGGTTAATATCTTGTATAAGTTATGATGATACTCTCTTATTATAATTAGTTATATTGTACAACAAGGGTTTTCAACAAAAAAACAACATAAGTGTAATAACAATATTGTTAAGTTGATTTTATTTCTTCTTTTTCTTTAATTAGGCATTTAGTGCCTGTTTTTCAATATTTCTTATCCTTAATTTGGCTATGACGACGTCTAAAATTCTTACCGTTTTTCGGAGGTAATTAATTATTATCGTTTTCAGTCCACCTTCTGCCATTCTGCTATTTACATGGTCTCTCCACTTTCTTCGTCTTTTTTTACTCTAACGCACAATATTTTGAATAAAATAGATTTTATTTGGATATATCTAAATAGTGTAAAGTTTCATGATATTTTCAATTACCATATTTTGTTGAATTTTTAATTTTCATTTATATTATTTGCACACTCTCGAACCAAGTTATGATCGAATAAGGAAAAATTGTATCAAGTGCTTATTATAAAAATGACAGTAACCTTTTAAATAATTTATCCAACTGATAGATACATATTTATGACTTCTATAACTGTTTAAAAATGTTTAAAAATTATTTTCATTCAAATTAAATTTCTTATAAATAATAATAAAAAAATGCTTAGATCACAATATTCTCTTTTTGACCGCAAAATTTCACTTTCAATACGACTGTGTTCAAGTTTAATGATCGTGTACTAAACTACAACTTACTACACATTTTGTTACTGATTTTCTTTTCCATTTCTTTTATAATAATTTTTTTTTTTTGCAAATTAAATTAACTTACCTAACTAAAAAGCTACACAAAAAATAGAAAGAAGGAGAAAAACATCTTAGAAGACGCCACCACGAACACAAAAGAAACATTTTGATATCAAGCAAGAGTATTCAAAAATTCAAGTACAAAGTTAAAATATTTCTTCTGTAGCAGAAAAAAGAGCAAAACAGAGAGCATAATAAAACTATGCTTAATAATTTAATATGTCGTGGATTTCGTAGGCTTTTAGATAGAGTGCATGAATTATAATTTAAAATATATTCCAAATTCATTCATTCATAGTACATTAGATTAGATAGATAATAGATATTTAAAAAAAATTGTTATTAGTACATACACAATAAAAATTTATATAAAGTAAAAGAGTGAACTTAATAAGAAGAAAAATGAGAAAAGCTTTAAAATAAAATCCCAGCTCTACAATTTAAAATCTCTAGTTTTAAATTTAAATTTTTTATTTTTTTTGTTTTCGCATACACAACCTAACATACTTTTATTTGTTTTTTTTATTAGTATTTGTGGTAAAGTTAAAACGCTGTAAAATTTTATTTATTTGTATTTGTGGTTAAATGTTAAATTAAAATATAAATAAAATTTTTTATATTTTCTTATGGGATGAACGTTGTTAATATAAAAAATTAAAAAACGACAATAATAAAACAAAAAAGAAAAAATATTTCTATAATATCTCGATTTTTCAGATTTTTCAGTTGATTATAAACTTTCGAACGGAAATAATGATGAAGAATTTTTGAAACGGAAATATAAACAGAAATAAAAAATAAATAAATTAATTAATAACTATATATAAAAAATTTTAATGCTACTATAATAAATAAACATACTTAGTTATATACACTAGTATACAATAAATTTATGTTAAACTTGACAACGCTTTATATACGATTATATATATACGATACGGCAATAAAACAAATTTATAAAATTTAAATTATATAAATTATCAAAAAAAAAAAAAAAAAAAACAATTTTTTTAGTTAATTATCTAGTTTGGAAATTATAAAATAATAATAAAAATAAAAGAATTAAAAATAAAAAAATTAATTAAAATCAAATAATTTTTGAAATTCAATTTTAATAAAAAAATAAATTATTCAAAGATTTTATTTAATTATTCAAATTATTACAAATAAAATTGCGTTTTTTTGTTAATGAATGAGTGTCTTAAGTTTATTGAAAATTAAAAATAAATAGTCAATAATAAATTTTAAAATTTAAAATATTTATTTAAAATTACCATAAATTTATTTAAAACAAAAAAAAATATTTATTTAAAATTTTATTTTTTCTTTTAATTAAATTGTTTATTTTAAGTGATTTAATATTTTGATTTTGTGTTCTGATTTAATTATTTAAATTATTTGAAATAATTCTAATATTATAAAAAAAAAAATTATTAAACAATTTTACAAAAACAAAAAAAAAAAAAAATTCATTCATCATTCAGTGTTTATCCGTGAACAAAAATAAAAGAAGAACCTGTTGCTCTTAATAAAACCAAAAATTATATGCATGTACACAGTAACAGACACATGCATGAATATACTAATAAAGAAATATCTAACAAATACATTTGTGGATTAAAAGTCAAAACAAAAAGAAAATTATTATATATACATACATACTATCTAAATTCTAAATACTTGTTTTTATACCATTACTAAACAACTCTTTTGGATTTCTTTTTTTAATTGAAATTTAAAGGAAATTCTGGATATATCTGGAATTTAAAAAAGAAACAAAAAAACCTACATATTTTTGGGTTTTTAAGATTTTTCGACTATAACAAAATTTTTTAATAGTTCTTGGATTACTTACGATTTACACACAAATTATATTATACGTATATATATACAAAAAATATCCTTTTTTGTTTTGAAATAAACATCTAAATGGTTACAATGCTAATAACAAATTGCGAAAATGATAATAATAATACCAAACAGGTAAATTAAATTAATTTTTCTTTTTTTTTTTAATTAAAATATTTGAAAAAATTTTATTTTTATTTTTTCAATAAATTTCAATTTATTTTTTCCGATCTATGCCCCATGGATGGCGTTGTAACCGGATGAGGACGATGATGAATATGTAGCATTAAAACTTTGATGGTTTTAGTTTTCTTTACCGAATTCCTCTAATTGTTTCTTTCGTTATGATTTTTAGAGATTGTCGCGCGTCTAAATCAACCTACAGACAGAGATACGGAAAATTTGTTTTGAATTTTCGTCCGCTTTTAATAAAATTTTGTTCGCATTACTTAAACATTCGTTAGTTAGTTGTGTGTAACAAAAATTCGACCTTTAATTTTTTCCAAAATAATTTTTGTTTATTAATACCATCAAAGCTCGGTTACACTAGACATTAATCCATATACAGGATTGAAAATACACTTGTTTTGTAACTTATTTATTTATTTATACATCATTATGCCTCCGTCAATCACCTTTCCTTATCGAAGTGTGGAGTAATTTGTTTTTTTTTGTTTACTTATTTGTGGTTATTTATTTTTTTACTGTTTCTAATACTGGACAAGGTCGAAAAATCTCATAAAGAATTCTGCTTTCAGTGGGAATCGAATCTGGGACTTTTCGGTTAGAAGACAGACTCTCTATCGCCACCCAGCGTCATAAAACGTGTTGTCTGTAATTTTTCTGTAAATTTAAAGATTTTCTTAATACGGGCTAATTATCTCCATGTTTTTTTTTAATTAATAATTTCATGTTTAATTTTAAACATTTAGGTATGTTATAAAGAGATCATTGAAAAACTATACGCATTAATGAACAAAAAAAAATGAATTATTTAGTACATAGAATTTTGGTTTTCTTTATTATTAAATCTATGCCCAACATAATGCATCTTGTAAAATTATCATAAGTAGCTATTGTTTCAATATCTTTTTGTTTTATTTTTTCTTTTCTCTCTTTGATTTTATTGAACTTTGTTATACGCTTAACTTAAATTTTTATTGTTATTTTTTATTTTATTTTTTGTTTATTGTTCTAAAAAAAATTTGTCACAAAGAATAAATCTGACATTGCATATTTACTATCAAACACACACACACACATGTTTATTTAATTTTTAGTTTTTATATAAAAAATGTATTGAATAACTCTTCTAGCTGGGAGCAACCTAGATCGCAAAATACATTTAACAAATGAATATTTGGTCTAAAAAAGCCTTTTCGTATTTAATATTATATTTCTTAATAATTTTTTTAACAAACAAAATATTAATTAGTAAAAAATTTATTTATAATAATGAGACACTTCGCTAAAAACCGATATAAGAAAATTTCAACCGATTTGACAAACAATTTTAATTTTTATATCAAATTATAAGTTTTGCCAATAAACTTGGATAAGAGTTTCAGATGGTAGCGAACCGACAAAAACAAATTCTATGTAGTAATAAAAATCAAATATGCTTTTGGGAAATACCATTTTTTTAAATGACTTAGTTCTAAGGTCATTGTACATTTGCGAAATGGGTATAAATATAGACTAACTGTTCTATGATATTTGAAAGATTTAGATGAGATGCAGATCAAATCTATTTCTACACATTTATTTTTTTGCCTTTAATATTATTATAATAAATTATTATTGTACAAAATATTTTAAGTAAATAGTATAATGTAATACACAAATATGTAAACTATTAAAATATGTACATCTAAACAAAATTGACTAGAATTGATGATTATTTAAGAACTTTTAAATCAATCTGTTTGTAATCTTTGTAATCTATTCTATATTTTTATTTAAATAGTAATTGTGATATGGATGAAAGTGAATAATAGTCCTGAAAACAAATTAATTTAAGCATGGGTTTTTGACGCAAACAAATCAAATGAAATAAAATAATATTGTAATGACGTGTATGCACCTATAGAATTAAAAACTTTGAACAAATTGATATTATTTAAAATAAGATTTAAAAAGTATTTTTTACTACGTAATCAATATCAAGCAATAGACTATTTGAATAAATCAACTATCTATTTATATTCTACTTAAATTCTACATCGTACAAATTAAAATCTATCTGGTAGGTAAATCTAATTAATTCTAAAAAAATTTTTTGAAACTTAGTTGTTAATAATAAAAAACCAATAAATAATAAATAAATATTGTCTCAAAAACAGCAGTTCGCTCGTCTATGAATTTCGGACTGGATTGAATTTTTTTGGTTTATGTTTTATCCATTTCCACTTTATTGTCCTTATCTCTTCTGTTATGGGCTGTGATTCCTTCTGGTGTAGAATTCTAATGATTATTTACATATTATTCCGATGCACACCTTGATCTCTATGACCGGACGCCACTGAATTGTATGTGATAATCCTGTTCGGTCATTATATTTTGACTTTTGAGAACCCATCAGTAGGTATTAACATTTTATTAATTAACTATTTTTTGTTTTTTTATGTTATATTATGATTAAGTCTTTCTTTTTTTAATAGTAATCTTCTTTAGTATTTTGCTTCATGGTGAAGGTTAAACTATTTGTGCAGTATCCTTTTTACACAAAAGATTGTTTTAAGTTTTTTATAAGTTCATTTCTTCGATTGAATGGAGAAAAAAGCAGGATCTTTTTTTTTTTTGGCATAATCACTAAAAGTTTGTACGTTAAGTAATGTCAAAATCTTTAATGGTTATTTTATATAGACTCTTTCTGAACAATAAATTTTTTTTTTATGTTTTGTCAACGTTTGACATAAATTACCAAATACAAGATCGATGGTGGTTTTATTAAATTTTTATCAAATATTTTGTAATAATATACAAAAATCCTTGTGGTGAATTTGTTAAATTATTATTACTTAAATATTTTGTAATAATATAACTGTTATCACAAAATATTTAATAAAAATTTAATAAATCCATCATCGATCTTATCTTTGTTATAGAATATTTTTTATCTAGTGAGTCAAAACAAGATTTTATTCGGGAATTTAATTTAAATATTCTGTAATAAATTTTGTTAAAAAAAAGTAAATAAAAAAATGCCGGCCTATGCCCCACTAATGGGGTTGCAGGACAATGATGATGAGTAATAAAAATTTCTATAAATTAATACAACTAATTAAATTATTTTTAGTATTCAATTCATAAATCACTTCTAGGAAATTAATTTTTTGTTTTAACTATTTATGAATACGTATATATGAATGAAGGTATTTTGTTTCTGAGTGTAAACATTTACTTAAAGAAAATTACTAAAATAATAAAAAAAAGATTAAGTATGTATGTGCATATGTATTTTAATTTCATAATTAGTGAAATCTATCAGATCTTTTATTGACATTCCGTTAATATTTTAATTCTTAACAAAAAAATTAAAACTAGAAGTATCAAAGAAAATATAATGATTCATTCTAAAGAATTTCCCTATTTGTCCCCGAGGGTGTTGTTTATTCAAAATAAATAAATAATATTAAAAAAAAGGAAACAAAAGAGATTTGTTGCGTCGCTTTTTTTTTTGTTTTTTTGCAAGTTCATTCGAAATTGATCATAAAAAAATTTCGTATTGTTATTTATATTTTGTATATATACAAAAATGTTTATTATTTTTGTTCTACATTCCATTTCTTAATATGTACATACATTCGAAAGTGTTGTTTATTAAATTGGGGGGTACAAAAAAAATCAATCTCAGTAAATACATTTTTAACCTTGAATATAAAAAAAAAATTCCATTTCATTTGTCATAAATTACATGATCAATTTTATGATTTGTTGGTGGGTGGCATATGTGATATATATAACTGTAGTATAACTGATGTTAATGTTGTAAATGTTTTGATTAAAACTACAATTTAGCAGGATATGAAATCAATTCTATATATAGAAACTATTTAATAACTTTTAAGTCAAAACAATTCAACACAATGTCATTCATTCATTACTACATATTGTAAGGATTACTTAATTGCAATATAAAAATAAACGTTTTAATTTATTATATTTTAAAAGTGTATTTAAATCATAAAAAATAAAATAATTAAATCTGACAACAAAAAAAAGTATTAACATTGGTAATTTTAAATTACATTTTAATAAGTTAAAAAAAAATTCGAGACACTAGCTAGCTTTTTTGAATAGTGTCAAAATCATCCTTTTAGTGCTTTACTACGCTATATTAGTACTTTACTACACTTTAAGACACTATACTAAAAATCTAGTAGTCAAATGACAAATGAATGGATTAGCAATTTTTGTTTTTACATTAAATCTTTATAAATTGCAAAAGACTACAAAAACACAAGCACTGATGAAGGAAGTATGTTGCTGCCGAAATATCGATATTAGCAATCAAATATTAAAATATATATTAGTGAAAGGAAACCTGTATCAAGTATTTATTACTTCTAGTAAGATTCAATTTTAAGAAATATCAAAAAAACATAATCAATTTTTTATTAAATTCATAATCTCCAATTTAAATACCATTATAAAGACTTATCTTATTATTATTTTTTCTTAGTTTTCTATGTTTCTTTGAACACCAGTTCAATGTTACGTAGTTCTTAGTTTTTCAATTCTATAATTACTTTAAGATTTGTCTAAGTTCTATGAATTTTTTTTTATACATATGTTAGATGAATTTATATTTTCATCTCTGTATTTGTATATTAATTATAGGTGCTATCTAATATTACACAATTACTCTCACATTTCTACATTTATAGTATTTTACATATGGTTACGAATAAGACATGTTTGTTATTAAACTGTATTTGATTTTCTGTATTTATTTTCTTATAATTAACTGTCATCTAACACTGATCTTGACGCTTGGAATATTCTCAGTTTGATACTTGTGACTATTTAGAAGATTTCTTTTTACTATTCATAATTTACCAAACGTGTTGCAAACCGCAATTACCTAAATCTATTTAACGTAGTTATATAGTAGGAAATCCCGATCAATAATATAAATTATTTTAAATTAAGTCAAAATACTGGGGTGGAATTCTGTATTGTGATAATCACGCTGCGACTGTCGCATGTCTATAATTGGTATTCCATATGGTGATTGTCACAGTGATAGTCGCTTTTTTTTTGTGATTTTAGGGTGACAGCTAATTTGGTGTCACTCATGATAAAAATAAATAAAAATTTTAAGATTTAAACCTTTTAGATTTTCTATGTTTTGGTTTTTTAAGATTTATGTTAAGTTTTTTATGTTTCAGGGTTTGTTTAAGTTGTAATAATTTTAATTTGTGTATTAAAATTATTAGTTTTTAAGTTTACGAATAAGAAATAAGTTTATTGATAGGATTTTCAGTTCAAAATGTAGAAGTCGCTAAAATTGCAAATGATTTAAAAAGAATGGAACTGAATAAAAATGCTGTGATTATGTGTTAATATTTTTTTTTAATAAGTTTGAATTTCATTTTGGTTTTCAATTACATGTATAGATATTTATATTAATTACTTATAAGTTTGCAAATGAATTTTAATTAAATTTGAACACAATTTTTTTTTTCATTTTCTTAAATTAGTTGTAATGAATTTTTTCACTTTAAGTTTTTTTTTTGTATTTGAAAATTTATTTTATGAAATTTACTTTTAAGTTATTTTTTTTAAGAATTTTTTTTATTTTTATAATTTTACTTTATGATTACACTTGTTGCAATAATAAAATTTAAAACTTTAGTTTTGTTTTCTATTGTTTTGACACTTTGACATTTAATAAATCACTTGTGCTGCCATTTTGGAATTGTATTTTTTAAAATGCTGCCGTTTTGTTAAATTATTCAAGTGATCACAATACGGAATACCAAAAAATTTTAGTGTCATCTTTGACTGTCACAAGGGTGACTATCGTTTATCACAATACAGAATGCCACTCCTGCCTTTACACTAACTATGGAAATAAATATATATACATAATAATAAATTATATATACATAATAATAAATTATATATATATACCTATACAATTAAAATACCACCTGCCAACACTTTTTTATTTACAAAATGTTCTTAACTAACAATTTAATCTATAGTTTTCTTTTATAAAACAAAACAAAACAAAAAAAACGTTAAAGCTCTATTTTAGGTTTTTCTTATTTTTGTTGTTGTTGTTTTCTTTTTTTTTTTTTTGCTCTTCTTAAAAGGTCAATTTTTTTGTGAATTTATTGGTCATGGTGAAATCAATTCCGCATTTATTTTTATTGTATTACGAAAGCAAATTAATTTGCTAATTCATTTCTTAAATTTGATAAATAAAAAAAAAAAAACAATTCAAAAACAAAAATAATTAAATGACTCCATACTCAACTTTAAGCACTTTTTATTTTGATGATTTTATTTTAAAATTTAATTTCTTCTACTGTAGGTTACTCTATAATTTTGGTTCTTGTTTTAAGTGATATCAATTTTCTAACATATGCGATGTTGTTTTTTCATTCCTTTTGGATCCTATTATTTATTTGTTTCAGTTTGACTCTAGGGCTAATCTCCAGTTTTTTGCCTGAAATATTTCTCCCTATTTACTATACTGGAAAGGTTTAATTCTCTAGTTAAGGCTAAGCAAGTGCAAAGAAATATTTAAGGGCTTGTTCCATGTCTAAATCGTTGCAGTTTTATCTATGAGAGTTGTAATAGGAATGTTAAGCTTAGATAAATGGAATTAGAAGGAATGACTAGCCTTGAGTTATAATGTATTTGGTTTTGTGGTTTGTGGAACTAGAGAGAAATAAATCTAGAGAAATAACATATTGTATTTAATGCATTGTAGTCTAAGAATATTGAAAATGTTGATTCGTCTAGTACTTTCTCTTTTAGAAATGTCTCAAATGATGAAGTCTATGATGCTATTTTTAAGGTTAAATCCAATGCTGTAGGACCAGATTTAATTCCTTTGAAATTTATTAAACTGATTATCCCTTCTGTGCTACCTTATATTACTCACATATTTAATTTCATCTTGACTACTGGTCAATACCCTCTAATTTGGAAATGTGCCAAAGTTGTTCCCGTTCCTAAAAAAAATAATCCAACGATTGATGACCTTAGACCCATTAGCGTACTGTCCGGTATTTCGAAATCTTTTGAACGGTTATTGCATGCACAAATGAGTCAGTACGTAAGTGATAATAATCTCTTATACGAATTTCAATCAGGTTTCAGAAAGCAGCACAGCACTACCTCAGCACTCCTAGAATTAACAGATAACATTTACTGTGAAATCGATAAGAAACATGCTGTATTATTGCTTCTTCTTGATTTCACTAAAGCTTTTGATTGTGTTAATCATAACTTATTATGTTTAAAACTTAGCGCAGCTTTTAATTTTGAATCTTCTGCTACTACTCTCATTCAAAGTTACTTAGATAATAGAAGTCAATTTGTGTTTCTAAATGGTATTAAGTCTAATTATCTACCTGTTGAATGTGGGGTACCCCAAGGATCCATATTGGGTCCCTTACTCTTTAGTCTATTTATTAATGACTTACCCCGTTGTTTGTCTGAATCTCATTGCCGGTTGTATGCAGACGATGCTCAACTCTACATCAGTGGTCCTATAGCTGATATTAACCGCTCTATTGCTAAATTGAATGATGATCTTGATGCTGTTGCTTTCTGGTCTCTAAACAATGGTCTTCGATTAAATCCGTCAAAATCCCAGGTAATGTTAATTTATGTTCGTAATATTGATACAACTAATCTCCCTAATATCAAATTAAATAATTCTGTTGTAAAATTTGTAAGTAAAGCTAAAAACTTGGGTGTTGTATTCAATAAGACTCTAACCTGGAATGATCACATTAACTTTATTTCTAGAAATGTTTTTTGTAAGTTACGAAAACTCTGGAAGTTCTCTTTCAATATTAACGAGTGGGTAAAAAAGAAATTAGTTATATCTTTAATCTTTCCATATTTCACTTATTGTGAAGTAGTTTATGCTGGGATGAGTTTGGGCGAGTTTTCCAGGCTCAAGGTTATTTTCAATGCTTGCACTCGATTTGTAACTAACCGTCGTAGATTCGATAGCATCAGTGATGTTTCTAAAGTTTTGCTTGACTGTACTTTCGAAAACTATCTAAATTATAAGTACATCTGTTTTATGAAAAAAATCCTATCTAAAAATACGCCGGTATATCTTCTTAAGAAAATAACCCCTGGACGATCATTAAGAAGTGCAAATTTAACTATTCCTAGACACTCTGGTAGATTAAGACATCTATCCTTTTTTGTAAGGACTGTCGGGTTGTGGAATTCTTTGCCGAGCGTAGTCAGGTGTGAGTTCTCTATTTCTAAATTCCTTGAGCTTTGTTGGGTATATTTTAAGGAAAAAGTGTAGTCATTAATTAAGAAGAATAAAAATTTTGTAGAATAATGCTTGTTAGGTGTGAGACGTCTGAAAGATAGTTTTGTTTGGAGGAGAGATTTTCTTTCTTTCTTTTTTTAAATTTTCTTTTTAAATTTTCTTTTATTAATTTCTTTTCTTTATAAATTATTTTCATTATTGTTAATTTCTTTAGGTTAAGGTTTAATTTAATTTAATTTAATTTAAATTAATTTAAGAATTATGAATTTGCTACACATTATACTTTATATACTCCTATAGAGACTTACCGTCTCATGTATATGTACGAAATAAAACGAATAAATAAATAAATAAATTTTCCAATCAATTCTCTAATAAGAGATATTAGGATATAAATTTGTCATCATTACGAAAAAGTGGAAAGAGGTTCATTATATTTTAACTGAACCCTTCGGAAAAATTCTAAAAAAAATTATTTCAATTTTGAGCTATCATGTTAATATATATTTCAAAAGGATTAAAATTTAGTTGATGCAAAATAATATAGACAAACATTATCTATATTTTATATAATTTTTTTTGTATATTATAAACACAAAATCAAATTCGAAATACTACCTATATATATAAATATATTATTATTAGTATATAATTAAAAATTCGTTTTACATATATAATTTTTTTTCCTAATGAACAACATTTTGATCAACTTAAACCATTATCTCAATTCTCAATTTCGAGAGCTGTTATATTAGGGAAGTCATTATACTTAAATTATTTTTATTTTTATTTATTTTTTGTTTTTAAATTTTTTATTTTTCAAATTATGTAATTACCCATATTTGATAATAATGTGCGCGTACAAAAAATAAAATAAAAAATAAATAAAACAAAAATAAAAATAAAAAAAAAGTAATTAAAAACAGTTATTATTATGTAGGTACATGTATGATGCACAGATTTCTAGTTCTTATTTTTTTTTGTATGTTTTTGGATTTTTTTTTTGTTTTTCATAAATTTAAAAAAAAAAACAGTTTTATAATTTTTCACAAATTTTAGGTATGTTTTCCGATCCGATGATTTTAATAGTCTTAACCGGTTTTATTTTTATATATTATTTAAATATACATATTTAGAAATTTAATAGTATTTTTAAACTTGAAATATTTCATCAACTAGTTAAAATATCAGTTAATATTATATACAAATTTATATATCTACATATATATATATATATTTACTTTAAGTAATGAATTCAGATTTAAATTTTATCGATATGAAAACTATTAATTTATCACGTACACCAATTTAGGTTTCAGAAAGTAGTAGATAAAATAAATTTAGTAGACAGAAAGCGACCATCTTATAAATACGAGTACTAAACTAAAGTATAATTTATGTTGATATAAAATTATATTTTATAATACTTATGTTAACTGTTATACATACAAAAATACAATCATCTCTGTTATTTAACTTTTAAAGAATTTTCTAATAAATAATTAAGAGATATTCTGGCTTATGATGGAAGACGCAAACTTACAAACTTATGTCGTATGGTGATAAATATTATAATTTTTTGTATCTTTACAAATGTGATTGAATTTTCATACTTTGCTGATTTTTTTCGCTATCGAAAAATAAGAGAGTGAATCAAAATTTTTTACATACTAAAAATAACAATTATCATATAAAGTATATATCATAATATATATCTTTATATATCATATAAAGTACTAGATTTAAATTTATTTTTTCCGAACATTTATTTTAAGTTCTTTAAAAATTCCTAGAAACAATATAAGACCCAATAAAAAAGGGAAGCTCAATTTTATTATGAAACTAAGTTAATTAATTATGAGTAAGTAAATTAAACAAAAAAAAAACAAAAAATTTAAATAAATTCAATTCTTATAACACGCAAGTTAAATATTTACCTAAATGTTACATTGTTTCCTTCCTCAACTGCAAAAAAAATTAAAGTAATAAGTTGTTACTATTTTATCTATTATCTAATGTTTTTTCCTAAGATTATCTCTGAATCCGCTAAAATAAGCTCTTCTAATAGTACTTGCTAATGAATTCCATAATATTGTAATATTGACAAAAAACGATAAGTGCCTAAGTCTGCTATTGGGACGTAGAACAATTAAATTTACATCCCCAGGTTGTGATCTATATATCACCCAAATACTGAGAGTAAGTATGGAGGTGGGTGTGAAATATAAGCTTTTTATAGTGCAATTTTATTATGAAAATTGATGAAAGACCTTTTTTTAAACACATATTTACATAATTACTCCCGTTAATTACACTTCAACATGTTTTTTGGTTGTGATTATTTTAGAGATTTTTTGTTCCTGTTAATCCTCGTGGCTTCATAGGGCATCAACTTGCCTACTCCTCAGTTTTCCGTTTTGTGCAGTGATCTTGATTTCGTTCAAATTTCGACCAAAACTAGTTAATTCAGCTGTTATGATACGACGCCAGGTATTGTTGGGTCTTCCTTCTTCCACTCCATTGGGGCTCTATTCTCGAAGCTTTTGATTTATCTAATTTTTCGTCATTCAAGTGTCGCTGCCATACAGAAGTGTTAACGTTACACAAGCGTTGAATATTCTAATCTTGGTTTTTCTGATTTTTCTGGTTCAATATTGGATTTAGTTCTGTTCTCAATATTGGAGTGTCTGTATTGGTGTTATTTAGTTGCATGGTCTTGGGTTTGTCTATCTTAATTTCAAGTACGATTTGACAGGATATACTGACTAGTTAATTATTTATTTACATAATTAAAAATTATATTTTTGTATCATAAAAACAATCATTTATTTTTTTTTTTTTTTACCAAAATATTTATCTTTTTTTATCAATCACTGTTCAAAATCGTAATGTAAATATCCTGGAATTGTTTTTGTTTATTTTGCTTTGAAAATCATCAATAAAACGTCATTTCATTTAAAATGGTACTTCATTTGAAAAAAAAAGATTATTCTTAAAAGTGTCTTTAATTTGGTCATTCAATAAAAATGTAATTCTTCAAATAAAAAAAAAATAAAAAATTATTAGGTATAACAGGTATATACGGAAATTCGTTGAATGAAAAATGTCTAAAAAAAATATTTGTTCTTTTTTAATGTCAAAATTTAATTGATTATACACACCTCGTCTTCTCTCAGTTTAATAGTAAATATCATTAATTATTGATTTAATTAATATTTTTCAATTATAATATTAATTTTGTTTTCTATTTTAATTCCAATTGAATCAATTCACCCCCAAAACTCACATTATTATTTATTATTCAAGATGAGTACATAATATTTATTATATTGACTCTTTATACGTCATTCTCAGATAATATGTAATCAAATAATCAACGCATACAAAAGTATTTTTTGTCTATAATTAAGTATAGTTAGTATTAATAATTGTTATAAGAAATTTAATAAGGAAACACTTTTTTTTAAATATTTTAAAAGAATTTAATCGCGATTCCGACCGCGACAATACCACCGGTATTGCGATAAAAATAATATTAATAATAATAATAATAATAATACATATTAATATTTATTCATACATAAACATAAATATTTATATTTATATGCCCATAATACATACACATGTATTGAAATACTATAGTAAGATGCTAATAATTGCGAACAACATCCGTGTTTAGTAAAAATGGTAAAACATAACTAGGTATATAATATAATATGAATATAAATAAATATGTCTACTCTACGTACATAAATATAAAAATAATATTAACAAATAATAAAAATTATAATACTATATAAATACTTTAAATAATAATAATTTTAATAATAATAATAATAATAGTAAGTATTTTTATTTATTATTGAAGAGATAATGATAGAAATATTAAATAAAATATGACAAGAAAAAGCAAAAACAAAAAATCAAGTATAATAAAAATTATTACATTGTTTTGGAAAACAATAAGATATTTTCGCAAAAAAAAAATTTAAATTACAATTTTTACGTTCATGTTCATGGAAATATATGTGTACCTAAAAAGGAAAGTTAATTGTTTTTTTATTCGCTGACTATACAAGTCCACAGCTCTAAAGATAAAATTCTAAAATTTTCTATAGTTATTCATGATAAAAAAGAGAACTAACACGCTACTTTACAAAGTTATCAAATGACAGTTTTGGGTAGCTATAAAATTCAGATTGGTTTGAGTGGCTTTCATATGCTATACCCAACGGATTTTTTAGATTTGTTTGAATTTGACAAGGTTTTTGACATTCATCATCACCAGTCAGCACTAAAAGTAGGAGCTTCAATTATGTTTATATACGTAGTTTCAACCATCCAACCTATGCAATAAATATATCAGATTAATACTAACAGGTATAAATATAAAAGTATTGCATCCTTATGTTATTGAAGCCCAAATTCAAACCTGTACTACAGAGTTTGAACTATTCTCAGAATATTTTTTTTATTCAATTTAAAAATAAAAACTTTATTGAAGTAAGTTTTATACATTTTTTTTAACTGGCACTTAAAGCTCTTATGTTTGTTAATGGAACGGTTTGTAAAGGAGAAGGGGAAGAAATCAGAAATACAAGAGGCAATAAAAATAAAGTGTACAGATACCTAATCTATATTATAAATATATGTAGTCATAATATTTCCAATTTTTAAATTTCTTGAAATTAACACCAAATTTTATCCCTCTGAAGGAAAATTGTATACAATTTTTTTTTTATTATATTGTTTGTGTTCTCCTTATATAACTATATTGCTTTTCACTATTGTTTTTATTTTTATTTTAATTCGTCATTTTAATATTGAAATATTCAAAAACCTATATGAACGTAGCTGTGGAAATCTGACACTTTGGTACTGATCATTGTGAAAGACAAAGTCCGTCCATCGTCTCCTATCTGCGGCTAACCTCTTCAATTAAGGCCACGTTCTTTGTTAGGTACATTTCTTTTGTATGAATCTTTAAGTTTTGCTTCTATCCGACTTATAGAAATGTCTAAAAATTTATTTCACTTGTCATTCTTTTGTCTTAATTTTTTGGTTTAGAAAATTGATGTACCAAATTGATGTATAAATATTATAAACTTAATCACAAATTGATAATGTATTTTCATATGGTATACATACATTACATAATAATACACTTTATAATTAACTTATATATATTATAAATTAATATTTAAAATTAATATTATTCGAAATACAACAAGTAAATTATAGTATAATAATATGATAACTGGTAATGGACAATAAACCATGTCCAACAGACATCTACAAATTATTATATTCAGTCACCACCATTTTACCACCTCAAGATGTTCTTGTGAATTAATTTTCCTTTTTGTTTTTGTAATAATAAACTTAATCAAATTGAATTAAATATTACTACAAATTGAAAATCGTGATAGGCAAATGAAATAATTTTTTTTTTGCAATTCGAATCTTGAATTTATTCGGTTGTACTCGCAGTAATATCGCAGTTGAGTATGAGTATAGGAAAATAAAACTTAAATAATTCAATTTAAAAATTCAAGCTTTAAGTTTTAGTTCGTTTGCGCATTTACTTTTGTATTCGATAGGTATTTTTTTTTTTATATACTTATATATTCTTCATAGTATAGTTATTGTTTGTTGTATTTAATTATAATTTTAATTTTATATTGCGTAGTTTATAAATTTTAATAAAAACTAATTAATCATCGATTTGTTTTTATTCAAATGAGATGAATTAGAATTAAAGTGTTAATTCTACAGTTATTGTTACTGAGAATTTAACTGTTCTTCATTTTGTATCAGATTTAAATATCTTTGTCATTAGATTATACCGTGTTAGATGTAAAGGCCCAACCATTCAACGTTTCGGTATAATGCCTAGTATAACAGGAATAACCGTTATTTTGCTGGTATCAGCTCTGACTTCTACTGCGTTTGTCATAACTGAATTAATGCATGTTTTGTATATTTTTGTCTTAGCCTATACAGGCTTATGAACTAATAATGGTTAACTGACTTGATTCTGACTTTTGTATTTGTGTTTAGCGGATATTTCTACTAGAAGGTATTTAAATGACATTAGAGGTTCTGCTATCTTGTCATTCACAGCTAATTTCCAATTTATATGCTTCTTTATCATGGCAATATTATAGTTTTGGTTTTTGACACGAATATGATAAAACTAAAGAGGTAATTCTTGCAAGTTGTCTTTTTTTTTAAAACAACATCACTTGCGTAAAAGCAATTTTAAAAAAATGGAGGAAAAGATTTTTAAATTTTTAAATAGACACATTTTGATGAAAATTTGTACTTAAATGTCATGTAAATGTCAGAAAACAGTAGATATTATATATAGTTGAAATAAAATTGTTTAAAAAGAACAACAACAACATTCCTTTATTACCTCTTCATAAACCACTGCACTCTTATATATCACTCTTAAGAATTAAGAGACTAATTTTTCAGATTAACAGGAATATTTCTATCAAAATTTGAATTTTTTTTGGATTATACGGTAGTATCCTAAAAGTTAAATCAGTTAATTCGGTTATGTTTCAGTGAATTGTTTACAATATTTTTGTACTATTTAGAACTTTAAGTTCGGTGGCATTAGATAGCTTGTAAGGTGAATACAACCTGTATCAATTCCATTAAAATACTTAAAAGACTTAATAATTTAGTTGCTAATCAAACCTAAACATGTCTAAAAAATTTTGACATATCGTTCTATTTCCAACTCATACCTATATCAGTTTAAATTTATTATGTTATTATACACATATCTAAATATTTATAAATAATATATTTTTCAAATATTAATTTCGTAGTTACACAATTTTAAAAGATTGTATAAAATTAAATAAATTTCTGCATTCTATAATAAATCAATAATATTTTAAAGATATCTTAAATAATTTAATATAATTAACTGTATTGGATTCAGTTAATTTAATAAAACTACAATAATTAAGTTTATTATGTCAAAATATGACATCTTTAAATAATTAAATACATCTACTAATGTTAAAATTTACATAATTATTTTTTTTATAAATATTTAATTAATATTATAGAGTTCCTAAAACTATTAATTTTTTTTTTTTTTTTTTTCAATAATTTATTATTTAGCATCAACTTTACATTAAGTTAAAAAGATTTTTTTTTTTTTAATTGATTAAATCACTCTTTTTTTTATTTAAACGAAAGTGTATCTATAAAATTTGTTGCATAAATTTCGTACAACAGATTCATCGCCTTCAACACAAAAATAAATCTTGTTTCTTATTTTTTCTTTATAATAACGGTTATGCTTCAGGTATAAAGATATTTATTTCACACCTTTATGGGAATAAAATTATACGATGCGATTAAAAATAATACATACATAGCAGGTGGTTGTCAGAATATCTTATGCGGATAACCATAACAAAGATTTTTTTTTTTTATGGAGTAGCACCAGCGTTTTATAACTGGTGGTATGTTTACCAGATTGTTTTCTTTATATTTGATTAATAAATCATCATATTTAATTTATTATCACTGTCCTGTAATCCCATCCGTGGGAAAATTAATTTAAATGACATTAAATTTACCATGCCGCTTTCCGAATCGATTACACGAAAAACCCCAACTCTACAAATTGAGGTTAAACGAAAAATCCTTTATTTAGTCACAATTCTTAAAACATAGCTTTCATTACGATTTAAAGCTTTCCTACGACCCAAAATGGAGTACAATTCTAACACATGGGCTGGCACTTCTAGTATTGCATTAAAATATTTGGATAAAAGCAAAAACGGGCTATTCGTCTAATCAATGACCTAAATGTCATAGCTCTTCTTGGACATCGTCATATAGTCTCTCACTTTTTTATAGATATCTCGGAGGCATCGGCACATGCTCAGTGAAATTGAAACTATATTACCTCCACTAAAGCAGTTCCCACGAGAAACACGAAGGGCAGCATGGGCTCAACCCTACACCATTGAAATCCCTATATGGCAAAAGACAAGTTATGGAAATTCGTTTATAACCTCAACATCTCGAATGTGGAACCAAATTCCATCTTATATATGTTCCCAAAATATGATAAATTCTATATGTATGACCTAAATAATATTAAAAACGAACATTGACACCTTCGTTCGTAATTGTCCTCCCCCCCTCCTTTTTACCATCCTCCTTTCCTAATTTTCCTTTCCCACCCTAGCCAAACGTACCAATCGGTATAAAAGATCCCCATCTACTGTTTTGGCTAAGTATAAAACAAAACAGTAACAACAAATGAATCTCTTTAGTCGGGGCTTCAAAAAGGCGACAACCCACACTGATAATTGGCTTTCCGCAAGTAATTAGAATTATAACGATCTATACTTACTTAACTTGGTAATTTAGGTACATAAAAATAAAATTATTAAAATGTTCGAATAAAATTTAAAAAATGTTGCAAAACTCTGAAATAATATTGCAATAAAAATGTATAATTACATCGCTTAAATTATTTCTTAAAGTATGTACCTTGTCTTTGATTAAGATACATGAGTTAGATACAAACAAAATATTCATAAAGCAGGTTTAAATTAATTGAATAATTTTTTAAAAATTTAATAAAAACAACAAAAAAGAAAGAAGTCATTGTATTCACTCTGCATGAGAATTAATCACTTAAAAAAAAAAAAAAAAATTAAATGACAAAAAAAAAATGCAAGACTTATAGGCACACCTTTAATTTGAGAATCATAATCCCACACAAATTAAGAATTCAAATAAAAATTCCATAAATTCTGAACAGAACACAAATCAAAATTCTAATATTTTAAATATATGTACATACACACTACACTACTGATTCATAATTGAATGTTAAAATTGGATGGATTTATTACCATGACTGGACACGGTTCTGTTAATTTACCCTATCATATCAAACAAAAATAAAATTTCAAAAATCCAATTAAAAATAAACAAAAAATATAATCAAAAACAGCACAACAGCAGGTATCATTAAATTTATTACACTACCATCGTAGTTTTGAAACCAAAATATTAAACAAAAATAAATATTTCAATTATACATAGTTTTTGAAAAATTGTTATAAAAAAAAATAAGTTGTAATAATAATAACTCTATAATGAGGAGTAATTGTAATAGTACACAGGGTGGCTTGGGAACATCCAATCATTACCTTGTATATTGTTTAACAGGCTAGTAGATTAAAAAAATTGAGTAAAAATAATATCCAGCTTATGTGTAAATCAAATGGACAGTTTTCTTTTCAAAAGATATTACTTCTGGCAAAGTTTGGACTAAATTTAATTTACCAATATGGAAGGGGAGTGTTTAAACTAGTAATATCTAGAGCCGCATTAAAAAATGTTAATGCTTTCATTCATAGTTTTACAAATTAAAAAAATTCCCAAGCAAAATTATTCTACATACTAGCTTTCACTTCAACTTCTATTAGAAAAAATCTCTTTTTATTTTGATTTCATTCATACAAAATTTCATTCAAATTTCAAATTATCTCACACACAAGGCTTACTGTGTTCAATTAAGTTTAATTTGACAAAACAAATATAATACACAATACACATTAAACTTATTGAACACAGCAAACAAAAAATAATATGAGAAAATATAAGGACAAAAAATAAATCGTAAAAAATTAACGTTCAATTGTTATTGTAATTTTAGACGAAAATAATACGAAATGTAATGTTCGAAAAAAAAATTTAATATGGAAGCCTGATACAGTATACAAAGCAATGATCCAATCATAAACTTCGAAATGATTTGGTCAAAAACAGTCAAAAAATTGTCTAACAGAAGTAGATCTATTCTCAACATTTTCGGAATTATTAATTCAGAATTGTACAAACAAAGATTTTCTAAAGTTAATTTCCTTCTCCATGCTATCATATCATCAACAATATTGTCTTTTTGACAAGCAACAATATTGCCGAGTGTTAATGCTCTAAATTCAATTATTACTATTTTTATAATCAAAATATCATTTAAATTAAAGCATGTTTATTCAAAAAAAAAAAACGGTGTTAAAATGCAAATTTTTTAAATTTCGATTAATCGATTTTTGCTTTCCTATAGTTAACTGTAACAAATTACATTTACCTACACCTTTGTCTTATCGTATATAATTTTGATGTTGCATGTAATAGAATAAATAAAAATATTTCGATAGTGAACAAGTCCTGAAGATCTCTAACTACTAACTGGTTATTGGAATATATTTTTTTCTACTCCCTACCCCCGCCTTTTTCTTCTTCCAACTCTCTGAATCCTCCTTTACAATTGTTTTTTTGTTTCAAGATATCCAATTAGCTGTGTATCTACAAAACTCTGTATATATATTTGTTTAATTTCTAGAATTTCTATTCGGTGATAAATCCTCTAAAGTTGAACAATAATCGCTAAAGAAAAAAACTCATATTACTAAAAAAGTGAAATATGAGAATTATTTAAAAAAAAAAATTTTTTTTTTGATTTGAAATCAACCAAATAGTGACGAAGAACGAGAACAAGAAATAAATTATTAACAAATTGATTTGACTTTTATTGCTATTTTTAAAAAATGATTTCAAAATTTTTACATAGAACTAGAATTATTATAAAAGACTGCTGTTAATGGTGTGGTGAGTTATGTTGAAATATGTCATGGACACGAACAACATTACACTTCTTAAAAAATCATTCAAATTATTCAAACTAAATAGTATTGAATATTTTATTTTACCTACTTCATTAGTGTTAATTTTTTGTTTTTGTTTTCATTCACCACCTCACCATCCATTTAGCATAGATTGCAATACAAATTTCATTCAGAAGTTATAACTAGTCATTCAGGCAGGTGAGGTGACACAGTCTGATATTCTATAATATTAGTTTTGTTTTTATTAATTTCTTTTTGATTAATTTAAATAACTTTACACCAACAACAACAACAACTGTGTGGTGTCAATTAAAAATTGTTTTGAATAGACAACCTATACTATTTTAAAATAGTATGTTAAAATCTGGATTCTGGTTGTATTATGTACGCAGTGGATATATTATTATTATTACTATTATTATTATTTTGTATTTAATTCTAGAATATTGCTTTTTGAATAAAAATATTTATTTCTAACCTCTCGGAAGTTCTAAATTAATAATAAAATTTATCTTGAGATATTATATTGATTTGATCTCTTCTTTTTTTTATAAGTTGATTTAAAATATATTTCTTTGGATTTTTTTTTTTTTGCATATTTTCTTTATTATTTTTTTTTATATTTTACTGATTCATTAAAATTTTACGTCATACTGTATTTCCGAATTATGAGCAATTATGTTTGCGCGGGTGTATACTATTATTGTTATAATAATTGGTAGAATTGGTAGAAATTTAAATAATATATGTATGTAATTTCCTATAATTCTAGAATATTAGATTTATTACACATGAATCACAATTTTAATAATTTAATTTATAAATTTTTTTTTAACAATTTTTGTACTTAATTATAATTACTTAATTATAGAATTTAATTAACAGTTGGTATATGCTTCAAATTCTAACCTGAAACTCTTCAAAATATTTATGTATAAATCATTAAAAATTACAAGGATTTATCGTTATCTATATTATTATGTATCATTGTTATCAACATCGATCAAAATTAAACCTTGGCTGCCTGTACCTCTGTACATCTTCAATCTTCTCCGTTCACTTAATTTTCTTAATTTCGTTTTTCTTTTTGGATGTTTACTTATTCGATGCTGTGAATTAAATTAGAAAAAGAAAATGAACTAAGTCAGAACGCATTTCATTCATAATGAACTAAGTTTGAAAATTTAAAATAGAATTAACTTAAACCAAAACTAAAATAGAATTGAACAAATTTCAGAACAAATTTGAGAGTGATGTCAAAACTAAAAAAAAAAAATAATTCTAGTTTTTTTGCAATTCTAAATGGACGACAAGGGAATATACGTCTTTTTACCAAATATTACAAAAGCATTCAAAATTTTTGTTAAAACATTTGTAACCAGCAGCGGAGTGATATAGTTTTATTTTTTCTATAACATTAAACTATATTATTGTATATATGTACTTTCAATTTTTGAGATTTTGTACCACTCAAAAATTTTGAACCTGCTTAAAAAAAATAAAAAAATATATATGTAAGTATACAAGAAGTAGTATATCTTGCGTTCCTTCTTAGGTATTTTGTGTTGTTGGTATTGACTTTTAGACCAACTTCTAACGCATTTTTTTTTACGTTTTTTGATGGATGTATGTACGTAGAAGAATGTAATAATTCAACTACATTAATTTTTTTCTTGTTTTAAAAAAATTAGGTAAAAGTAAGTTTTTTATACAAGTTTTTTCAATACTTAAACAATTCGCCAACCTAATGGAAGCTTGATAACTTTCACAATTATTATTACGTATACAAATTAATAACAGAATTATTACATAAAAAAACATGCAAAAATTTGAATTTGGCTGACTTTGTAAAATCAAAAAAAAAAAATTAAAATTTTTGGATTTCCCCAAATAACTGTTTTCTATCATATTATTAAAAGTTAATGACCTAAAGCTTATTATTGTATAAACAAATAACTAATTTCATTCATTTCTTCTGTTGTTTCAATTACACGGAAAGCTTCATGTGAAATTTTCAAATTTTATATGATTTCCGGTTTAAATTACTTAAAATAAATATGTAATATAATTAACTTAAGCTTATTTTTTCATTATAGTCCATATAAATTTTCAACTGAACTGAATTATAATGAACTGTAAAGTGGCACTCACCATAGCTTAATTCAAACCTAATCATTTATTAATATGTATTGGAACATACATTTAAATATTGGAAATGTTTAAATGATTGATTGATTAATTGATTGATTGAGTTTAATTAATTTTTATAATATTTTTAATGATATAAAGTTTTGGCGAGTTGGTTTTTTTTTTTTGCAATAATTATTTTCTATTTAAAATTTTGTTAATTTTATTGTGCCCATATTGTAGACGGAATTAACGTTATGGTTATGGAAATAAACTTAATATTTAGTAACCAATACTAATTGAATTTTGGGTAATTTCAAGATGATAATTTTTTTTAAAAAATAAATTAGTAAAATAATTTAACATATGAAATAATATAAGAAAGTCGGGCTCTACTAGAAGATTGAAACGTAAAATGTAATGTGAAAAATCATAGGATAGATTATTCTTCTTCAAGCCAGTATAGTACGCAAAATTTTTTAACTTATTAAATTATAAATCATTCATTTCAAAATAGAGAAAAAAATTGTCCTTAATAAAACAGAGGTTATTATTGTGTTAAGGAAATTATATTATTGTATGTGAAATGATTAATTTGTTTTTTGTCAAAGAGTAATGTCATATAGATCCTTAAAATATAATTGAAGTTCCCTTGATTATTGTACTAAAATCTCATAGTCATTGCTTTAATTATAAAAAAATAAAATTAATAGCAACATTAACTGCCCTCCTGTACAGTAGAACTTTTTATATAATAAACCACATTTTATAGTAATTTGCTCATTATTAGAATGTTTCAAATGTTAAACCACGTATACTGTAGTTAAACCATGTACCATTTAGAATGATTCACATATTCACTTACAATAATTAAGACTTACAATAATTTGAAAATTGATCCGGGCCCGAGACTGGGACTGTTTTATTAGACGTGAAAACAACAATATCGTTCGCAAATTTTGTTTTTTCGATGTTCATATTGTTGGTTTTATGTACGCCGCAGTGTAAGCCATATAATTATGACCAGGCTGTGATATTATTATTGCATATTTTCACTTTTGAAATTACATTAATAATTTGTTATTGATTCTATTCTACACAACTCAGAATTTTGAACGACCTCTCAAAATTAAAGTTAATTGAAAACTCTTAGGAAATTATAGAAATTCGTTTGTAATTGATGTGGTTGTAAATAAAGTGGTTGTTTCGAGAAACAGGATATAACTCAATTCAAATAACCAAAAAATGTTTAGATTATCTATCCATTAATAATTATCACTTAACAAACCTAACACGTAACAAAAAAATTGAATCGTAATAAGTTTTGCTATAAATTGAACATAAAGAAAAAGAATGACAAATTTCTTGGCAGTTATAAACTCGTAAGAGAAATGAGGATTGAACCATGATATTTAGTAGACTCTATTAATATTAGAGAAATTATAAAATTCAAAAATCACTATTCAAAATGAATTAGGAGCTTGTAATTTACTGTTTTTCTTATTAATTTCATGTATAGAATATAAACTTGAACAACCAATTAAATTAAACGCTAGAGATACGTTAATAAGAGATATTTAAATAATATATTACTGACAGATTAATATTTAGAGCAAGCACATCAAACGTTACCATTATTACCACAAAGACTTGCTACATTTGATTGTGCAATATATTATCATATTAAAATGTTAGTAAAATTAACTAAACCAGATTCATGCTGTTCAAATCATAAGTTAATGCATTATGTCAATAACTATACTAACTATACTAGGCCGAACTTGTAAATATCAAAGCTAAAAAAATTAAAATGGTTAGTTAGTCTCAGTAATATGGACATTAGAACGTAATTTTTTTTTAAGAGTTGAAACACTTGATGTTCAACAAAAATTGATTAGAATTTACTTAACAGATTCTAGTGATTAGCTCGAATCGGCCATATTCTGTAGGATGGAAGTAAATGTGGAATAACTCAACGGTTCTGAGATTATTCCGATTGTTTCATTCAACCAAATAATTTGAAATTTCGGGGACTAACATGTTACCCAAAAGGATCTGAAAATAAAAGAGATACTTATCTGCAATTACTCGACTGTAAGTCAATGAGTTGAAGACGGTGGAAATAAGGTGAAAGTCGCAATGGATCGTTCCACGTCAATTCCAAAAATTACTGAAAGTGAACGTAAAAATATGTACGACTTAAATCGTATTCCTTCAATTTAAAAATCAAAGTAATAATGTAAATGTATACCAACCAACAACAACTACAGATTCTTATAAAAAAAATTTTAAAACAAATTATCAAGTTTTCACCAAACTGTTAAATACGTTTTTTATTCAATAACCAATTAAGATTAAATCAAACTTTTGAAACTAATAAAAAAAAATTAAACCAAAAAAACTTGCAATTAATCAATAAAATTTTCAGGAGCTGTAATATTTTTTTAATATCGCCTTAAGCTTAGATCATTATCTTGTATCAGATTCCGAAGAACAATTATTATTATTTAATTTTACTATAATTGTTTTGATATTCGTTTTTCGTTACTACAATCAATTTTTCAATTTTAAACAAAAGTTGATTGATAAAAAGTTCAAAAACAACAAAAAAAAAAAAAAATTAATTCGATTTGATTTAATATCTTTTAACAAATACCCAGTACACCTTAATTTTATAATAAAAAAAGTGATAATAAGAAGATGAAAGAAGTTGTTGTTTAATTGATGACAAAACAAATTGCGATTAGGTAGTGTAATAAATAGTATTTACAGAGAATTATAGTGCATATTAAAGTATTATGAGACAAAATAAATTATCGGTTTTATTCAGACTTCTTTAGGAAACGGAGAGCTTAAAAAAACCTTTTTTTTAGTGAGATAAAAATGTAATATGATTCGCCGTTTTAATTTTATTTATAAAATTATTTAAAAACAATATTTTTTTCAATCTGTTAGCAACGTAAGAAAGCGTTTTATTTTTATAGGTACTTTATGTCAAATATAGTTACATAATAATGTAAGGGCAGTTTCTTTTTCTAATCTGAGACATATATAAAAGTTTCGGCCTTACTGTAGTTTTTAACTAAAATTCATTGTTCAAAGGCTTCATTCTACTGTTTCTTACTTTCTTTGAAATATTTTAAGTGAAATTTTCATGATGCAATTTTTTTAATTAATTTATCTAAAACACTATTTCAAATTTCAAATTTTTTTGATTTTTTATATCAATTCTTCCCGATTTACACGATTTTGCTTTTACACGATTTAAAAACTGTCAAAAAAAAAAATTGGTTCACATATGCATACATTACGAATAAAAAAAGGAAATCTCCAAAAATGTAAACAATGTATTTTTCACATTAAATTTTACGAATATGAACACATACTGATGTTTTCTGAGACTGATTTTAAAACTAAAAAGAACGCTTTAAAAAGCTTTTTGAATATCAAATTCCCTATTCTCATTAAATGTATTATTTTTAATTTATGTTCTAAATTATTTCCAAATTATGGATATTTTAGGGTTTTTTTATTTAATTACGCGGTTTTTCATATTAAAAACTATAATTTCGATATATGATTCGATTCGATTATGTTACTAACTTGCAATCAAAATATTAAAATAATTGTTAGTGAACGGAAACCTAACAACAATTAAATTATTTAAATAAAGTTGTAGTTATTTTATTTTGTATAACGAGATTTTTATTTTCATTTTATTCGACGCTCTGCATTAATTAGGTCAAAAACACATTAGAAATTACAGAAATCAACAGATGAATTAATTTTCTATTTTAATAGAAAACAATTTCCTTGCTATACTTTTCTAAAATTTTAAAAACATGACGATGATCAAAATCAAAAATTTATAAACATTTTCGACACGTGAATCATAAATTCTAAAATTCTGAGCGTTAAAGCCAAGTTTTGCGGAAATCGCAATGCATTGATTTTTGTGCATTATTAATGTTTAGTTAAAATTTGGAATTACAATTTATTTAGCACTGAAATTTAACAAAAACTAACACTAAATTTGTCAATTTAGATTTCTAAAACATCCCAATGACGAATCAAATAATTGCGAAGATCAACGACACTAAAATCAAATTCAAAAATCGTAAACAAATCATCGTAAAATTGTCCACGTTTTAGAGAAGTATCTTCTTGTTTATGTTTAAAGGTGGGTTTTAGTTGTTAAACATTTTAAATGTGAAAATATTTTGTTGGGTATAAAAAGAAAAATAGCATTTTTTATGACAATTTCCTCAAAAAATTGTTGCCGGTATAAAGAAATTATTCCTGATACTTCATGAAGTATAGTAAAATCAAAATATCCGAATCTAGTATGATACGATCTCATGTAAGGGATAGCTATCACCAGTAAATGATATTTTTTAGTGTTCTTGCCGTGTCGCATTGATTCCTCATGCTATATACCTTTTTAGAGAAAAAAAAAATATTTTCACATTAAAATACTAAATCAGTTCTCTTAAAACACTTATTTTCAAGTTTTATAAATTGGGAATTTCTTTATTTTTTATTTCTTTAATATCTGATTTCATTTTCTAAATTAACTTTATTATTTCAAATTTTGATGTTACTTCAATTAGAAATATTTTCAAACCACCCATCGTATACGAATAAATGCATTACATGTACCTATGTAGATTTAATATTAAAGAAATTTCATTAATGTAAATTAATTACAAGATATGTTTTTACTAATACATATAGTAAAAATAATTGCAAAAACAATTTTATTATTTAATTGTATGTCACTCTTAACCGGAAATAATTTTTTTTATTAATTTATTTTTATTTTTGTATATTGATCCCATTCATGTAAAGTTCAAAGATATCTCTATCTACACAAACACACTTGGATAAATAAAATAAATCCTATTATATAGGTAGTGAGAATGGAATATGTACCTATTAAATATTTAAATGAATATTATTTGTAAATCAAAAACTTAAGTATGAGTTTTTTCTGAAAATAAAATAACAAAAAAAAAGTAATGAAGGTAAATGTAAATATTTGTTTTTTTTTTTTTTTTGTATTACAAATTGTTCTACAGATATATATTTAATACAGGTGTCATTGTAATAAAATGAATTATTTGTAATTTATATATTGTCTACACTATACATATTTGCAATTTACAAAACATTTTTGTATTTTTGTAAATGAATGTAAACCAAAATACTATAATTAATAAAAGTCTGATTCAATTATTTGTAAGAGGATCGCAATGCGGTAATGGAGACAAATTGTTGCTGTCATTCCCATTTAAACTAAATAATTATTTTTAACCAATTTGCTTAGTAAATTCGCTTTTCAAATTTTAAAGATGATTCCATCATTCTTGCTACCGGAAATTAAATCCTCAAACATATTCATATTATACATTACAGAATCATTATAGATTTTTAAACCATAAATTATATTAATTTTTAAATAATTAAACTGAAATTAATTCGAAGAATATTTCGCTTTATTTTCTATTATTGTTTCTCATTCACTTGTCTTCCTGATATAGGATAAAATTTTTGCGAGAGCGAAATAGTTTAGTTTAGTTTATTTAGTCACAACAATCCTGTCACAACAGAATTCCACTTAAATCTGTCAGGTTATCTAACATATGCCAATTCAACCACCCAAGCCTAGTTTTCGCAAAAGTTTACTTTGTATTTTGCATTATTTATATATTGTAATTTATTTAGTGTGAAATATCATTTATAAATATGTATATGAATATGTAAATGTCATAATATTATATTAATACAAAAATTTAAAACATGAGAAAAAACAAATTCTATTGCTTGCGACATGAACATTATTTTTTTTTTATATGTATATAATTCCAAGTCTATGCCCATGTTTATACGAGGCAGAAATCTGCCGCAAATCTACCATCATGTTCATACGTTAAAAAAAACTGGTAGATATCTGCCATTGTCGCTGTCAGATTATTGAAATATCAAGATGGCCGCAATTGAAATTATTGGCAAAGAAATAAACAAATAAATTTTTATTATTATTCTAGTGTCAATTCAACATTATTATTATTTGTTGATAAATATTCGATTCGAAATTCGGCATCATCTTTATATAACAACAATTATGAGAAAATTTTACTAAAATATCATTTTCGAAAAGATTGAATAGTGTGATACCAAAATTAATTGCTATCAAATTTGGATTCTACAGGATAGCATAAAATAGAGGACTTTTTTTTTGTAAAAAGTCATTGTATTTCTAGCTACCCATACCTTAATGATATCAAATAGAATTAATTTTTTCTTAACCTAGCTTAAATACAGCTTTGCTTCACATAATAACTACAAATTCAAATAAAATTTTTAATTTTGGACTTTGACTTGTCAACATTTTAACGTCTGTTTTTTCCAGATAAAACAATTTTTATTTTTTTTTTCCAACAAATTATAATTTAAATTTTGAACACCTTTTGAGTGTAATTGAATGGAAACCAAATACATATTATTTTATTTTTTTTATTTCATATTTCAGTGTCGCGTATATCAATTTGTGTGAATTTTTTCAATGTTTTTTTTATTGAAGTTCGACTACATTTTTTTCATAACATTTAAATTAAGTTACTAGGAATAGGTATTGTTCTAGTAAAAATCGTATAATACAAAAATATGAAACACACTGTTTATGTCACCCAAAATATTTAGAATATTTAGTTTTTAATTAATTACCAATTTATTCAATTATAGTTATATTTTTATTTCTTGTTTTTTTACTATTTAAAGTTATGGTTTTGAATTTTTGCTCTATATAAATTATAATATTATATTAATTATTTGCAAGTTATAACAATCACAAATAAAAATAAATAAATTAACAATGATTGAGGGTGGTAAAATAAATATATGACAAAACTGTAAACAAAAATATAAAAACAAAAAACAAAATATAACATTTTGACTCCAAGGTTCCGTGTCAAAAACTTGTTTAAGGTTAAGATGGTCATTAATTTAAAAAAAATTATTTTAATTAAAAGAATTTGTTTATGTTTTTTACGGGTTAAAAGTTTTTTTTTTTTTTGTGATTATTTTTAAAATTTTATTTTTGTGGATGGAAATTGTTTCCGACGGAAAAAGTTGAGCATAAAAACACTTAAATCGTCTTCATAGTCATTTCAACACCAAATCAAAAGATTTAATTTAAATTAATTTTATTATCTCGACTATAACACATAAATGTACAGCCAAAATTTAGAACAGTTTTCCCGGCAGGATGTAGGCCATTTCCCTATCAAATCAAAAGATATACTCAAAAAACAAGCGATAGTTAGAAAAAGAAAAAAAACTTCATAAATTAATCCCATATGAACAATGATTCAACATTTGGTAACCAGTTAAAATTAAATACTAACTTAAATACCATCAAGTGGTAGTTGGTTTTTAATAATATTATATCAGACCCAAGCAAAAATTTAACTTCGATTTATTTTATCCAACTAAAATTTAATACGTAACCGGTGCATTTAATAATTTTTTTTAAAAATAATCTTTCTGCAACAACGTACAACTTGATTCTTATTAATTTCACTAACTAAAAACGCATCAAGAAAGAAGTCACTTAAACAACGATAATATTTAATATAAGTATAATCATCATCGTCATCATCATTATCATCATTAGCATATAAAATCTAACCATATACATCAAATGATTTCCAAAAAAAAAAAAAAATATGTGAATTGAATACATTTAAAAATTCATTAAATTCAACAAAAAAATATATGTACAACAAATAAAACAAAAAAAGAAACTTGAAACTTGTCGCATTTTATAAATAGAAAGATGACTGAAAAAGGATTTTTGAACTCTTCTTCAGAAACATTGTCCAAATGAAGATAAAAAAAAACAACAAAACAATAAAATAAAAACTTCCAATTTAAATAATTTAGTTAACATTTTCTCTAAGATTAGTTAAATATTCTAAACTTAACTAGTTTTTTTTTCTTCTAAATACATTTATTTCAGTTTGTAAAATCTACTGATCATTAATTTATGTTTATAACCTGGCCATTCAAGGCACGTGTTTTAAATTATTGTCTACTAAAATTGGCAAAACATCAAATTGATCACAAAAAAAAAAAAAACAAATTCCAGATTTTCAATTCTATTTTCTGCTAAAACTTATAAATCTAAATAATTATTTTATTTCTTCTTTTTTTTTTGCTTCTGATAAAATATTGTCATTTTTTAAAAATTCTGTGGCGCATATTTATTATGATTGGTTGGTAATATTATTTTATTAAATAACAATGAAATAGGAAATATCTTCTATCACAGTTTAATATCAGTCTTATAGCTCTATTTTGTAAAATTTGCATATATTTAGTAATATTTTATTTTTCGTTTACTCACTTTGATCAGAAAAATATCATTTGACTGGCAGTTCTATTTTTTTTTCTCCATTGCTGGGTTTTCTTAGCTCTAAAGCTTAGCTTTCTGTGCTCAAATTTAGGATTTTTCGTATCCATCGTCATTATAACTTGCTCATTGTTATATTTTATACAATTTTACATATTGCAATGCTTCTTGTTTTTGCATTTAATATGCATACATATATCCGTTTTAACTGCTCCAATATGAGTACATACATATATATATATACACATTTTGTTACAACCTTTACGTTATTTCAGTACAATCTTAAGTCGAAAACTCTGGCAGCTAGTGCTTTTAAATCACTATTGTGTATATTTTAAATTATATTCAATTTCTAAAATAATAATAATAACTACTTAATATAGTACAAATTTAAAATGTGCTTAAAAGGCAAGACTTCAATATTTTCATCATCAATATTGAATCATAATCAATATACTAGGTCAACTACTGTTTCAGTTGATCAATCTAAAATTTTAACTGTATCTATAATAATAATAGACAAGCATTTAAGGACCTGCGCAGTAGACATCTTCTCATTTTATCTCTTTTCTCCCTAATGAACACTTAATATGTAAATAAGTTGTATATACAAAAGAAATGCGCATACGGGTTGAAAAATTTCTATTTGGTTTTATAATATTCAAATTTTTAAATAAAATATATCCATTTTGTTTTATTCAACATCTTATTATTTTTATACATAATTAAAGGAAATTTATTCTTTTATTTATGATTGTAATTTATTTTTTTTAAGTGACTGTCTCAAATAATTATTGTTTTCTATATTTTGGTCATTTGTAGTAATTATATATATGCATATGTATATACTATCTTTAATTACAAAAAGGTTTTATTCTCATTTATCGTGAGAAGCTTATGTCAATACGTAAATTACTGTTGATTTAAAAACTTTAAATTTGGATTCAACTTGAATTATAATTACGCAGCAGGGTCCCCTAGTAGGAATATATTTCTTTTGATTATACTGAAACTAAAAATAAATGTAATGTGAAAAATTACAATATTTTGGATGAAAGTGAAAATAACAATTAGACTGGTACAATAAGAGATATTTTGAAGGATATAACCAAATACGAACATGGTTCGGAAACTTCAATGTCTGTTCGTGATATTCTATCATCGCCAATGTCCATTAATAAATCATTAATTAAAGAAATGAATATTGTGATGGTGAAAATTAGCACTAGGTGATCATTATTTTTTAGACTCTTAATGAAAATTTAATATAATTAATCAAATAGTATATTAATAAAAATTTATCCATACATTTGCATAAAGTTCACCCGTGGGATTTGTATATGTTTCTTCTTAAAGAACACGTTCTTCCTATGGTTTGTTGGGAAATAATAAATATACATATGTATATAAAAAAACTAATACCTTATCTTTAGAAAAATACCACAAAACAACTGAATGAAAATAAAAATTAATATTAATTTAATTTTTTTTTCATATTTACAGCATTACATTGAAAGTTTAGCACTAAATGAAGCTGAAGATTCAAGCTATGATTCTGATTGTGATAATGATGATATAATACAACAGCAACATCATCCACAAGAACAACAATCGCATAATCATCAATCACATCATCATTTAGTTGATCAACATGGAAAATATAATTTACATAAACAACAAATTGTATCATCGCAACAACAACAACAACAATTTCATCAACAAATACGAAATCAACAACAACATCATCAGTCAGTAAATTATTATCAAAATATTAGTGGTACATCAATATCATCAAATGATGAACATGAACAAGTATCACGAACAACAAGTGATACATTAGGTCAAGAATTTGCAGAATATATCACAACAGCAACTGCTATTCCACCTTCAACATTATCATGCTCACAACAACAGCAACAATCTCAATTACATCATCAACAAACAACTGACAAATCTCCTGGTTATGCAGCACGTGTTGAATTTGCACTTAAATTGGGTTATACAGAACGTCTAGTTCAAGCAGCATTAGCTCGTTTAGGTTCAGATCCAGCACAAAATGAACTATTAGCTGAATTAATTAAATTAGGTGCAAATAAAGGCGATTTTATATGTGATTCACCAACAGCTGAATGTATATCATCGATAGCACTAGGTGGTGGTAGTGGTGGTAACAATGGTAATGGCTCAAATTCACAAAGTGGTGGCAATGGTGGTGTTATTGGTTTACCTATATTAGCTACTGCTAGTGGTGGTAATACTGCAACTAATATATCAACAATTAATGTGGGTAGTGGTACAAATACTGATTTAACAAATTGTAATGTTGGTACAACTACAGGAATTCCATCACATTTTGTACATTCTCATCATCATCAACACAATTTACATTTAGGCAATAGTAGTTTTAGCAATGATGATACATCATCATTATCAAATCATCCAATGAATGGTTTACGTCCAATAGTTATAGATGGTAGTAATGTTGCTATGTCACATGGCAACAAAGAAGTATTCTCGTGTCGAGGAATTAGATTATGTGTTGATTGGTTTAAAAATCGTGGCCATAAAGATATTACGGTATTTGTACCAAAATGGCGTAAAGAAAGCTCTAGACCTGATAATCCAATTAAAGATCAAGATATATTAAATGAATTAGAGAGAGAAAGAATGCTTGTTTTTACTCCATCACGATTAGTTGGTGGTAAACGTATGGTTTGTTATGATGATCGTTATATATTAAAAGTAAAGACATTTATTTTTTTATTAAATACGCTTGTAAACTATAAATTTTAAAAACTTTCAGTTAGCTGTTGAAAATGATGGAATTGTTGTTTCCAATGACAATTATAGAGATTTAGTTCAAGAGAGTTCCGAGTTTAAAAAGGTTGTTGAAGAACGTGTTCTAATGTATTCATTTGTAAATGATCGTTTTATGCCACCCGATGATCCATTAGGTAGATCAGGTCCAACATTAGAGAATTTTTTAAGAATCCAACCTAAGTAATTATTTATAATAAATGAAACAAAAGTTTATTTTCTTAATTAAAATTTTTCTTTTTTAAAAAACAGGAAAGGGGATCCACCACCACCCTGTCCATATGGAAAAAAATGTACATATGGAAATAAATGTAAATTTCATCATCCTGAACGAGGAATCGGACCCCACAAATCCGTAACAGAACGTCTATCAGAACATGCTGCGCGACATTTATCAGCTCGTAATTCATCTGTAGATGCGTCAAGAACGCCAGTACAAGGTAAATCACTAAGTGTTCCACTTAGCTGTTCCAGTACAAATACTGTTATTGATTCATCACAATCATCTTCATCAACTGGAGCAACTGCTACAACTTCCGGTTTAACTGGTACAAGTAATACAGCAGAGCGTATTTCCAGAAAAACAGCATTGTGTAGAACAAGATCTGGCGCTCCAGAAAGTTCACTATCCTCACAAAATCAACAACAGGAACAAAGTTTAAATAATCCTAAAAAATCCATAAATTCTAATATTGGACAGTCACAGATCCCCACAGCATGGGATCCGTCATGCTGTCATATATTAGATTCAAAATTAGCTAATAGTGGAAATATTTCTGCTGTCCATCACCCTGGTGGTGTTGGTATCAGCAGTTGTAATTTTCCCAAATCTCATAGCATTGAAAATATATCTCGTGAAACTTTTGCACACTCATTAAATGCAACAGCTAGTGCTACAGCACAATCATCTCAATCACAGCAAAAAATTGCAGGTACACAAATTACAAATTTTCAATCTTTATGGAGTGCACCACCAACTGCACAACAACTTAATCAACAAAATTCTCAACAACAACACCAACAACAACAACAGCAGCAGTCTGTAGTAGCATCACAAACATTGCCATCACAATCTGATAACAATTTAGATGAGTCTGTTAATTTACATAGAAAATTAAGACGTCAATTGACTTTAAATGCTGCTGGTTGTGATCCTAGAATATATCAATTACAACGTTGTATAACACCGGTAGGTACAGCAGGCGGTGTTAGTGGACAAAATAGTTCTTCACCTATAGCACCTTCACCAGCACAATCTCATTCACCACATAGACCATTAGCCCCATCATTAAGCGGACCACGTTCACATCATCCAACAAATCAATGGGACTTACATCAAGTAAGTAAAAACATACATATATGAACAAATAAACTTAAGATAGACCAATCAATGAGTTAATCTGTAAACTTCGTTGATTATCATTTACTATACATATATTTTAAAAAAATACAATATTTAGATATATGTATATGTATTTTTATTGTAATATATTATTATAGTATGCTAAACTTTTAATTCATACAAATTATATTTTAGAGTGTAACACGCATTGCATCCGCTCCAGATCCATCACGTCCATGGCATAGTGGACCACCACCAGCATCATCTTCAGAACCACAAATAAATTTATGGCCACATCATGCACCAGCAACTGTTTTAGCTGCACAAGATCAACGTCGTCGACTTCATTATCATTTAGCAAGTATATTTCCAGAAGAACAAGTTCAGACTGTTATGCAAATGTATCCAGATGAAACTAATCCTCAAACAATATGTGCTGCTATACTAAATATGTTTCCCAAAATTTAAATTTAAATATATAACAAATGTAAAGGTCCACTTACTGAAAGGCAAAGTCTTTACATGTCTTGCAGATTAATCTGTAGATAAGTTGTTAAAAATAAATAATTAAATATTAAAAAAAAATTATATAAAATTAAATAATTAAATATATGTATAAATATAATTATTATTTAATTTTGAAATTAAATAAATAATAATTTTTTGAATCTGAAACTGTAATATTATTTTTAACAAATTCCAAATTATTGTTTTATTTTATTTAAAAAAAGTAAAAAGTATAAGAAATATGTATTTTGTTTTTTCTAAATTTTGTTATAATTAATTGACAATATTAATTAGAAATTAATTTTTTTGTTTTAAATTTAATTTAACAAAAATAAAATAAACTATAAGCAAAAAGTCATAAATTTAGTTAGAAATTAATAAAAATAATTGTTAAATATGTATACATAAAAACAAATATGCATATTATGTCAGTCTCTAAGTTACAATATTTTCGAGTTACAACTGTCATGAAACGTATTATATTATATATAATGTTTAAATAGTAAGTTCTGCGACTAATCTTGTTATAATGTTAAATGTTTCCTCATTACACATGATAATGTTATTTCCACACATATCTTAAATTCATACATAATTTGAAAAATCACAGAAATGTTTAAAAAAAATACATAAATAGTAAAAGTATTTCAATTTATGTTAAAATTTACGTCTCATGTTCATTGTATGCATAGTATCTCGAAAATTATCTGTAATTTTATATAAATTTAAAATTAAACTAATTATCTGAGAGAATTATTATAAAATTTAAAATAAATACGTAATAGTCTTACATCCATTATAATATTTTAAATACATGTAATATTTAAATTTTAAAATAATTATTTGTAATTTATCAGAATTAATTACAGATGATTTTAAATGATAACAGTTTTTCATATACATTCTGATAACATTTTTAATAAAACTTTAACTTTGATTTTTAAATAAATTTCTTTTAAAATAGAAAAATGCTAAAAATAAAATTAAATAAATTAAAAATGTTGATAAAAATGCAATCGTATAATAATTAAAATCTTAGATATAAAATTATTTTATATTTTCTCAGATTTTCTTTTTTTGTACAAATCAAACGAAAACATTTTTCAATTTTAATAATTAGTAATTTAATTACATATATACGATTTTACTGCTGTAATATTTAAATAAAAAAAAAGGAAAACAAAAAACCATTATTACGTAATATTTATATACAATTTTTAAATGCTTATAAACTCTATACTAAAAATAAAAAAAAAAAACAAAAAATTATTAAATATTATATTATATTCATATACACGAAATTATATAGTAACATAAAAATAATAAACCTGTCCTGTGTCCTATTGCAACAGTCACTATTTATTTCACTTTACATTACAACATAATGTTATTTTCCACATTTGATAAGTTGATATGTATATCACAAAATTGATAGTTTTAATATAAAAATAATTCTAAAGAAAAACGAAAACATTACAACATTTCAATTTATATGTAATAAATTGCAGTATCGTACTCAATTTATTAAAATGTATTAAAACTAACTTAGTTAAATTATAATATGATAAAAAACACAAATCTTTTCAATTTTCACTATTAAATTTAAATATTAATAAAAATTATTATTACAAATAGAATTTTAACACAACAGATTGATCAATTCGAAAATGCATCATAAAATTTCATTAAACAAAGAAATAATTTCTCAAATTGTTAGTCCTTTACATTTAATAAAATTGATTTTTTTTTTATTTCTTACGAAGTTGGCCCTAATATGTCAGGGTCATTATGTAAGCTTTTAGCCCTTTATGCCTTTCTCTACCCCTCACTTAGTCGACATTTTGGATAAAGGCCAATAGGTTTGAGGGTTTTATTCTGCAGTAGTTTACTGAGTTTATGTAGTGCGTTATAAAATTCATTAGTTAGTTATAAACTAAGACAATTCTAAAAATATAACTAGCAAATGTATCACGAATTTAGTTTTTTGAATCATGAAACTTTATTTGTGATGCTCATTCATCAACTAATTCACCCAAATGTAAGCTGCAAGTAGTAAAGTGAAAAATAATTTGATGTAATATCATGGATATAATCAAAAATTTATTGTTAATCATTGTTAAATAAAATGAACAATAAAATAACATTAATAAATGAAATATGTACACGCACTCCATTTATATGTCGTTTTTTTTTTATATATTGAAAAGTAAACGAAAATTTTTATTTTTAACTAACGCAAAAAACTTCCTTATTTTAATATATACTAAAATTTTCAAAATTAATATAATTATAACAAATATTCCTATAAAATATATTTAGAAATAATTTTTTATACGCATACATATTATATATATACATACATATATAAATAGTTAATTATACAAAAATATACCTTACATATTAAATATATTTAGAATATGTATATATCATATTATATAATTTATATAAATTAAAATTTATAATTTTATATAATTAACAATGTATATGATAATATTATATATACATGGAAATTTAAAAAAATATATATAATATAAATACATATATATTTAAATATTATATGCATTATATGTATATAGAAAATGCTTCAAAAGCAACAAATTTAAAAAAAATAGTTAAAAATGACATGTTAAAAAAAAGTTTAAAATAACATAAAAAAAAATTAAATGTTTTAATAAATAGTAATATTTTTAAAAAATATTTTATGTAATATCATAAATTTGATATAATTAATGTTAAAAATGTGCAACTTACTTGTTAAAAAAATATATCAAAATAAATTCATACATATAATGTAATGAAAATTAATTAATTAAATAAGTTAGTGATATAAAAAAAATAAAAATAAGCAATTAATAAATACCCTATTTATAATAAAAAAAAATAAAAGAAATAGTAAAATTAAAATAAAGTTTATATAAACAAATAACACTCTACAAACCTTAATTATGCATGATGAGAGATTATAATATTGTTTTCAATTGATGATTTCCTACTGCTAAAAATAATAAATTTAATCTAAAACTAAAATATTTTCATGCAGAAACATTTTTATTTTTAATTTAAGCATTTTTACATTTTTATTTTTAATTAAGGAAATACCTTCTATTCATCAGTTTGATAGTGTGTTCCTTAACTGTTATATTCTGAAATTGCTTAACGTTATTTTAGTCATTAAAATAGTCTTTAAGAAAAAATTTTCTGAATTTTATAACTTTTTAAAAACACCTGTCCGTCTTTATAATTTACTCTTCAAATAATATAATAATAAATTATAAATTATATTATTTCAATACTTCAGTAGTATTATCGTTTGTTTAGATTAAGACAAATTTTATTTGAGATTTAAAATCAATCTATATTCTATTTATTATTCTATTATAATATAATAGTTTATTAATCAATATAGAAAATGAAAATTGTAATTTTATTTTTATGTATAATTAAGGTTTAAAAAATATTACACCTAATAATAGCATTGTATTATGGTTTAAATAACAATTTACATTCATTAATTTTTATATAGAAATAAATTTTAAGAATATATATGTGTATATTGACAAAATTTTTCTTAACCTAATTTACTCTTAATGTATGTACTTTTAAATTGAATTTTATTTATAATTTTGTATTTTATTTTGCTAACCATTCTTTTTTAAATAGTTTTCTAAATTAAATTCAATAAAATAAAAAAAAAATCTAATATTCAAAAAATTAATTCGTTTTAGAATTTTAAATAAATTAAATTATATAAAAAAAAAGCATTTTTAAAATAACATAAAAATTTCACTTAAAATTTCTCTAATTAATAAATAAAAAAGAAAAAATTTTTACCTCTGAAAACAACAATTCGTATCATAAAATTTTTGTTGAATAGTTTCAATTTAAAAGTCTTCCATTTCAAAACTATGTATATGGTATGCTGCATATTTTCCAAACACATATAATAAAAAAAAATTATTTAAATTTTCTTATTTTATTTCAATAATAGCTAGTTTATTAAAAATAAATTTAAATTTTTGAAATTACCTATTTACAATGATGCCCTTCTAAAAGAAAAGAAATTCCATTAATACCAAAATTTAAAAAAAATGTTTATAAATATATAAATTATATAATTAAAAAGAAATTTAGAAAATTGTAGACCCAACCTCCTTCAAACAAATTATAAAACTATACATACATATATAAATATACATATATTTTTGTTATTAATTTAATAATTCCATAATTTGAACCATTTACATTTATAATGTTATTTATAAAATAACATGTGATGAAAGTCGTTTAACGAACTCAGTTATTATACAAAATATAAATGTAAGTATGTAAATTGAAAATTAAAAATTAAAATTATATATAGACAATGTATGTGTGAATAATTTTCAGATTAAAATAATATAAATATAATTTATTATTTAATTTTCATTATTGAATTATGTATATTGAAATTATATTTTTGAACACCATTAGTCCAAATTTATTTAGTTATGAGTGTTGAACATAATCATAATAGATTTGCCTCAGATGTCAAATTGAGCTCAAGTTATGAGTTACATTTATTTGAGAAAATCCAATGCAAATTTATTTAGTATACAAAAATAAATTTAAGTTTGTTGGTTTGCTTAATTTCATAGGTAAGTACACAGACTGTAATTTTATTTGATTGTACCCTTTATATTCTCAGTAATTTCATTTTTGGCTACCGATCTCATCCCGGAGCTCCAAAATATTAAAAGTTACTGGCAAAAATACTATTTTCTCAATATAAATATTTTAATTAAAAAAAAAGTTCAAAATAAATTTTATTTTTAGCAATAACTTATAAAATCTATTTTGTTAATGTGGCATAATAAAAGTCAAATTTCCTTACACTAATATATTTATTTGGCAAAATTCTATATTTCGTGAGCATGTTCTACATAACATGTCAACTTATTTCATTAATGCTTGCAACTACTTTGATTCCATGTTTTTGTTCGGTTCTTCGATTTCGGATCTTTAATCTATTGTCTAATAAATGTCGTAAATTACATTGTTGAGAATAACTTTTAATAAAATCAACAATTGGTTGGTCTTATGAATTCAAACAATTATATTTAAATTTAAACTTTTAAATTCATATATTAATATTCTATGTACTTAATTTAAAAGTAATTTTAGTTTAATTCTGAAAATTCATGACATACATACATTATAAATATATTAGTTTAAAAAAATTATTTAATTAATATTTTAATAATATGAGTTATTAAATGAAAAATTATTAATCAATTTTAAATTTATTATGTAGATTTCATTGAAATCAAATTTTTATTTTGTTTAACATATAAAAAATAATTTTTCTGTATTAACGGAAATAATTTTATTGGAAAATATTATTATACATTAAAATTAATATTAAAAAAAAAAAAAAATACATAAAAATGAGCGAACATATATTTTATAATGTACGTGCGTTATTATATGGCAGCTTTAAGTTTTCCTATTAAAAACTTCAATGTAATTGAGTATTTTGGTAGCTTAAGTTAAGCCTTTTTTATATATGTAAGTTTATTTTGTAATTTTAAAATTTTAATTTTTGTTTAAAATTAATTTTTATTTTGTTTGTCAGTAAATTTAATTTTTATGTAGAATATATAAACAACAAAAAAATGTACAGTAGTAGAAAGAGAGGAAAAATATAATATATTATTAATAATTAAATTTTTATTTTAAAAATAATTTTGTTTTGATTTTCATTTTATTATATATTATCATTGATTAATAATACATAATATATAATTAATAATACATTATATTGATTAATAATACATTATATATATTGATTAATGTACATAATATATTTCATATCATTTATTTTTGTTATTATTAGCATTAATATTATCATTATTAATATTGTTATTATTATTACTATTATTATTATTATATTATATACATAATAAGGTATATCTATTGATTTATATTTTTATTATTCCTAATTTTTCTTATATTCTTTTTTCTAAAATAGATTGATCGATTGGTATAACCAAACAACATAATAACAACTGATATAAATAATATTATATGTTCTTTGATATAACAGAACGCTGCCCAAAAACCCACCGAGGTTAAGTGGCCTAATAAAAATCGAATTTAAAATAGAAAATTCTAAATAATATACTGGGTGTTCCAGAACATGCGTATCAGCATTTCCGAGGGTTATGAGCCGTTATTTTAAAATTAAATTAAATTTTTATTAACTTTAGTTTCGAGGGTGGTCTATCGATTGGTAATATTTTCAACTTCCGGAAAAGACCGAAAGAGGGTTTTTTAAGACCAAAAATCGCCGAAATTGGCCGAAATGGAGATTTTAAATGAGAAGGGGTACTTTTTTATCCAAATTCGCATTCTGCGTCAAAAAATAAGAAACTTATGTTAAATGATTTATTTCGTGTTTTCTCATTATTTTTCTTTAAAATTAATAAAAATAAAACAAAAACCCACATTTTCCTTCTAATTAAAACCTAATCTAAAAAAAAAAACTTTTATCTGACATGGAACATACTTCTATCAAGTTCTAATGAACACTGAAACTGAAAATAAAACTGGTGGATTGGATACTGGATAGATAGTTAATTGTGTTGTGGATACAGTAAAATTTTTGAGACAAAATTAAAATATCTGAATAAAAACCTTTGATGGTATTTCTATTTAAGTTTTGGTATTAAATTTTTCAGAATATTCTTGTTTGTGTTAGTTGTGTTTTTCTTAAATTTAATTTTTATCAAAAAAAATGTATACACAAAAAAACTTTTTAAAAAAATCGTAATTCGATATATTCCGGAAAAATCATCGTGTAACTTGGCTAGAAGATATAGAGGCATTGGTATAAGGAAAATACCTAATTATTTATTGAATGGAAATATTAAAAATGTATATGAAATATGAGTGTTCTAAATTTTTTTTTAACTTAATTTAGTTCTACAGAAGGATTACATATTTGCATCAGTCCTTTAAAATAGGCTTTTAAAGTCGAATGTTTATAATATTCTCATCGGTTTTAAATCATTACAAAATATATCTCAGCTTATGGGCGAATGATATAGAGCCATATTTGATATTTCATCAAACTATAGGAAATATTGTGGGAAGCAAAATTGGCGATGTGATCCACTTTCTCAATTGCACATGTCGGCTCTTGAATTCTTTAGACGAGTGATAACCTAAAAGAACCCACATCAAAAAGACACAATTACAAATCCACATACCTATTTATGTACAATTTGTTAAACATTTGCAGATAAATTCGCCACAAAGGGTAAATTCGAAAATTCATTAGCATTGCGCATCATCAAATTTCACCTAATTTCACAAAAAAAAATAAAGTTCCTGATTTTCGAAGTTTTATTCCTACGGATATACAGTAGGTAAGTAAAAAGTTGTTGTTTCAGTGACCAGTGAGGTTTATTGTAATATCACGGGAACTTTCCTCGCATAAGGACCCTATCGTTGAACCATTTGGAACTTTTCACAAAGCGGTGGAGGGGATTTTAACGCCTTTAAGATCAATTTGTGAGTCCAGAAAGATGGCTTCTGAATTGGTTTTCCTTATTTGACCAAGCTCAGGGAGGTATAGAGAAGGTTTGGACAGTTGCACCCTCTTCCTCCTCTCTACACATTCTGCAAAAGTGGTTTGATGAGAGTCCACACCTCTGGCATGTTGATCAATAGGCTATCCATTTTGTGCTATTTTTGTCTTGTCTACTTTTTATACGGGCTTTGTTCTACAACATTGTAATCCCCAGTTTCCCTAAGTTTTTTGTCCAAAATTTTTTCGTGTGGTTTTTTTGACTTATTTAATAATGCAATCACGGATTCTATAATATTTTATCATTTTATTTATTTTAATTTTAAAATGATAATCCTTAGATCTAAAGTAATTAATTAATTGTTGTCTTTTTTGTTTGATTTTTTTTTTATTATTTACATATATTTTACATTAGGTATATGAAATTATAATTTATTTTATTTTTGAGAAAGATCATGTCCACATTGTTGTATTACGTATCTTCATATTGGAGTAAAATTAATAAAACAGAAAAGAAATAATTAAAAAATTAAAATTAAAAATAAATTTATATGGAAAAAAGAAATAAATAAAATTAATAATAAATGTTGAAATTATTTAATGAAAAAATAATCAATAGAATATTTTGGTTGAAATTCTAATCAAAGTCAAAAGGCAGATCACATTAATTAAGTACTATTACAGTATTACATACATACATATATGTATATTAATTTAATCTATGGTCATATTAACAATATTCAATGTTATACCATTATACAAAAGATAATAAAAAAAATATAGTTGGTTACGTTTACCATAATATAATAACTAACTAACTAGGGTGTAAAAATAAAGAATTAAGTAAAATATGATGTTTTAATTGACATAAAAATGGAAATTTTAGTACAGGAAATAAAAATAAAAATTTTAATACATACAAAATTGAGATATTTTTATTAATTGAGATATTTTTACCTATGGTCTGTATGTTAACTCGCAAATTTATATAAATTTATCCAAATTCCTGTATGTTTACTTTTTTATTTGCACACTCTTTACAAATTTTTGAGAAATTTAAGAGAATTTTATGTTTAAAACGTGACGTCAGAGATCTCTCTTAAATAAATTTTTGCAAATGAAATTTCTATTTGCAAAAATTTGTAAAAATTTACTGTAAATTTTTTGTTGTTGTCCTAAATGTCAATAAAATATTTTTCATATAAAAAGTAGTATACCTAACCTGAAAACTTATTTACATAACGTTTTACCGACAAAAAAACCAAAACCACGAAAAATAATTTAATTTAATTTTTTTCAACAAAAACATTTTATAATTTTACAAAAAATTTCAGAAAATTACTAAATTAATTCAATTTAAAAAAATCTTATAACCTAAAAATCAATTATTTTTAACATGCAAAAACTTGGAAAAATTTATGCAAATTTTGCGTATGTCTACTTTTGTTTGCAAAAGAGAACTTTTTAACTATTCCCGCAGAATTTTATGATCACGTGATTTTTCCTCTCATTTGCAAATTTTTGCAAATAAAAGTAAATATACAGCCCTAATGAAATTCAAATGGTAAAAAATTATTGTGAATATGAAAAAAAAAATACAATTTAAATTTGCTTCATTTTTGGTTGTTGTTTTTGTTGTGTTGTTTGAAAAAAAACCCTATTTTATGGAAATGAATTCCTAGAGGGATTATCCAAAAATAATAAAAGAAAAATGAATCATTATATTGCATTCAAGAGAATTTAGGTTTCATTTTCTTGAAAAGGAACTGTTGAAAAAGGATGGATGGGTCGTGGGGTTGTTTTTTTGTTATTTTGTATTGAAATATTGTATTAAAATTAATGACGTACATGTAATTTTAAAAAGATAGTTTTTCTGGTCTGATTATTATATGTATAAAATTATGTATTGTGGGTATGATAGTAAAAGTAAATCACATTTTTTTTTTATAATAATATATATTATGTAAATTGGGTGTAATAAAAGTGTTTTTCATTAATATGTATGCATACAAATGTACATATATATATAATGTAAAACACAAATTATTTCGATGCTTTAATCGTTCACGGGCCACGGCAACGTTTAAGATTTGCTTCAACTATAAACAAAAGTGTCCCACTCGAAACGAATATTATATTACAGCTGGGAACAGAATTTTTCAGTATAATGAATAAACATTTTCATTTATCGTATTCCACTGGTAGAAATATCCAACTCAATGGAATATTTCGCATGTTAATCCTATTCCTAAAAGTGACCTCTAAAACTACAGACCTATAGCAATTATGTCTATCACACTGATCCACTGGTGACTTTGACTTGCCTTATCGAAAAACTCAACCTCAGTATACACAACTCCGGTGAATCCGATTGTTGTAGCCCTGGATATTTCAAAAGAATTTTTTAGTGTTGAAAATCTAGTGTGGAACAATGCCAAGCTAAAATTATTAATTCAAACTCCTTTGTGTTGTGGAGATCAGTCATTTCAGGAGTAATTTTTTTTTTATTGAAATTGTTATTTGCAATCAGTATGATTTAAATTATGGCATAAGCAATGCTGATAAATTTCTCAAAAATTCGGTGGCACTTCGATGATTTTCCATTCTGTCACGATAATTCTTAACAGTATTGAATTTTTTTTTTATAAACAGCCGCGCGCTAGGATAGGACCTTTGATACTTACGTATCTTTCTTTTTCGTGAATTGGGTTATTTAATATAAACCATGGCTCCATGGGGCATAAACTATTACTCGTTCGCTATTCGCCAAGTTGTATACCATAAGCATGGGTTTATATATTCACATTTTCGTTACTTTGTTTGCCAGATCCATCTGGGATTTCTTGCCAATTAGCTAGTATTTTTTTTGAATAGCCTTATTGTAATGTAACATTTTTGTCAACATTTCATCCAAATTAATTACGTCAATCCAGGTGCATATTATATTCTACACCATCGGATTGTGATATGACATTATTGTTTAGTTTTTCGTTTGATGGTGATCGATGTGTTGAAATTTTGCTTCATTTGCTCTAATTATTCATTTATCCTAACACCGTCGCAACATTTTCATCTTTCTGAGATTCAAAAATCCTAAAATTTCATTTGTAATTAAAGAGGTGACGTCTTGCACCTTCGGATCTGGATTCGAAGATTCTCTTGGCTGGGGCATTTTCGTTTATCCGTTCTAGGTGTCCGAACCACTGTCTCTTTACTTTAATTTTCGTGACTACGTCAATGACTTTTAGGTCCTTGTACACCTTAGAGTTCGACATTATATCTTCTCATCCAGACCCCATCGTCGTTTTCAGGACCATATATCCGACGAAGAATTTTCTTCTCGAAGACACCAACAGCCTTCGGCAGTGTCCATGATTCTGATCCGTAAAGCAAAACCGGGAGTATGAGCGTTTTGTAGATTTGTACTTTGGTGTTTCGAGAAAGGAGCTTTGAGATATTTTGACAAACCGAAGCAGCAACGGTTTGCAAGGGTTTTTTTTTCGCCGTATCATTAACGCTGGTTCCAAGGTAGGTAAACTCCTGAACTGCCTAGAAATTATATGTGTCGACAGTGATGTTTTGACCAATATGATGTGAGGCTTTCATTTGTCGACAACATATATTTTGTCTTATACTTATTTACTCTGAGACCAATTCGTTCCGCTTTTTCTTCAATCTAGGTAAAAGCATCACCAACCGCCCGTTGTCATCTGGCGATGATGTTAATGTCATCGGCATACTTTTGTAGTTGAACAATCACAATAGGGCTTCAGAGACATTCGCACAAAATGTTAGACAGGATCTTATATGCGATATATTTAACAGCGATATTCCTCTAGTTTTTACAGGACATGGTGTCGCCCTTTCTGTAAATGAGGCATATAGAGCTGGTACTCCAGTCATTAGGTGTGCTTTCTTTCTTCCAGATGTTGCCAATGATTTGGTGCATGCAGTTAACCAAAACATCGCCTCCACCTTTGAATAGTTCAGTTGGGAGTCCATCAGGCCCAGCAGCTTTGTTGTTTTTCAGCTTGCTGACGGCTTGGCCAGCAGCCTCTACAGTGGCTTGAGGTTGTTGTAAATGACTGGTGCTGGTGTTGCTAGATCTTTTTGTTGCTCTCCATTTAGCAGCTGCTGAAAGTGCTGGTTCCATGTCTCTAATAACCCTTGCGTTTTCGTAACCGAATTTCCCATATTATCTCCTAGCTCGTGTGTTTTGGATTTATAGCCATCTTCCAATTACTTGACTTTTTTGTAGAAATTCCGCATTTCGCCTCAATTTCTATGAGCAGAGATTTTTCGAAGTCTCGTTTTTTCCGCCTGATGAGATGAAGATTACTCACAACACCAAAAATGATCAATGGTGTCCTTAAAAAAATGATGCCTATCTATCTAGATCATTTTAACTTCGTAAATAGTTTAACATTTTCAAAAATTAATTGGCTAGGGTTTCACTACATATATTATTTATTATACTGGCCCCCTACCGTGTACGAAATTCGAATTCGAACAATTTTACGAATTTACGATTCGAATGTAAAATTAATTCGTACCGCGTATCAAATTCGGAAGGAAATAAACGTCATTTTAAGTTGGTAACGTAGTTGGAAATAATATACATTTTTTTAAATACTAAATTAAATATAAATGTATTTTTTTTTATATTTTTTGTTATTATTGTAATATTAAGTATAATTATATTTTTAAATAACTCACTTAATTTTAAAACAAACAAAGTTTTACCTCCATTCGATAACAAAATGCCATTCGAATAAAATATGCTAAAAAATATTCGAAAGTCGTATATACGATTTTCGAGTTGTCAAACTTATTTTAACTCGAATTTCGTATTACATAGTAGCAAACTTTCGAATACGAAATTCGTTTTACGAAAATCGGAATACACGGTAGGGGCCCTGATACTTACTTTTAAAGCGTTCAAAAAAGTAGTTCTTGACTGGAAATTTGGTTGATGTATCACTTATAATAAGATAGAAATTTCTGTACACATTAATATATGATAATTTGAATAGTGTAAACCTGTTAAGTTAAGGTACAAATACAATACTTACCATGTCACATCTATTTCAATTGCTAAATAAAATAAAAAAATAATTAATGGTAAAAATTGTATTCGATATCTCGATTGATGATTATAAATATTCATCTATATTTTATTTTGGGTATGAATAATTAATAAACGGTTTATAAGCTAAACAAGTAATAACTTTAATTTTCGTCATTATTGTCAAAAATTGTATGTCTACTAACTTCAGGATTATATACACATTGCGAAATTCTAAGTTATCTTTTATTATAGTTTTTCGTAAGATAACTTTTTCAATGTTAATTGACTTTTAAATCGGCAATACATTCCTTTGATAAGTAATTGTATCGAAAAGTTTCTAACAGAATATAGGCGTGTTCGTAGTTGCAGTAAAGCATGCGTCGGTCGCACAAAATTATTTAGCAGTCATTCTTGTTCATGGAAGCAGCATATGGACAATTCGTTTATATAGTTATTTATTATTTATAATTTTATTATTATATATTTTCATATATATTTAATATTTTAATATATTTTATATATTTTTTAAATATCTTCTATATATATTAATATATTTAATATATTTTAATATAATATAATTAGTTATATTTATATATTATTAAAATCATTATATATTTTTTAATATATCTATATTTATATATATATATACAAATTTATTTTATTTTAATAATTAATTTTTATTTACATATTTTCTGACGACATCATTACCTTGTCAAATTGCAGGTACTAGCTCCTTCTTTTTTACTGCGCAGAATTTTTGGCCGATATGCAGCTATGAACAAAAAACTCTTTTTTGCTGCACAGGCGCGACTACTATGATCATGTCTGATGTTTCATACTTCATTAGTTTAAAGGATATATAAAAACATTCATAGTCTAAGATCCGTTTTACATACTTTTAGCGATTTCACTTCTGCCTCTCAATCGACTCCATCGCTGAGCCAACTGAATCAAAAAATTTACACCAGTACTTCCATTAACGTTTGGAAAATTTTCCCAATAGTAACGCTTCAAGGCGATAGCAATGGAGTCCACAGAAAGGCAAAATTTAAATCGCTGAGTGGGTGAACAACAGGTTGAAAGACCAAAATGCATAATTATAAAATTAATTGCCATAACTTTCGAAACTCAAAAAATACGATTGGGAGACGGGTTGTTATATTTTTATTGCTGGTGGTTGGTTGGTTGGTTATTAGGGTGGAAGTAAGAATCATCAACCGACTGTCTTATCCCTTACGTACTTAGGCCTTACGGCCCGTTATAGGCCCCTCCTTTAAGTGATTTCACCTCCGCCTCTCAGCATACTCCATCGCTGAGCCAATTAATACCTTTTATGAATCTAACAATTTTTGCTGGCTTTTTCTTTTTCACTTCCGAGAAGTCCTCCCAATACTAATCCTCCAAGATGTTTGCTCTCCTTGTTCTTTGCGTTGGACATTTGTAAAGTACGTGTAGCATCGTTTCCACCTCTTCTCCGCAACATTTGTACATACGCTTTCCAGTCTTAATTCGGCTCTATTCAGCGCCAAAATGACTTTCGTCTTTTCCGCATCCGGTATTCCCCACAAATTTTTCGATACCTCTTTTGCACATTAGAGGCATAAGACTTTGTGTTTCAATTTTTTTTAGACGTTTCGACAGTCAAGGTTGATCCCGTTTCTTTTATCCACCATATAGACCAACCAACCCTTCAAGACGAACCGCAGATTAACCAAAGATGACCTGTGCATATAATATATATATAGTTTTTAAGTCGGATCTGTTCAGCGATAGTATTATTTTCGTTCTTTCTGCATTTGGATAAATTTTTCGTTTCGAGAGTTCCTTCTGAGTTTGTTCAAACATTTAGATGATCAACCCTTTCTCGATTTCGCGTATTTGTTTTCAGAACCGGAATTGTTAATCCCACTGCTAACTCCTCGTTATTAATTCTTGAATCTTTTTTCTGCAAGTTGATTCCCAATATTGTTTCCCTCTGTGTTTCATACTTAATAATATAAACTCGAAATTACTTGAAAATATATAGTGAGAGAGGGCATTACTCTTAGTGATTTAATTAATTGATTATGTACAAGATAATTGATTACCATACATACCAGTCATTTTTTTCTCATAAATATTGTTAACCATATCCAAAAATGAGTGACTTAAAAAGTGACTGGTGGCGGCGAACAGCTATTACATTTTCTAATAATAATTAAGAAAACAATACCCTCACCCAAAATCTAAATAAATAACTCACATCCCTTCTTTGAAATGAATACATTATGTTAGATTTTTTGTAGTTTCTTTTATAATTTTCTTTAAATTCTGTATACAAGAGTAAGAATAGTTGGTTGTTCGCTTTATCTTTTTTTTTTTTAATTATTTTTATATTTTTTTTTTTAAATTAATATTTTTTTGTATGCATTCATGTTACTTAAAAAAAATTCTGGTTTTTAAATTGCAAAATCGTTAATGTTTTATAATAATATTCTAAATTTTATATTTTAGTTTATTTCAGTTTTTTTTTTATTTTTTTTTTTGTTTTTTTTTTGTTTTTTATTTTAATTATTATTATTTATAAATATTGTATTTAAAGTTTGTTTGTTTGTTTGTTTTTTTTTTTATATAATTTTAATATTTTTTTAATTAATTTTTATATTTTGTTGCTGAATAGAAAATATCTTTGTATACCACATACATACGTTACAGCACAAACACACGCACAAGCATAATTACATAGTTATTATTATTATTAAAAATTATAAATAAATAATTGGTGATTGTGGTGTGTCAGTATGCATAAAAAAACGTTGTGTTGTTAATGTCGCCTAGTAGAAAATAAAAATTTTTTTTGTTTAATTTTAAATTTTCTGTTTTTTATTATTTTTTAATTATTATTTTTGTTGGTTTTGAATAATTTATTGACGATCTGTGGCACGTAATTTTTCTTCAACTGCTTCCCGAGATGCTTCTGACAAATCGGTAGCTTGAATATACTTTTGTACACCAACCAATGATTTTTTCAAGGCATCAAAAGAGCTGGAGTACAACATCTTCTTTTTAACCTATAGAGTAATGTAAAAAAATAAAAATTAATTCAAATAAAAATTTTAATATTAATATTTTTACGTTATTGTAATAATGCTTATGTAAGGTAAATTTCCAATGTACATAATTAGGAACAAAAAACAATGACGAGTCTATTAATTCGTAAATCAAAAAACACTTATCAAATTAATTCAAATATGTTATGTACCTAGTAATGAAGTGAACCGCAGAAATCTGTTGGAATAAACTTTTTTTCTACAATAGAAAATAGTATACATACTGGGTTTAATCGTGGTTTTCTATTGGGTATGAAATTTTTCTATTAATAGACTTTTAAAATCAAAATATTAACGAATATTTTAAAAATTTACAATAAGCAATTTTTAATTTAATTTTATAAAAGTTTTAGTAACAAAACACAATTGAAAAAATTGTCAGTTTAATTGAAAATAACATAGAAATTGAAAAAGAAGGCTGCAAGAAAACGAAGGAATTTACCCCTGTCTATAATTAATTTTCTTTGCAATGAAGACTAAAAATAGCTCTTACAAATACTTAAGGTGTGTGCTTAATAAAAAGACTAATTCTAATTTTCCTGACAACAAATAGACAATTTTTTGACAATTTTAATTGATAAAATCGCCTCTCAGAATACCATCAAAATCGAAACGTAGGGAAAAAAACCGACAAGTTGCGCTTTGCCAAATGCCAGAAATAAAACTTTTCGTTGCGCTTCACAAAATTTGTTTCTCAGAATAAACCCCATATATCGGTTTAATCATACTTTCTGTTGAGGATTAATTTTTAAAAGAAAAAGTAAAGAAATTCCTATAAAACTTACAAACAAACCTCCGACTAAAAAAATATTTCAGAAAATTTGCGTTTGTATTACAATCTTGTAAAACAAAATCTGCCAAAAATTAATATATATAACCACCAAACAAATTAAAAAAAAAAGTAAGAAATGCAGTTGAAAGTTTGATTTCATTTCTTAGTCGAATATAGAGGAGATATATAAAAGATTTATTTTATGGTTTTTTTCGCTTTTAGTGGACCAAATATCCGTATTTGTATGATGAAAAATGTACAAGGCAAAACTACATTTAACTACGATATACTAACGATAAAGAATAAGTTAAGACTTAATATTTTTTTATAATTTTTTTAATTGAAAAAAATTTAGTACTTTTCTTTTTTATGTTTTGTCAGTAACTGACGAATACCTTTTCGTGCATTAAGCACGTTAATGCAATTTTTATAACATAAAGGGAAATGTGTAATGTTTTACAGGTATTAATTTTTTTATTAATTTTCTGATAAGTATATAAACTAATTAGAAGTGGAAAACTAATATTGTTAGGAACTAAATTGAATTATATTTAATATCAAATTATGTTCTCAACCATTTTTTTTTTTTTTTTTATTACTAATTTAAAAAATATTATTAATATAAACAATAATATTAAAATTAGTTGCATTATGAAATGTTTGCTGCTTGATAAATAGATGAACATAAATATTTATTCAAACTATAGATGTTGATCAGCATTTATTTTAATATCACAGTCGAGTTAAAGAAATACCTAAAATGTATTATCACTATTTCTTAGATTTACTGTGTTAATAGAATATAATATGATAGATAAATTAAACATTAAGTTGAAAGCGTATTCAACAATGATAATTATGGATAGAAAAAGAGGGAAAAATAGTAAAATAAATATCAAAAATTTGCAAAAAAATATGTATATTCAACTAATTCAATATGAAAAATAAAATACTACCACTTTTAGGATTTATTCTTTCTTAAATATCGTAGTACCATTTTACTAGAAGTTTTAACAAAACAATACTCTCAAAAATTTTTTTCTTTTTATTAAATGAAGAAAAAATTTAATTAAACCTGAAGATCCGAACCTGGAGTATTTTGATTAGAAGTCAGATGACATAACCAGTACACCATGTAGTTTCTTTAGGAAAATTTTAGGGTTAATTTAACGAATAACTAAGATAAAAAAACTAAAAGTATTTCTGTATCTGAGTACTTTTATCTGAGAACATTTAGGATGTTAGGAAAATTTAAAATGATTGCCCTAATTGATTTTAATTATCTATTTATACACATTATTTTTTTTATTCCAACTTTAATACGATACCTAAAGAATGTTTGTTTAAAATATTACTTCCAAACCTTAAAATTGATTAAAGAAAATATTTTTTCGCGATTTGAAGTTTCTTTTTTTTCTACAATACATTTGCCAGAACTACATATTTTTTATATAATAAAAATATATTACATTCATGTACTATATTAATATTAATTGTGTCCAATTTCATTTCAAAAGATAATTTTGATATCATGCAAAATAATTTCATAGAAATGTATTGAAATGTACACAATTTCAATGTCTTTAACAAAAAAAATACTTCTATTATCTAATCATAATTTATTCGGTTTATTTTATTTTAATTTCTTGTAAATAAACTTTTGCAAAAATTAATAATAAAAAAAAAAAAAAAAATGTATAAGTGAAAGTCCACAACCACGCCTTAATGATTTACAAAATTATAAAATTTTGTACAAACTTTTCATAAAACCATTTCAAATAAGAAAATTAATTAAGATTTACAATTAATAAAATTTTAAATTTTATACAAAGGACAAAGAAAGGTGATCGATCGTAGTTATTTGGAAATAGTTGAAATAAAATTTAGAAATTATTATGATCCATGAAGTCTTATGTATTACAAATTCATTAAACTAAAAATAAAAAAAAAAAACTAAATTTACTCACCCTAGCGGTATCTGGGCACCATGACATAAGGAAAAGTTTTTGTTTTTTGGAGCTTTCAGATGTTCCTTGACATTGATGCATATATTCGAAATCAAAAAGACCATACCTAAAAATAAAATATTTTATCAATTAAAGTGAATGATTATGAAAATTTAATCTATTAGATATATAAAATTACTTATTAGCTATCTTATCACCAAAATGTACTGAATAATAATAAATAATAAAGTTTTTCTAAACCTCAGAATTTTTTTTTTTTTTTTTTACTTCATTGAAAACAGGTTACATAATAAATAGGAAAAATTATTGTAAACATTTTTATTGTTTTTATTTTCAACATTAATATACATATAAATATAAAAATTTAAAGGTAAGAAAGTATTTTTTGTAACAGTTGAAATATTACTTGATACAAATCGATTTAAATATTAATTTAAATTTTGATAATCATTTTTAAATGTAACATTGATCTTGTAGATATATTTAACATATAAACCAAAACAAACATTACAAAAATTTTATTGAATTGAGCTTTAATTTTTCAAATTCAAAATTTCTGCACAAATATTTTAAACTTAAATATTTTGACTAAAAATATTTAAAAAAAAAAAAAAACAATTATTCTACATATTCGAGATGAGCACAGTTTTAATTATTATATTATACTAACTTAATGTTTGAGTAATACAATTATTGTTCTTGAACTTACCGACATTCGCCTGGACCACATTTTTGAATATCTTCTAAGAAAGCATCGTATTCAGCGTTACGTTCACCAACGGTTTCTACATCAATTTGTTTTTCATCACGAATGAAGAAAATTACATAACGATGTTTTTTATCTTTTTTGATTTCTTCATATGTGGTCTTACATACGTCTGAAACGGTTACACCGGAAGCCTTAAAAAAAATTTATATATAAATTTTAATTTATTTTATTACAAAGAAAATATTATTAATATAAATAAAATAATATTAAAATTAATTGCATATATAAATGTTTGCTGCTTGATAAATAAATGAACATAAATATTTATTCAAACTATAGATGTTGATCAGCATTTATTTTAATATCACAGTCGAGTTAAAGAAATACCTAAAATGTATTATCACTATTTCTTAAATTTACTGTGTTAATGGTAATACGATGGATAATTGAAAATCAAGTTGATGGTAGGTGTAGTTTAAACAAGAAAATAGATAAAGGTGAGGAGGAAGAATAGTAAAATAAACATCAAAACTTTGCAAAAATAAATTATAAATAATTACTGCTTCGGAAATGTAATATTTAGTTCAAACTTCAGATAAATGAACAGAACACAATATAATAATCAGTAAGGAAAGATAAGCAACATAATGGAGGATAAGATAATTAATTTTTATTATTTTTGAGAGATTCTTATAACGAATTTTAATACGAATACAAATATTATTTTCTATACTCTTCATTTATTTCATTTATTAATATTGGAATCAATATATTACATTAATTATTTTGTAAATCTAAAAATATAATAGGAATGTTAACAAATATTAAGTTGCAAAAAAAAATCACTCACACTCTAATTTGTTCTATACAAAAAAAAATAATAATAATAAGACACACTTGTAGGTTAAACAATAATTTTATTTACACCAAAATTTAGTATACTTTACAATATCAAAAATGTTGATTGCTGACTAGAATGTAGCGATAGCGATAACTTCTTTTATTCACACCAATTTGAGTGTTCTCGCAAAAAAGTGAACGCTCACACTCAATTTTTGTTGACACCACCCAACTATTCTAAATATAAGCATAGTATTACAAAAACCAGCATTTTTTTTTATTCTGATGATTAAATATGCCAATCAGTGAATCAGTTTCATATTCTGATCTAGTATGTATTAAAAGTAATATAGGAATTTATAATTATAAATAGTTAAATTAACTAAATAAACAAATAAATAAATTAGTTATTTCGCGAAGCAAAATTGGTGATCTGATCGATCAACTTTCTCAATTGCACAGGGTAGCTCTAGTACTTAATTCCTTGGGATTTTGATCTCCTAAAACAATAACAAATAGTTCATTGAGTAGTTAGTAAGTTGTGGCAATAAGAAGTTGAAATGGTCATTTCCACCTACCTACCTATGTATTTAAAAAGAATAAAAAATAAAAATCTAACACACGACACTACCATAATATACAAAATATAATTTTACATAAAACCAGAACACCATTCCCCAGTAATATCTTTTTGTTTTCTATGGAGACTAGAAATTCAGAGGTGTCATACAGTACCGCGACTTATAATGTGACTTATTATACATACAAGAAATAATAATCATATATATATTCCATATGCAACAAAAGCATATGCATAAATGCAGGAAATTATATTTTTCTTTTATAAATAATTTTAGTTAAGTGAAATAAATATACACATACACACACACACACAACATACTCATAAAGTACTATGTATTCTCTATGAACTGATCATTAATGCTATTATTATTCTTCAATTAAATTAAAAATTTCCACCATTCTACTAAGTATTAATTATTTTTCACCATAAAATGCAAATTATTTATCTATTATACATATACCCATAATCTAAGTATGGGTACATGTACATATGTATATCATAATAAAGTATCATATTGATATTAGATATTATTTTTCTTTTTAATCCATTAATCTACCACTTTAGAACGTTAATGCGACTTCAAAATGAGAACACTTTTTAGTAATAATAATTTAATAAAAATAATAAAACAAAAAAAATCTAGCTTAAACATTTCTCAACTTGGCAAAATCACATCATAATTCTTTTAAATATTTGGACTTGTATTCATTTGAAAAGGAAATCCTTTTACATTAATTATTATTGTCGTTAAAGCGTAAATTGCATAGTCTTCTACTTTGGAAATTTCATATTAATTCATAATTGATTTTTTACTACATTCGAATTATTATAGAATTTTTGTAATATGGAATTAAGTAGAACGGTTGTGCTCAAATCAAAATACCTATATTCAATACGACTACAATCATATCATAGAATTACACAAAAATAAAAGAGATCTTCTCAGTCATGTCATAGTACTTGAAAGGTTAGTCGATTACAGTAAATTAACCTTAACAATAATTTGTTATTAAAAATAAATAACCAAAATATTAAAAAATCAAAAACAACAACAAATTGCATAGAAAAGTAGAATTGATAAATTTTGTTTTATTCTGCGAAATTTTTTTAAAAAAATACACACCAAATCTATTCTGAAATCTATTCTATTTAGCAGGAGAAATTTCTGATTGGTTGACAATTTTTGATTGGTTCTGCAAAATTTTAATTTACAATTCAGTTTTTTAAAACATTCTTAAATAGCACTTTCTCCTGAATGGTGCATTTTTTATGTGAATTATCTAGAATTTTATTAAGTGACAAAATTTACTTTAATTTATAAGTATATATGTATATTAAGTAAGTTCTCATTAAACCACGATCCTATTAGAATTTATATTTTTCAATTGTGTAATAATTAAAACATTAATTTATGATTTTTAATTTTCATTCAATTAAATTGCTAGTAGTTATACAGTGGAATATTGAATGTAAAAATTTACAACAAAAAATAAACAAATAATAACGTGTGACAGTAGCGATAACTTCCTTACGCAGTTCTACTTTATATATTCATATTAATTACATACTAATAAATTTAAATATAATATGTATCACAATCTAAGTATGACTATAGAAAAACAGCAAATATAAAAATTTTAACATAAAAGAGAAAATTCAGTAAATACAAAAAGAAAAAAATACAAAAAAATACCAGATCGGTTGCTGAACTTTTCATTCTGTAAAATTGTAGAATTAAAAGAATAAAAAAAAATAAATAAAAACAAAAATGTAAATGTAAAACAAAAATAAAATAGCAGCAATAAAACGTCATGCTATTCATGCAAATTTTATTTCTATTAGATACTTAGATAATATATAGATATAGATACTAGATAGATTATTCTCTTTAATAAGGTTCTATAATAATAAAAAATGTAATTATAATAATAAATAATAAGAATAAAAATAAAATAAAATAAGAATAAACAAACCAAAACAATAATAATAACACAAACTGCCGCATGAACATCAACACAACATAATATTATATAGGAGAAATCGACTGAGAATGAGATGAGAACAGGAAATTACCTGATTGATTCATTGTATTTAATTCATCATCAATTAAATTTAGAATTTTTATTTTTGGCGGGAAAGGAGGTTAGTAAGTTTTTCTATTTCAATCAAATTAAAATCTAAATTAAATTTAGATACATTATGTACGCATAGTATAATATAAATAAATTGTTTTTTTTTTTGCCGATTATATTTAAATTAGTTGTAATATAGTATCAATTTCTACAAAACTGTTATAATTCACATGTATTTGATTAAAAGATGAAACTGAAAAGTCCATCAAACATTGTAGTTAAAGAATAACGTTAAACAAAAGTTATAACAGAAAAAAAGGATATCACAAATACAAATTAAAATCAACACTTTGTACAAATACAAACATATACAAATTTAAATCAACAATGACTGTGAAACATGATGCGTAACAGAATACACAAGTTAGAATACACAAGATCAACATATACCATGGTTGCAACGATAAAAAATTTAAGTACATATATATAAAAAATGAAATTAACAACCAGTAGTTTATATGTGAAATAAAAACATAAAAAAGGATTGATGGATCGTCTACACGTAAAGCCAACTTTTAGATATATGTAGATACATATCATGTTTTGTTTGGTTTTTGTCTGATCCTGATGTGTAGATAATGTTCAACAATGTTTGACGTCAGATTTTTTTGATGAAAAATTAATAAATATTATCTATCCTATTTTCATCAAACAATTATGAAATTTTCTAATGTTGGAAAATACAATAATTTCATTAAATCGAAATTGACTCTTGTCATTTGCTTGGTTATAGCTGTTTTTACTTTTATTTTCTGTTTTCAATTACATATATGTAGTTATACCAACTTTATTACACTTTTAAGATTATGTATAATTTAATCAAACAAAATCTAATTTGTAACCGCTGTCTAAGAAAATATTTTTCTGAAATTTGTCGAAACAGTTTTAGAATGGAAAAATATAGGTAAAAAGCAAGGTTGTCCTAATACCTGGAACAGCTCCATTAACAAAAAAAAATAAGCAAAATCAAGGACGAGAAAGTGCTGAATAATGAAATTTTAATCTTTGCTTTAACTAGAACACTTCTATGGAAATTAGAGTAATTTTTATGACAGATTATCTAATGAAAATATATATATATATGCTATAATATATGTTATGTAAAGCGATGTCAAGCTGCTTAAAATATCATATTCATATATAATATTCTTGATAAGCATAGACTTGGAATATAACATTCACTTTTACATTAATTTTCCATTAAAATCTAATCGAATATAATATAATTTTATCAGTTTTTTTTTTAAAACCAATTCAACAGTGATTTTCTTTTGTTTTCATCCAAAACAGAATTTATTACATTAGACCAGATTAGACATAAAAGATCAATTTTTAGATAATCAATAGTAGATAATAGCAAAGAATATATTATAAATAGTAAGAAGTCGGGTCACATCTCATAGACGAAGAGAAAAAGGGTTGAAGAGCGAAAACAAAATTCTCGTTTTTATTTTTTTCCATCTTTCTATATGAAATAATTGCATTTTACAGTATTACACTGATATGAATATATATAGCCATCCATACCAAATAATAATAATATGTATTGACATAAGTATGCAGTTAAACATACAATTATAGATTCAATGATAAAATCACAGAATCTAGAAATTATAAATATAATAGTAATAAAAGATTAAAATTTATTACTTTTGCATTACAAATTGTGAACTGTCTACCGAATACGAAATCCATTTTTGTACTGTATAAAAATAAATAAAAAAAAATACTATAATTGTCCACGATTAAGCACAGGTTTAGGAAGAGAGAGACATATTTTGTCAAAAGTTTGGTCTTGTGACTTATTAATAATTGTAGTTGAATATGTTAGCCGAATTGGCAATTGTTTCCGTTTGAAAATAGAGAATCGACACTTTTCAAATCTATTTCTGTGCCACTAAACGTTGTAATACTTTAATATTTATTTCCAATGAGTTGTTATTTCATTGGTTACTGTTAATATTGCTCTGCCCTTAATGCTTTTCGGATCTATTGTAGCTAAATTTATGTCATCGTATAGTTGGGCATTAGGTTCTGATTTTCTTGATTTTCTGATTTTTTTTATGATGATGACCATAAAAAAATACTTCAAATTTGAAAGTTTAAAATTTATATTTTTTGATGTCTAGCTGGTTGGTTATTATTTTATTATTTTACTTATATGCAATATTATTTGGTTTTAGCAGGTTTTAGTATTAAATCGCCAAGTGTAAAAAAAAAATGTTGATTTGATAATAAATATATGGGTTTAGAGCTTGGATAAGTTTTGCCAATCATTTATTTGAAAATTAGTACTAACTGTACTAACTCATTATTTTATTTGGTTCTTATACATATTAAATAAATTATTTGGTATTAATATTAAATGGCCATTGTCAAAAAAAAATGTTGATTTTATAATAAATATATGGCTTTAGAACTTGACTTTCGGACATCATTAGCGTATTAATTAATATATTAGATTATTTGCTGAAAATTTAAAAATATACCTACTTTACGTGTGTGTTTAAATTTCTTTTATATGTTTTATCAAAAACCTTGGATTTGGCAAAATATTGAAATATATCTACATGGATGGTTAATCGTTGGTTACTGTTTTTTTTTTTTTATAAATGTATACTTTTTTACGTTCTTCAATTTTTATTTTCATCGAAGTCGAAAAAATTTAAAAATATCCAGATGACACTTCTTATTATTATATTATGTTCTTTGACAATAGCAAGATAAAATCATAAATGGAAAGCAAAATCTGATTATTAAATTTTAAATCAATGAAAAATTAAGATGTGAAAATAAATTGATTCAATTTTTATTTGTTGAGCTCCAAATTTTTATACATAGTAAAATATTTATTTCGACAAACAAGAAACGATTTTTTAATAAAATAAACTAATTAAGGATCGATATGAAGTCAACAATCCAAATATTTTTTAATAATAGGTTTATCTATTAACAAACGAAATAGATATAACTAGATCATAAAATTACATGCCTTAAATTTAGAATTGATTAACACAAAGAAAAAATAACGTAACTGAGTATGCATTTTGCAATACTTACTCCTTCTCTAATAAATCTCAAGTTAAAAATTTAATTTCTTTAACTTGAAAATTTCAAAAAACTAGAAAAGGGTTTATGGAACACATGGTGAAGGTTCATTAAATTAATCATTAAGTTTAAAAAAATCCAAAAAATAGAAACTTAATTTATATATCTTACGTAACGTGATTTTTCATTTCATTTATGTATGCGAATATATAAATATGTAGCTATATATCTTAAATATACTACATTATAAACATATTTGAAAAATCCATACAAAAAGTTATTGAAAAAAACACGACAAATGTTTATTTGAAATTTTGCTTAAAAGAATCTATTAATAAATATCAAAATATAAAAATTCTCATAAAAATTTCAATATTGAAGGTCAAAATTGGGTTGAAAAAGAAATATATTTTGTAAAATTAAATAAAAATAAATGAATTGATGTCATTGGAATAAACGGTTCTTAAAATTGTTTTTGTTTTTATACTATATACTAATTTTTATTTCAAATCAAATTAAGAAATTTAAACCTCCCCCTCATATTAAAAAATTAAAGTAATTGTGTCAAAAATTTTGAAACAAAATAAAATTTATATACTAGAGTTATTTTCCTTGATTGAGAATACGATAAAATCTCATATTCAGCATGTATATACTATTTAACTAGTAGCAAATAATAATGTTTTGTATAAAATACTCAATTAATTAAATAAAACTAATACAGATTATTTATTATATATACAAAAAAATATTAATTTAATAAAATCATAACGACGAAAAGTTCAAAAATTAAATTGCAAATAATTCACAAAATAATTTTTACCGTTAGTACTATTATTTTCACATTATTACATATTCCATAGATATACATCCATATTCTTCCGCCTAAACTCATCACACGTGATCATGTAGTGAAAATATCGCTGAAGCTGTAATTTTGTATTCTGTTAGACATAGCCATATGACAAATACAAAAACGATGGCGTGAGTAATTTCTATTGACTTTTTATAGGACGCGACAACCATTTTTTATATCCTCAAAACTTGTAAACTATAGAGTATCGCGCCAAATAATTTTGTATTTTCAAATAAAAAAAAAATTAATTAAATAAATAAATTGGATGGATAAAAAAGTTAAGTAAGGATTAATAAACAATTTTTCATTAATTTTTTAGCAGTTTTATTAAAAACTGTGTTTTTATTTTGAAAAAAAAAGATGATCTTTAGTATTACTGATTTATAACACTAAATGTATCATAGTTTTTATACTATTATGTACTAAATTTTAAAATATTTTTAAATAAAAACTATTAATAAAATTATAATAGCACTTTCTTTTAATAATTTTTATTTAAAAAAATATTTTAAAACTTTAAACCAATTCCTTTAAACTGTTTTTATTCCATATTATTTAAAAAAATTATAAAGCACTTTTTGTTTATATCCCAGCACTTTTTTTTAACAGTAAAAAGTGGTCAGTACAAATTTCGATCACTTCGATTACAGTATCTAACAGAAATGCATATTGAAATGGACGTGACACGATAAATTTTATAGGTAGATAAAATAAGATATTCTAGAGATACAAAGAGTTGTACCTTTTTGCTACCAAAACTTGACTAATCCATTTTTTGTTACTGACTTTTAAAGTCGACGACATTTTCTTAGAGACTTTGGCGTAAATTTTTGAAATAGAGAATAAGAAAATTTAAATTTATTTTTATTTCTTATCACCCATATTCTTTTAGAACCATCGCTGACGCGAAGAAAATAATTTATTAAAATACTGATAGAAAATAAAGAAAATTTAAAACGTATAGGACGTGAACCGAACAAAACTCACATACTAAATCCATAAGTAGAAAGAATTAGTGAGAGTTTGAATATGAATAAGCAGACTGAACTACCTGGAGTAGAACTAAATAACATACAAGAGATAATTGAAGAAATGAAAATAGAGAATGAAAATGTCACACAAAAAAAAAATAATATTTCATAATTGAAAAATAAACACGAAATATTTCAAACTTCAAAACTTATATTTTTGACAGCAAACATTTTGAAGTATATGTAGCAAGTTTTTTAACTTATTCCAATAGACTTCCGCGGTAAAAAAATATTTTTGATAAATTATTGAATATCAATAGACTTCCGTAATTGACCCCACTATTCAATTTTAGAATATTATACACCTATAAAGAATATTATCAGCGCATTCTGTTTTGTTTAGAATGCATTTTTTTTTACATTTCACAAATCTATTCATCCACTGACCACTACTGATTAAATTCCGTTTAATTTAACAAAAAAAAAATACCAAAATAATTCGACAAAAAGAAATTTTTCTGCAAAAAACTTATGCAAACAATTGTTTTATATATATATATATTATGTAAATATCTGTTATTTTCATATTTTATTGACTTTAGCTCTTAATAATTAATTTTAAATATAAAAATATCAGTATTTAAATATTTAAATAAAAACTTAATCAGAAAAATGTTGTTGACTTTGAAACTTTCATGCGTGACACCGGCGATTGACTTAAGTCGACTTTCAATGAAAATCAACTTAAAACTGATTCTTTCAAAAAAAATATATACTAAGCAAACACTTTATGATTGTACTACCAATTATATGTATATACAGACAACACATCCATCATCCATCAATTCATATATATCCTCTAGACTAGGTCCTAACTCGAAAAAAAATTTGACAAAATAAAGCAATTAAAAAATGAATTAGCATTTTTCTTATATTCGTGAAGAAACAAAACAAAAATGCAAAAAGTATATTAGTTATTTAGAGAGTTTAAATAAATTTCAAAACAAAAATAAAAATATTTGTTGATAATGTAGAGGAAATATCGGATTAGAAGTTCATTTCACCATTATTTTATTTCTAATTTTATCACAAGCTCAGTTGGATGTGTTATTCCACATCTTAACACACTGACTGACATGTGACGTTTTACAAAATGTTCATGCAGGCCAAAGCAAAAAATCGCAATTTATGACACCTACTTACGGGGAAATTTTCCATAAATTTTTCTTTGCAGTGCCATGGTGTTCATTTATGAATGAAACTCAAACTCATCATTAAAACTTGCAAAAATCGTTTTGATATAAAGCTATTCAAATATTCAAATTATGCTCAAGTGAAGGTAATGTATACAGAAAAATGGGAATCTGTCAGATGTGAGATGGAGTTGACCAAGTATGAAGGAAGAACATTATATTTAGTCATATGTTCGTATCTTAAACTTGCAATTCAACTTTTCTTAAGAACAACAGTAGTATTCACTTGCATTATTTACAAACAAATAACAATAAACAAATTCAAACTCGGACCTTTCGGAAAAAGTGGGTGGCAGAATTATCAAAAATAAAGAAAAAACAAACAATAAATTAAATATTAATAAACAAATATTAATTTGTGTGCAGTACAGTGGCTTCCTCCAAATGTGCTTGGATTAACGCAACAAAATATATTCTAATATCCAAAAACGAACACACTCAATCCAATTAATGTTCGGCCAATACTTTTAAATAACATCTAAGTAACAATCTAGAGAAAATTTTAGTTAACAAATTAATCAAACTCGTAATAATCTAAAAGAGTTATCTTCCTGTTGAATGATATTTGACCCCATAAGAGAACTCGAATAAATAAAATTTGGAGTCTAAGATGTTTGAATTACGTTGTCAGAGCGGACAGTGTGTAAAATTTAGATTATGAGAAAAACTTTTAATGGCACCTTCATGGTGGTGGTAAGCATAAAATCCCGATCAAGGGTGTCAAAACTGTACTACAAGTTTATACTACAAAATTTACAATATTTCGAGTATTTTTTTATCAAATTACTGCCTTATTAACTCATTAAATGTGGAAAACTATTGTTATTGCTATAGAAAGCAGTTATTATTACATCTGAAGAAGTTAAGTCGGTATAAGCCTGTGTCTCAGAAGAAGAATCAGAAAATGATTTCGTAGATAATGCAGTATTTTAATGTACCTTTTTTTACTAGTATCAAAGCTTCATTTGTACAAACTTAGAACACAGACCAAAAATATATACAAAAATGTTATTTAGTGAAGAGGTTGCAATTTAAACCACAATTAGAATAAAAGCAGTAAAAGTTCATAATCATGGCTAATTATCAATACACAACTATCGAAAATAAATTCAAACATCTGGAACTGTCATATACAGTATAATATTTACAGTACAGTATCTGCTTTATAAAAGCTCTTTATTTTTAACTTATTTGGTAAAATACAAAAGATGGTAAACTGCATTTTATTTTAATTAAACTATTTATAGAAAAATAAATGAAATTTTGAAAACCAAAATTATTTTTGAATCAAAACAAACGTAAAGATTTTTATTTTTGGAATACAAACTATTGACTTGAAATTTATTTTTAAAGAGTAACTCTGAAAATTATCATATAAATAGCAGGATTTTAGTTTCTACAATTATCATTCGTCAGCGAATAACCAAAAGCTTAACTTAATTATAACACCATCTTACTAGTTAACCACAATAGCCATGCGTTTTGCAACACTACTAACTCTTGCACTAACATTTGCAATGGTAAACAAAGCTTAAGGTAAATCAATTTAAAAATTTGTTACTAATCTATTATTTAAATCTAGACAAATGCTACACCGTGCATTGGAATTCCTACTCTACCTATTGGATCAGGTGGTTCAAGTTCATCTTCGAGCAACAGTCAAGCCAGTGCTTCTAGTGGATCTTCGGCAACAGGATTAGGATTGGGATTAGGACTTTCAGCTTCGCTGGCAGCAAGTAATGCTGCCTCTCTGGCAAGCAGCAATGCTTTATCATCAGCGACCGGGCTCGGTCTCGGGCTCTCAACCTCTATCGCAGCAAGCAATGCACTAGCAGCAAGCACTTCTCAAGCATCAAGAACTGCACTCGCGGCTAGCAATTCAAACAGTGGATCAATTACTTCTGGTGCTTCTAGCACCGCAAATGCCGCCGCAAACGCATACAGTTCCAGTTATAATAGTGGTTCAGGAAGTTCAGGCAGTTCAAGTGCCGCTAGTGCTAATGCGGCTGCAATCAGTAACAGCAACTCAGGTAATACCGGTATCATTGGAATAATTGGATCTGGAATCTCAAGCAGCAACGCAAATGCCGCCGGAAACGCATACAGTTCCAGTTATAATAGTGGTTTAGGAAGTTCAGGCAGTTCAAGTGCCGCTAGTGCTAATGCGGCTGCAATCAGTAACAGCAACTCAGGTAATACCGGTATCATTGGAATAATTGGATCTGGAATCTCAAGCAGCAACGCAAATGCCGCCGGAAACGCATACAGTTCCAGTTATAATAGTGGTTTAGGAAGTTCAGGCAGTTCAAGTGCTGCTAGTGCTAATGCGGCTGCAATCAGTAACAGCAACTCAGGTAATACCGGTATCATTGGAACAGTTGGATCTGGAATCTCAAGCAGCAGTGCAAATGCCGCCGGAAACGCATACAGTTCCAGTTATAATAGTGGTTTAGGAAGTTCAGGCAGTTCAAGTGCTGCTACTGCTAATGCGGCTGCAATCAGTAACAGCAACTCAGGTAATACCGGTATCATTGGAACAATTGGATCTGGAATCTCAAGCAGCAGTGCAAATGCCGCCGGAAACTCATACAGCTCCAGCTACAATAGCGGTTTAATAGGATCAGGCAGTACAAGTGCAGCAAACGCCAATGCTGCTGCAAATAGTAACACCTACTCAACCAACTACGGTAGTAGCACTTTGTTAGGGCCCGATGGTATATATTATACCACTACGTACGGTCCATCAGGCAGTTCAAGTTCCTCAAACGCCAATGCTGCTGCAAATGGTAACAGCTACTCCGGTAACACTGGTATCACTGGAATATATGGATCAGGAATCTCAAGCAGCAACGCAAATGCCGCTGGAAACTCATACAGCTCAAGCTATAATAGCGGTTTATTAGGATCGGGCAGTGCAAGTGCAGCAAACGCCAATGCTGCTGCAAATAGTAACACCTACTCAACCAACTACGGTAGTAGCACTTTGTTAGGGCCCGATGGTATATATTATACCACTACGTATGGTCCATCAGGCAGTTCAAGTTCCTCAAACGCCAATGCTGCTGCAAATAGTAACAGCTACTCCGGTAACACTGGTATCACTGGAATATATGGATCAGGAATCTCAAGCAGCAACGCAAATGCCGCCGGAAACTCATACAGCTCCAGCTATAATAGCGGTTTAATAGGATCGGGCAGTGCAAGTGCAGCAAACGCCAATGCTGCTGCAAATAGTAACATCTACTCAACCAACTACGGTAGTAGCACTTTGTTAGGGCCCGATGGTATATATTATACAACTACATATGGTCCATCAGGTAGTTCAAGTGCCGCAAATGCTAATGCAGCTGCAAATAGTAACAGTTACTCAAGCAATTATGGTATTAATGGTTTATATGGTCCAGGTAGCTCTAGTGCCGCAAATGCAAATGCAGCTGCAAATAGTAACAGTTACTCAACCAATTATGGTATTAATGGTTTATATGGTCCAGGTATTTATTATACTGGTTTATATGGTCCAGGCAGCTCAAGTGGCGCAAATGCTAATGCAGCTGCAAACAGTAACAGTTATTCAAGCAATTATGGTATTTATGGCCCCGGAACATATTATACTAGTACATATGGTCCATCAGGTAGTTCAAGTGCTGCAAATGCTAATGCTGCTGCAAATAGTAACAGCTATTCGAACAATTACGGTATAGCAGGGACTTATGGTTCAGACATCTCAGGTGCAGGTGCAAACGCTATCGGCAACGCATACAGTTCCAGTTATAATAGCGGCCTAGGAGGAAGTCAATCTCTAGCAGCAAGTAATGCAATTGCAGCAAGTAATGCAATCGCAGCAGGAAATTCGCTCGGAATATCTAATGGTCTCGCAGCAGGAAATTCGCTTGCATTAGCCAACGGTCTCGCTGCAGGAAATTCGCTTGGTTTAGCCAATAGTCTTGCAATAAGTAATTCACTTGCAGCAGGAAATTCGCTCGGAATAGCTAATGGTTTAGCAGGAAGCAATTCAATCGCAGCAAGTAATGCACTTGCAAACAGTGGATCAATTACCTCTGGCATTAATGGATTATTAGGTTCAGGTACTTCCAGTAGCAATGCTGCCGCAAACGCCGCCGCAAATGCAAATAGTAATAGTTACAATAGTGGTTTACTGGGCTTAGGACGAGGAATTTTGCCTTGCTAAAGATAGACAATCATCTTATGAATAATAATGATGTGTAACATCAGAACCGGCATCAATTAAATTTTACCTATAAAATGTTTATTTTAAGTGTTGAAAATAATTAAGCTTTTTGTAAAAAATTGTAAATGCTTTAAATCTAATAAAATTTCAATAAACTTCGCGATAACGAATATTAATATTTATATTTTTTTTTCTTTTTGTAATAGACATACATTCCATTGTACATATTACGATAAAACGCATTAACGATATTTTATTATACGATAATACGTATGGAATTGCAATACTCGTAGTATCTTTAATACTGAAGTGTGCTATGATGAACATTATGCGAATAATCGTTTTAATCTATTAATCAAAATATATATTAATTCTTAATAAATCATCCCAATTTGTTTAGTTACTACGATTACTATTAGGAGATCTGATCAACCTTCTCAATCACACAGGTTGGCTCTAATACTGAGTCCCTGGGGAGAGTGAAGATGAAAGACCCCCTCTAACATTCAAAAACAAGAAATAGGTCACTCGAATCGTGGTATCAAAAAGGCACAATTAAGTGCTAATTGGTTTTCCAGAAGTAACTGGAATGACCAATTCTACCTATCTACCTAATTACTATTAACTAAATTAACTAAACATAATTTATTTTTTGTTGATATCTTTTGCTGTCTTATTCCAAGAAAGAATACGAATTTATAAATCCGACATATCTTTCAGTATTCGCTTTGCTTGCATTGAGAAAACTTCTAAAGTTATTAAAAGAAATTATTTTTGTTCATACAACATACTATAAAAATATAATTGTAATTTACAACATTAAAATTAATTATTTGAATTCCAAATCTCAAAATTATTCGAAGAAGGAAAAGAATTTCAAATGAAATTAATGTGGCTTTTTTACAAAAAGACACAAATATGGCGAAAAGTCTTAAAATAAATAATAACAGTGATTTTGACAATTCACAAAAAAAAAGAAAACTTCTGAGAGTAATTACTACTTACCTCTACAAACTATTGATGATGACACTGAAAGCACGTGTATGGAGGACGCATGCGAAAATAATATTGAAAACAATGATTCTAAGAAAAATGCTCCACCACCAATAACAATAATAAAACAAAAAATTTCAATAATTCACGAATTTATGAAAAAAATTGGTGTAAATGATTATTATGTAAGATCCATTTCAATTGGTATAAAACTGTATTGTAACTCAAATGAATCTTACACAAAAGCACTTGACGAACTAAAAATAAACAATCTAGAGTTTTTTACATATGAATCAAAAAGCACTAAGCGTCTAAAATTTGTATTATCTGGATTGGACAACTACAATTGCACTGATTTGAAAAAAAAACTTATTGGAAAAAGGTTTAAAATGTTGGGATATCAAAGCAATAAATAAAAACAGTAATTTATATAATGATTTACAACTTATATATTGTATATTTAGAAAAAAATTCAATTAAATTAAACGAATTACGTAATAAGATGGGAACTTAAATCCACCAATAAAAAAATCCCACAATGTTACAATTGCCAGATGTTTGGCCACGGATCACGTAACTGCAGCGTAAATACAAAATGTGCTTTCTGCGCTGGCCGTCATTTAACTACTGAATGTACAAACAAAAAAATTAAAAAATGTGCTAATTGTCACGGTGAACATCATTCCACTGATAGTACTTGTGATAATAAGAAAACATATATCTCTCTATTGGGTCGCAACACTCGCAACAATAAAGTAAGACAAAATATCTCAGCGTCAAACAACAACAACAATGCAACCATGAGTAAAAGTAATTACAATGTACTTTTTCCAAACACTCTTTGCTACAAGACAAACAGCAATAGTAACAGCAATAGCAAAAACAACAACAACAATATTAGAACCACATATTCATTACCTTACAATGTTGTGTGTAGATCAAACTCTATTTGGGAGAATAACAACAGTAACACTGCCGCAAGTATAAGCTGTCATAACAATAAAATTCCAGCAGGTAGTATTAGTAGTAATAGTAATAATAATTTCAATAGTAATATTAGTAGTAATGTAAGAAATAAGTCAGATCTTTTTTCTGTTGATGAAATATTAAATTTAACTAATGAATTATTAAATAAATTAAGTAATTGCTTAATTAATTTCTAGATGGAATGCTAGATCTATTCAGAACAAAAACCATGAATTGTTCAAATTTATGTTACAAAATGGTATTCATGTTGGCTTGATATGTGAAACATGGCTTAACAATAATATTATCCTAAAAAATTCGAACTTTAATATATATAGGAAAAATCGTCTTACAACAAGTGGTGGGGGTGTAGCAATAATTATTAGAAAAGATATTAAGCATAAACTAATTGAACCTTTAAAGTTAGATTTAATAGAAAATATTGGTATAGAAGTAACATTAAATGACAACAAGAAAATTAAACTTTTTGCTGTCTATTTTTCCGGCACTAAAAATTACATAAGTAGTCTGAATGTAAGAAATCTAAATAAAAATGACTTAAAAAAAGATCTACTAAAAATTTCAAGAACTACAGGTGACTTCATTATATGAGGCGATATAAATTGCAGGCACAGAATGTTGAGATGTGCTCGGGCTAATAGTTGGGGAGATATTTTATATCAGTTATTACTAAGTGATAGGTTCACATTATTATATCCTTTTGACCATACCTACATTCCTTATAATAGTAATTCACTACCTTCTACACTAGATATATTTTTAACTAACATACCAGAATATTGCTTCCAACCTATTACAATTAATGATCTGTCATCTGACCACTTGCCGGTTACTTTAAACGTTAGCAAACAAACTATATCACATGATCGTACTTATTTGGATTTTAACAATACAAATTGGTATCTGTATCAGAAGTTTCTGAAAAATGAAATAAAATCCCAATAATAATGATTCTGTTGACTATTATTACCAAATAGACAATATGATATCTAATTTAAACAACAAAATTAAAAGAGCAACTGAAATGAAAATAGTCAAGCAATACACCGAAAAATTACCTGACTATATAATAAATATAATCAGGCATAGAAACACTGTTAGGAGAAAGCGGATGCGTAGTCGTAATGTAATTTTTTATGCTCAATTACAACACTTCAACAATTTTTTAAAGCATAAAATAAGTGGATATCGGAATATGAAATGGTCTAATACCCTTAAGCACTTGAAAAAATCGTCAAAACCTTTTTGGAAAATTTCAAAAGTTTTAAAAAATAAAAATAAATTTATAGATACTCTAAAGGATGACAATAACATATTTTTCACGAATATTGATAAAGCAAATGCATTAGCTAACAATTTTTATAACAAACACGCCGTGAACAACAACATAAGTGACCATGATACAAATCTTATGGTGGAGAATCTGTAAGCAAAATTGATCAAGCTGAAATAGAATCCTTTGAACAAATTGAATTGAAATCTGTCAATGAAATATTTGCCCAATTAAAAACTAAAAAATCTGCAGATTCAGATCACATATCTAATCTGTGTATCAAAAGATTACCACTAAACCCAAAAAGATATCTAACTTTGATTTACAATTCTTGCTTAAAACTAGGTTATTTCCCGAATATATGGATAGAAGCTCATATTATTCCGATTCATATTATTCCACCTGGAAAACCGATGGAGGAGTTAAGTAGTTTTCGGCCTATCAGCTTACTATGCACTTTCTCAAAAATATTTGAAAAACTCATAAAAATCAGACTGGAAAAGTTTATTTCAGCTAAAAAAAATTTTCCAAACGAGCAGTTACATTAAATCCAAGTTAGAAGAACGCAAATCTATTGGCCTAGTAGCGCTTGACATAAATTCCGCCTTTGACACTGTGTGGCACTCTGGCTTGCTTCATAAATTAGAAGTGTATAAATTTCTTATATATTTAATTAAAATCATACAAAACTTTCTTCATCAAAGAGTATTTCGTGTGATATTGAATAATACATCCTCCAATTTGTATGAAATTAAAGCAGGAATTCCACAAGGCTCAGTACTTGACCCGATTTTGTACAACACTTACACTGCAGATATCCCTAGGTTAGAGTTTACAAAAATATCAGTATTTGCTGATGACACTACAATTTACTCTGCTCGCACTAATTCCAATTACATATTAACGAACCTACAAAATTCACTCAATAAGCTCTCTAGATATTATGCAAAATGGAGAGTAAAAATTAATGCTTCAAACAGTATTAATTTATTTTACGAAAAAAAGGAAAGCCTCTCTTTTACCTTCTATACCATTAAAATAGCAAAATAACGAAATTAACTCAGCCGATACTATTAAATACCTAGGCATTACCTTAGATAAAAGGCTAACCTTTCAAAAGCAAGCTTCTATCACTATTGATAAAATTAACAAGTGTACTTGCATGTTGTATCCCCTCATTAATAGAAAATCAATCTTATCCACAGAAAACAAATTGATACTTATTAAGGTAATTTTTCAACCAATAATGTTATATGCGGCACCAGTCTGGGGAGATTGTGCAGCTAGTCACATTAAAAAATTGCAAATTGCGCAAAATAAACTTTTGAAACTTGTATTCAATCTTCCCAGATGGTATTCAACCAAAAAGCTGCATGATAAAGCCAGCATGAATACAATTTTAGAAAAAATAAGTTATTTAACTGTAAAGTTCCACTCGGAACTGTTCATGTCAGAAAATCCCCTGATCAGAAATTTAAATTAAGTTAAAAAAATTAGGCTAGTTTAGTTCGTAGGTAGGTTTTACTGTTTAAGTTAGTGTTAAGTTTTACAAAACAAAAAATTCAAAAAAGTTTTTCATCTCCAATTTTCCTTTAAATTTATACTAGTAAACTCGAAAATTTCTAAATAAAAATAAAAAAATACAAATCAGCTGTAGTAAAGATAATTATATATCTGTATCTAAGTAAATAGTTTTAAAAGAATTAATTGTACAATTTATGGAGCATAATAAATAAATAAATAAATATAATAATAAATCCGACATATATTTTATAATTAGAAATCATATTTTAGATTTCTTTTTTTTTTCCTAAAACTCAAATTTTTTATTACTCAAAATAGCACAAAAACCCAAACGCTTCCATCGTATTTTTCAAAAATATTTTTAGTAGTAGTAGTTTTATCCAAAAAATTTCTGATACTTAATAGATTGCTCAAAACACTTCTAAGTTCTAAATTTTTCAACATTAATTTTATTCTTTCAAATTAAAAATGTACATACATATTTTTTTTTATATTAGGTACATTCCAATTGAAAATTTCAGATCTCAACTTCCTTAAATTTTGATATTTCCTTCATTGGTGGTGAGGTGGTGAACCTTTTTGCTACCACAACTTGACTAATCCATTTTTTGTTACTGACTTTTAAAGTCGACGCCATTTTCTGACAGACTTTGGCGTAAATTTTTGAAATAGAGAATAAGAAAATTTAAATTTATTTTTATTTCTTATCACCCATATTCTTTTAGAACCATCGCTGACGCGAAGAAAATAATTTATTAAAAGACTGATAGAAAATAAAGAAAATTTAAAACGTATAGGACGTGAACCGAACAAAACTCACATACTAAATCCATAAGTAGAAAGAATTAGTGAGAGTTTGAATATGAATAAGCAGACTGAACTACCTGGAGTAGAACTAAATAACATACAAGAGATAATTGAAGAAATGAAAATAGAGAATGAAAATGAAAATGTCACACAAAAAAAAAATAATATTTCACAATTGAAAAATAAACACGAAATATTTCAAACTTCAAAACTTATATTTTTGACAGCAAACATTTTGAAGTATATGTAGCAAGTTTTTTAACTTCTTCCAATAGACTTCCGCGGTAAAAAAATATTTTTGATAAATTATTGAATATCAATAGACTTCCGTAATTGACCCCACTATTCAATTTTAGAATATTATATACCTATAAAGAATATTATCAGCGCATTCTGTTTTGTTTAGAATGCATTTTTTTTTACATTTCACAAATCTATTCATCCACTGACCACTACTGATTAAGTTCCGTTTAATTTAACAAAAAAAAAATATCAAAATAATTCGACAAAAAGAAATTTTTCTGCAAAAAACTTATGCAAACAATTGTTTTATATATATATATATATATATTATGTAAATATCTGTTATTTTCATATTTTATTGACTTTAGCTCTTAATAATTAATTTTAAATATAAAAATATCAGTATTTAAATATTTAAATAAAAACTTAATCAGAAAAATGTTGTTGACTTTGAAACTTTCATGCGTGACACCGGCGATTGACTTAAGTCGACTTTCAATGAAAATCAACTTAAAACTCTTTCAAAAAAAATATGTACTAAGCAAACACTTTATGATTGTACTACCAATTATATGTATATACAGACTTAACACATCCATCATCCATCAATTCATATATATCCTCTAGACTAGGTCCTAACTCGAAAAAAAATTTGACAAAATAAAGCAATTAAAAAATGAATTAGCATTTTTCTTATATTCGTGAAGAAACAAAACAAAAATGCAAAAAGTATATTAGTTATTTAGAGAGTTTAAATAAATTTCAAAACAAAAATAAAAATATTTGTTGATAATGTAGAGGAAATATCGGATTAGAAGTTCATTTCACCATTATTTTATTTCTAATTTTATCACAAGCTCAGTTGTATGTGTTATTCCACATCTTAACACACTGACTGACATGTGACGTTTTACAAAATGTTCATGCAGGCCAAAGCAAAAAATCGCAATTTATGACACCTACTTACGGGGAAATTTTCCATAAATTTTTCTTTGCAGTGCCATGGTGTTCATTTATGAATGAAACTCAAACTCATCATTAAAACTTGCAAAAATCGTTTTGATATAAAGCTATTCAAATATTCAAATTATGCTCAAGTGAAGGTAATGTATACAGAAAAATGGGAATCTGTCAGATGTGAGATGGAGTTGACCAAGTATGAAGGAAGAACATTATATTTAGTCATATGTTCGTATCTTAAACTTGCAATTCAACTTTTCTTAAGAACAACAGTAGTATTCACTTGCATTATTTACAAACAAATAACAATAAACAAATTCAAACTCGGACCTTTCGGAAAAAGTGGGTGGCAGAATTATCAAAAATAAAGAAAAAACAAACAATAAATTAAATATTAATAAACAAATATTAATTTGTGTGCAGTACAGTGGCTTCCTCCAAATGTGCTTGGATTAACGCAACAAAATATATTCTAATATCCAAAAACGAACACACTCAATCCAATTAATGTTCGGCCAATACTTTTAAATAACATCTAAGTAACAATCTAGAGAAAATTTTAGTTAACAAATTAATCAAACTCGTAATAATCTAAAAGAGTTATCTTCCTGTTGAATGATATTTGACCCCATAAGAGAACTCGAATAAATAAAATTTGGAGTCTAAGATGTTTGAATTACGTTGTCAGAGCGGACAGTGTGTAAAATTTAGATTATGAGAAAAACTTTTAATGGCACCTTCATGGTGGTGGTAAGCATAAAATCCCGATCAAGGGTGTCAAAACTGTACTACAAGTTTATACTACAAAATTTACAATATTTCGAGTATTTTTTTATCAAATTACTGCCTTATTAACTCATTAAATGTGGAAAACTATTGTTATTGCTATAGAAAGCAGTTATTATTACATCTGAAGAAGTTAAGTCGGTATAAGCCTGTGTCTCAGAAGAAGAATCAGAAAATGATTTCGTAGATAATGCAGTATTTTAATGTACCTTTTTTTACTAGTATCAAAGCTTCATTTGTACAAACTTAGAACACAGACCAAAAATATATACAAAAATGTTATTTAGTGAAGAGGTTGCAATTTAAACCACAATTAGAATAAAAGCAGTAAAAGTTCATAATCATGGCTAATTATCAATATACACAACTATCGAAAATAAATTCAAACATCTGGAACTGTCATATACAGTATAATATTTACAGTACAGTATCTGCTTTATAAAAGCTCTTTATTTTTAACTTATTTGGTAAAATACAAAAGATGGTAAACTGCATTTTATTTTAATTAAACTATTTATAGAAAAATAAATGAAATTTTGAAAACCAAAATTATTTTTGAATCAAAACAAACGTAAAGATTTTTATTTTTGGAATAAAAACTATTGACTTGAAATTTATTTTTAAAGAGTAACTCTGAAAATTATCATATAAATAGCAGGATTTTAGTTTCTACAATTATCATTCGTCAGCGAATAACCAAAAGCTTAACTTAATTATAACACCATCTTACTAGTTAACCACAATAGCCATGCGTTTTGCAACACTACTAACTCTTGCACTAACATTTGCAATGGTAAACAAAGCTTAAGGTAAATCAATTTAAAAATTTGTTACTAATCTATTATTTAAATCTAGACAAATGCTACACCGTGCATTGGAATTCCTACTCTACCTATTGGATCAGGTGGTTCAAGTTCATCTTCGAGCAACAGTCAAGCCAGTGCTTCTAGTGGATCTTCGGCAACAGGATTAGGATTGGGATTAGGACTTTCAGCTTCGCTGGCAGCAAGTAATGCTGCCTCTCTGGCAAGCAGCAATGCTTTATCATCAGCGACCGGGCTCGGTCTCGGGCTCTCAACCTCTATCGCAGCAAGCAATGCACTAGCAGCAAGCACTTCTCAAGCATCAAGCGCTGCACTCGCGGCTAGCAATTCAAACAGTGGATCAATTACTTCTGGTGCTTCTAGCAGCGCAAATGCCGCCGCAAACGCATACAGTTCCAGTTATAATAGTGGTTCAGGAAGTTCAGGCAGTTCAAGTGCCGCTAGTGCTAATGCGGCTGCAATCAGTAACAGCAACTCAGGTAATACCGGTATCATTGGAATAATTGGATCTGGAATCTCAAGCAGCAACGCAAATGCCGCCGGAAACGCATACAGTTCCAGTTATAATAGTGGTTTAGGAAGTTCAGGCAGTTCAAGTGCCGCTAGTGCTAATGCGGCTGCAATCAGTAACAGCAACTCAGGTAATACCGGTATCATTGGAATAATTGGATCTGGAATCTCAAGCAGCAACGCAAATGCCGCCGGAAACGCATACAGTTCCAGTTATAATAGTGGTTTAGGAAGTTCAGGCAGTTCAAGTGCCGCTAGTGCTAATGCGGCTGCAATCAGTAACAGCAACTCAGGTAATACCGGTATCATTGGAATAATTGGATCTGGAATCTCAAGCAGCAACGCAAATGCGGCCGGAAACGCATACAGTTCCAGTTATAATAGTGGTTTAGGAAGTACAAGCAGTTCAAGTGGCGCCAGTGCTAATGCGGCTGCAAGCAGTAACAGCAACTCAGGTGGAACTGGCATCATTGGAACAGTTGGATCTGGAATTTCAAGCAGCAGTGCAAATGCCGCCGGAAACGCATACAGTTCCAGTTATAATAGTGGTTTAGGAAGTTCAGGCAGTTCAAGTGCTGCTACAGCTAATGCGGCTGCAATCAGTAACAGCAACTCAGATAATACCGGTATCATTGGAATAATTGGATCTGGAATCTCAAGCAGCAACGCAAATGCCGTCGGAAACGCATACAGTTCTAGTTATAATAGTGGTTTAGGAAGTACAAGCAGTTCAAGTGGCGCCAGTGCTAATGCGGCTGCAAGCAGTAACAGCAACTCAGGTAGCACCGGCATCATTGGAACAATTGGATCTGGAATCTCAAGCAGTAACGCAAATGCCGCCGGAAACTCATACAGCTCCAGCTACAATAGCGGTTTAATAGGATCAGGCAGTACAAGTGCAGCAAACGCCAATGCTGCTGCAAATAGTAACACCTACTCAACCAACTACGGTAGTAGCACTGTGTTAGGGCCCGATGGTATATATTATACCACTACGTATGGTCCATTAGGCAGTTCAAGTTCCTCAAACGCCAATGCTGCTGCAAATAGTAACAGCTACTCCGGTAACACTGGTATCACTGGAATATATGGATCAGGAATCTCAAGCAGCAACGCAAATGCCGCCGGAAACTCATACAGCTCCAGCTATAATAGCGGTTTAATAGGATCGGGCAGTGCAAGTGCAGCAAACGCCAATGCTGCTGCAAATAGTAACATCTACTCAACCAACTACGGTAGTAGCACTGAGTTAGGACCCGATGGTATATATTATACCACTACGTATGGTCCATCAGGCAGTTCAAGTTCCTCAAACGCCAATGCTGCTGCAAATATTAACAGCTACTCCGGTAACACTGGTATCACTGGAATATATGGATCAGGAATCTCTAGCAGCAACGCAAATGCCGCCGGAAACTCATACAGCTCCAGCTATAATATCGGTTTAATAGGATCGGGCAGTACAAGTGCAGCAAACGCCAATGCTGCTGCAAATAGTAACAGCTATTCAACCAACTATGGTAGCAGCACTGTGTTAGGGCCCGATGGTATATATTATACAACTACATATGGTCCATCAGGTAGTTCAAGTGCCGCAAATGCTAATGCAGCTGCAAATAGTAACAGTTACTCAAGCAATTATGGTATTAATGGTTTATATGGTCCAGGTATTTATTATTCTGGTTTATATGGTCCAGATAGCTCAAGTGCCGCAAATGCAAATGCAGCTGCAAATAGTAACAGTTACTCAAGCAATTATGGTATTAATGGTTTATATGGTCCAGGTATTTATTATACTGGTTTATATGGTCCAGGCAGCTCAAGTGGCGCAAATGCTAATGCAGCTGCAAACAGTAACAGTTATTCAAGCAATTATGGTATTTATGGCCCCGGAACATATTATACTAGTACATATGGTCCATCAGGTAGTTCAAGTGCTGCAAATGCTAATGCTGCTGCAAATAGTAACAGCTATTCGAACAATTACGGTATAACAGGGACTTATGGTTCAGACATCTCAGGTGCAGGTGCAAACGCTATCGGCAACGCATACAGTTCCAGTTATAATAGCGGCCTAGGAGGAAGTCAATCTCTAGCAGCAAGTAATGCACTTGCAGCAAGTAATGCAATCGCAGCAGGAAATTCGCTCGGAATATCTAATGGTCTCGCAGCAGGAAATTCGCTTGCATTAGCCAACGGTCTCGCTGCAGGAAATTCGCTTGGATTAGCCAATAGTCTTGCAATAAGTAATTCACTTGCAGCAGGAAATTCGCTCGGAATAGCTAATGGTTTAGCAGGAAGCAATTCAATCGCAGCAAGTAATGCACTTGCAAACAGTGGATCAATTACCTCTGGCATTAATGGATTATTAGGTTCAGGTATTTCCAGTAGCAATGCTGCCGCAAACGCCGCCGCAAATGCAAATAGTAATAGTTACAATAGTGGTTTACTGGGCTTAGGACGAGGAATTTTGCCTTGCTAAAGATAGACAATCATCTTATGAATAATAATGATGTGTAACATCAGAACCGGCATCAATTAAATTTTACATATAAAATGTTTATTTTTAAGTGTTGAAATGCTGTAAATGCTGTAAATCTAATAAAATTTCAATAAACTTCGCGATAACGAATATTAATATTCATATTTTTTTTTCTTTTTGTAATAGGCATACATTCCATTGTACATATTACGATAAAACGCATTAACGATATTTTATTATACGATAATACGCATGGAATTGCAATACTCGTAGTATCTTTAATACTGAAGTGTGCTATGATGAACATTATGCGAATAATCGTTTTAATCTATTAATCAAAATATATATTAATTCTTAATAAATCATCCCAATGTGTTTAGTTACTACGATTACTATTAGGAGATCTGATCAACCTTCTCAATCACACAGGTTGGCTCTAATACTGAATCCCTGGGGAGAGTGAAGATGAAAGAATGACCCCCTATAACATTCAAAAACAAGAAATAGGTCACTCGAATCGTGGTCAAAGGCACAATTAAGTGCTAAATGGTTTTCCAGAAGTAACTGGAATGACCAATTCTACCTATCTACCTAGTTACTATTAACTAAATTAACTAAACATAATTTATTTTTTGTTGATATCTTTTGCTGCCTTATTCCAAGAAAGAATACGAATTTACAAATCCGACATATCTTTTCAGTATTCGCTTTGCTTGCATTGAGAAAACTTCTAAAGTTATTAAAAGAAATTATTTTTGTTCATACAACATACTATAAAAATATAATTGTAATTTACAACATTAAAATTAATTATTTGAATTCCAAATCTCAAAATTATTCGAAGAAGGAAAAGAATTTCAAATGAAATTAATGTGGCTTTTTTACAAAAAGACACAAATATGGCGAAAAGTCTTAAAATAAATAATAACAGTGATTTTGACAATTCACAAAAAAAAAGAAAACTTCTGAGAGTAATTACTACATACCTCTACAAACTATTGATGATGACACTGAAAGCACGTGTATGGAGGACGCATGCGAAAATAATATTGAAAACAATGATTCTAAGAAAAATGCTCCACCACCAATAACAATAATAAAACAAAAAATTTCAATAATTCACGAATTTATGAAAAAAATTGGTGTAAATGATTATTATGTAAGATCCATTTCAATTGGTATAAAACTGTATTGTAACTCAAATGAATCTTACACAAAAGCACTTGACGAACTAAAAATAAACAATCTAGAGTTTTTTACATATGAATCAAAAAGCACTAAGCGTCTAAAATTTGTATTATCTGGATTGGACAACTACAATTGCACTGATTTGAAAAAAAAACTTATTGGAAAAAGGTTTAAAATGTTGGGATATCAAAGCAATAAATAAAAACAGTAATTTATATAATGATTTACAACTTATATATTGTATATTTAGAAAAAAATTCAATTAAATTAAACGAATTACGTAATAAGATGGGAACTTAAATCCACCAATAAAAAAATCCCACAATGTTACAATTGCCAGATGTTTGGCCACGGATCACGTAACTGCAGCGTAAATACAAAATGTGCTTTCTGCGCTGGCCGTCATTTAACTACTGAATGTACAAACAAAAAAATTAAAAAATGTGCTAATTGTCACGGTGAACATCATTCCACTGATAGTACTTGTGATAATAAGAAAACATATATCTCTCTATTGGGTCGCAACACTCGCAACAATAAAGTAAGACAAAATATCTCAGTGTCAAACAACAACAACAATGCAACCATGAGTAAAAGTAATTACAATGTACTTTTTCCAAACACTCTGTGCTACAAGACAAACAGCAATAGTAACAGCAATAGCAAAAACAACAACAACAACAATATTAGAACCACATATTCATTACCTTACAATGTTGTGTGTAGATCAAACTCTATTTGGGAGAATAACAACAGTAACACTGCCGCAAGTATAAGCTGTCATAACAATAAAATTCCAGCAGGTAGTATTAGTAGTAATAGTAATAATAATTTCAATAGTAATATTAGTAGTAATGTAAGAAATAAGTCAGATCTTTTTTCTGTTGATGAAATATTAAATTTAACTAATGAATTATTAAATAAATTAAGTAATTGCTTAATTAATTTCTAGATGGAATGCTAGATCTATTCAGAACAAAAACCATGAATTGTTCAAATTTATGTTACAAAATGGTATTCATGTTGGCTTGATATGTGAAACATGGCTTAACAATAATATTATCCTAAAAAATTCGAACTTTAATATATATAGGAAAAATCGTCTTACAACAAGTGGTGGGGGTGTAGCAATAATTATTAGAAAAGATATTAAGCATAAACTAATTGAACCTTTAAAGTTAGATTTAATAGAAAATATTGGTATAGAAGTAACATTAAATGACAACAAGAAAATTAAACTTTTTGCTGTCTATTTTTCCGGCACTAAAAATTACATAAGTAGTCTGAATGTAAGAAATCTAAATAAAAATGACTTAAAAAAAGATCTACTAAAAATTTCAAGAACTACAGGTGACTTCATTATATGAGGCGATATAAATTGCAGGCACAGAATGTTGAGATGTGCTCGGGCTAATAGTTGGGGAGATATTTTATATCAGTTATTACTAAGTGATAGGTTCACATTATTATATCCTTTTGACCATACCTACATTCCTTATAATAGTAATTCACTACCTTCTACACTAGATATATTTTTAACTAACATACCAGAATATTGCTTCCAACCTATTACAATTAATGATCTGTCATCTGACCACTTGCCGGTTACTTTAAACGTTAGCAAACAAACTATATCACATGATCGTACTTATTTGGATTTTAACAATACAAATTGGTATCTGTATCAGAAGTTTCTGAAAAATGAAATAAAATCCCAATAATAATGATTCTGTTGACTATTATTACCAAATAGACAATATGATATCTAATTTAAACAACAAAATTAAAAGAGCAACTGAAATGAAAATAGTCAAGCAATACACCGAAAAATTACCTGACTATATAATAAATATAATCAGGCATAGAAACACTGTTAGGAGAAAGCGGATGCGTAGTCGTAATGTAATTTTTTATGCTCAATTACAACACTTCAACAATTTTTTAAAGCATAAAATAAGTGGATATCGGAATATGAAATGGTCTAATACCCTTAAGCACTTGAAAAAATCGTCAAAACCTTTTTGGAAAATTTCAAAAGTTTTAAAAAATAAAAATAAATTTATAGATACTCTAAAGGATGACAATAACATATTTTTCACGAATATTGATAAAGCAAATGCATTAGCTAACAATTTTTATAACAAACACGCCGTGAACAACAACATAAGTGACCATGATACAAATCTTATGGTGGAGAATCTGTAAGCAAAATTGATCAAGCTGAAATAGAATCCTTTGAACAAATTGAATTGAAATCTGTCAATGAAATATTTGCCCAATTAAAAACTAAAAAATCTGCAGATTCAGATCACATATCTAATCTGTGTATCAAAAAATTACCACTAAACCCAAAAAGATATCTAACTTTGATTTACAATTCTTGCTTAAAACTAGGTTATTTCCCGAATATATGGATAGAAGCTCATATTATTCCGATTCATATTATTCCACCTGGAAAACCGATGGAGGAGTTAAGTAGTTTTCGGCCTATCAGCTTACTATGCACTTTCTCAAAAATATTTGAAAAACTCATAAAAATCAGACTGGAAAAGTTTATTTCAGCTAAAAAAAATTTTCCAAACGAGCAGTTACATTAAATCCAAGTTAGAAGAACGCAAATCTATTGGCCTAGTAGCGCTTGACATAAATTCCGCCTTTGACACTGTGTGGCACTCTGGCTTGCTTCATAAATTAGAAGTGTATAAATTTCTTATATATTTAATTAAAATCATACAAAACTTTCTTCATCAAAGAGTATTTCGTGTGATATTGAATAATACATCCTCCAATTTGTATGAAATTAAAGCAGGAATTCCACAAGGCTCAGTACTTGACCCGATTTTGTACAACACTTACACTGCAGATATCCCTAGGTTAGAGTTTACAAAAATATCAGTATTTGCTGATGACACTACAATTTACTCTGCTCGCACTAATTCCAATTACATATTAACGAACCTACAAAATTCACTCAATAAGCTCTCTAGATATTATGCAAAATGGAGAGTAAAAATTAATGCTTCAAACAGTATTAATTTATTTTACGAAAAAAAGGAAAGCCTCTCTTTTACCTTCTATACCATTAAAATAGCAAAATAACGAAATTAACTCAGCCGATACTATTAAATACCTAGGCATTACCTTAGATAAAAGGCTAACCTTTCAAAAGCAAACTTCTATCACTATTGATAAAATTAACAAGTGTACTTGCATGTTGTATCCCCTCATTAACAGAAAATCAATCTTATCCACAGAAAACAAATTGATACTTATTAAGGTAATTTTTCAACCAATAATGTTATATGCGGCACCAGTCTGGGGAGATTGTGCAGCTAGTCACATTAAAAAATTGCAAATTGCGCAAAATAAACTTTTGAAACTTGTATTCAATCTTCCCAGATGGTATTCAACCAAAAAGCTGCATGATAAAGCCAGCATGAATACAATTTTAGAAAAAATAAGTTATTTAACTGTAAAGTTCCACTCGGAACTGTTCATGTCAGAAAATCCCCTGATCAGAAATTTAAATTAAGTTAAAAAAAATTAGGCTAGTTTAGTTCGTAGGTAGGTTTTACTGTAGGTAGGTTTTACTGTTTAAGTTAGTGTTAAGTTTTACAAAACAAAAAATTCAAAAAAGTTTTTCATCTCCAATTTTCCTTTAAATTTATACTAGTAAACTCGAAAATTTCTAAATAAAAATAAAAAAATACAAATCAACTGTAGTAAAGATAATTATATATCTGTATCTAAGTAAATAGTTTTAAAAGAATTAATTGTACAATTTATGGAGCATAATAAATAAATAAATAAATATAATAATAAATCCGACATATATTTTATAATTAGAAATCAAATTTTAGATTTCTTTTTTTTTTCCTAAAACTCAAATTTTTTATTACTCAAAATAGCACAAAAACCCAAACGCTTCCATCGTATTTTTCAAAAATATTTTTGCTTTAATTCAATTTTATTCTTTTAATTTAATTTATTTTAATTCAATATTTTATTAATTTATTTCCATTGATAGTATCATTAATTTAAGATTTGTTCTCCATATTGTAGTTAAAATAAAAATTAAATATTTAAAATATTATAAAAATAACTTTGTAGAATTTTTGATGATAATTCAAAGTAACAAATGGTAATTGTATTATAATTTAAATATACTTAACTACTGATATAAAATTTAATTCAAATTTATATTAACTTCCAAGTGCAATATATACTCACTCAGAATAAATTTTCAATTTTACAAATTTAATTTAAATTCAGTAAAATACAATATTAACATATGTAGAACAAAAATGGTTGAATTTCTATCCTAAAATATGAATTTTTTGAAATATGAAGTTTTACAAATAATTTAATTTATTTTATTTTTTTTAATTTTATATTATCTAACTATATTTCAAAATATGTACAAAATTCTCGTACTCGTAATAAGTTCACGCGGAAACACACGTATGCTGTAGTTTTATCCAAAAAATTTCTGATACTTAATATATTGCTCAAAACATTTCTCAGTTCTAAATTTTTCAACATTAATTTTATTCTTTCAAATTAAAAATGTACATACATATTTTTTTTATATTAGGTACATTCCAATTGAAAATTTCAGATCTCAACTTCCTTAAATTTTGATATTTCCTTCATTGGTGGTGAGGTGGGTGAACCTTTTTGCTACCACAACTTGACTAATCCATTTTTTGTTACTGACTTTTAAAGTCGACGACATTTTCTGACAGACTTTGGCGTAAATTTTTGAAATAGAGAATAAGAAAATTTAAATTTATTTTTATTTCTTATCACCCATATTCTTTTAGAACCATCGCTGACGCGAAGAAAATAATTTATTAAAAGACTGATAGAAAATAAAGAAAATTTAAAACGTATAGGACGTGAACCGAACAAAACTCACATACTAAATCCATAAGTAGAAAGAATTAGTGAGAGTTTGAATATGAATAAGCAGACTGAACTACCTGGAGTAGAACTAAATAACATACAAGAGATAATTGAAGAAATGAAAATAGAGAATGAAAATGAAAATGCCACACAAAAAAAAAAATAATATTTCACAATTGAAAAATAAACACGAAATATTTCAAACTTCAAAACTTATATTTTTGACAGCAAACATTTTGAAGTATATGTAGCAAGTTTTTTAACTTATTCCAATAGACTTCCGCGGTAAAAAAATATTTTTGATAAATTATTGAATATCAATAGACTTCCGTAATTGACCCCACTATTCAATTTTAGAATATTATATACCTATAAAGAATATTATCAGCGCATTCTGTTTTGTTTAGAATGCATTTTTTTTTACATTTCACAAATCTATTCATCCACTGACCACTACTGATTAAGTTCCGTTTAATTTAACAAAAAAAAAAATATCAAAATAATTCGACAAAAAGAAATTTTTCTGCAAAAAACTTATGCAAACAATTGTTTTATATATATATATATATTATGTAAATATCTGTTATTTTCATATTTTATTGACTTTAGCTCTTAATAATTAATTTTAAATATAAAAATATCAGTATTTAAATATTTAAATAAAAACTTAATCTGAAAAATGTTGTTGACTTTGAAAGTTTCATGCGTGACACCGGCGATTGACTTAAGTCGACTTTCAATGAAAATCAACTTAAAACTGATTCTTTCAAAAAAAATATATACTAAGCAAACACTTTATGATTGTACTACCAATTATATGTATATACAGACAACACATCCATCATCCATCAATTCATATATATCCTCTAGACTAGGTCCTAACTCGAAAAAAAATTTGACAAAATAAAGCAATTAAAAAATGAATTAGCATTTTTCTTATATTCGTGAAGAAACAAAACAAAAATGCAAAAAGTATATTAGTTATTTAGAGAGTTTAAATAATTTCAAAACAAAAATAAAAATATTTGTTGATAATGTAGAGGAAATATCGGATTAGAAGTTCATTTCACCATTATTTTATTTCTAATTTTATCACAAGCTCAGTTGGATGTGTTATTCCACATCTTAACACACTGACTGACATGTGTGACGTTTTACAAAATGTTCATGCAGGCCAAAGCAAAAAATCGCAATTTATGACACCTACTTACGGGGAAATTTTCCATAAATTTTTCTTTGCAGTGCCATGGTGTTCATTTATGAATGAAACTCAAACTCATCATTAAAACTTGCAACAATCGTTTTGATATAAAGCTATTCAAATATTCAAATTATGCTCAAGTGAAGGTAATGTATACAGAAAAATGGGAATCTGTCAGATGTGAGATGGAGTTGACCAAGTATGAAGGAAGAACATTATATTTAGTCATATGTTCGTATCTTTAACTTGCAATTCAACTTTTCTTAAGAACAACAGTAGTATTCACTTGCATTATTTACAAACAAATAACAATAAACAAATTCAAACTCGGACCTTTCGGAAAAAGTGGGTGGCAGAATTATCAAAAATAAAGAAAAACAAACAATAAATTAAATATTAATAAACAAATATTAATTTGTGTACAGTACAGTGGCTTCCTCCAAATGTGCTTGGATTAACGCAACAAAATATATTCTAATATCCAAAAACGAACACATTCAATCCAATTAATGTTAGTCCAATACTTTTAAATAACATCTAAGTACCAATCAAGAGAAAATTTTAGTTAACAAATTAATCAAACTCGTAATAATCTAAAAGAGTTATCTTCCTGTTGAATGATATTTGACCCCATAAGAGAACTCGAATAAATAAAATTTGGAGTCTAAGATGTTTGAATTACGTTGTCAGAGCGGACAGTGTGTAAAATTTAGATTATGAGAAAAACTTTTAATGGCACCTTCATGGTGGTGGTAAGCATAAAATCCCGATCAAGGGTGTCAAAACTGTACTACAAGTTTATACTACAAAATTTACAATATTTCGAGTATTTTTTTATCAAATTACTGGCTTATTAACTCATTAAATGTGGAAAACTATTGTTATTGCTATAGAAAGCAGTTATTATTACATCTGAAGAAGTTAAGTCGGTATAAGCCTGTGTCTCAGAAGAAGAATCAGAAAATGATTTCGTAGATAATGCAGTATTTTAATGTACCTTTTTTTACTAGTATCAAAGCTTCATTTGTACAAACTTAGAACACAGACCAAAAATATATACAAAAATGTTATTTAGTGAAGAGGTTGCAATTTAAACCACAATTAGAATAAAAGCAGTAAAAGTTCATAATCATGGCTAATTATCAATACACAACTATCGAAAATAAATTCAAACATCTGGAACTGTCATATACAGTATAATATTTACAGTACAGTATCTGCTTTATAAAAGCTCTTTATTTTTAACTTATTTGGTAAAATACAAAAGATGGTAAACTGCATTTTATTTTAATTAAACTATTTATAGAAAAATAAATGAAATTTTGAAAACCAAAATTATTTTTGAATCAAAACAAACGTAAAGATTTTTATTTTTGGAATACAAACTATTGACTTGAAATTTATTTTTAAAGAGTAACTCTGAAAATTATCATATAAATAGCAGGATTTTAGTTTCTACAATTATCATTCGTCAGCGAATAACCAAAAGCTTAACTTAATTATAACACCATCTTACTAGTTAACCACAATAGCCATGCGTTTTGCAACACTACTAACTCTTGCACTAACATTTGCAATGGTAAACAAAGCTTAAGGTAAATCAATTTAAAAATTTGTTACTAATCTATTATTTAAATCTAGACAAATGCTACACCGTGCATTGGAATTCCTACTCTACCTATTGGATCAGGTGGTTCAAGTTCATCTTCGAGCAACAGTCAAGCCAGTGCTTCTAGTGGATCTTCGGCAACAGGATTAGGATTGGGAGTAGGACTTTCAGCTTCGCTGGCAGCAAGTAATACTGCCTCTCTGGCAAGCAGCAATGCTTTATCATCAGCGACCGGGCTCGGTCTCGGGCTCTCAACCTCTATCGCAGCAAGCAATGCACTAGCAGCAAGCACTTCTCAAGCATCAAGCACTGCACTCGCGGCTAGCAATTCAAACAGTGGATCAATTACTTCTGGTGCTTCTAGCAGCGCAAATGCCGCCGCAAACGCATACAGTTCCAGTTATAATAGTGGTTCAGGAAGTTCAGGCAGTTCAAGTGCCGCTAGTGCTAATGCGGCTACAATCAGTAACAGCAACTCAGGTAATACCGGTATCATTGGAATAATTGGATCTGGAATCTCAAACAGCAACGCACATGCCGCCGGAAACGCATACAGTTCCAGTTATAATAGTGGTTCAGGAAGTTCAGGCAGTTCAAGTGCCGCTAGTGCTAATGCGGCTGCAATCAGTAACAGCAACTCAGGTAATACCGGTATCATTGGAATAATTGGATCTGGAATCTCAAGCAGCAACGCAAATGCCGCCGGAAACGCATACAGTTCCAGTTATAATCGTGGTTTAGGAAGTACAGGCAGTTCAAGTGCCGCTAGTGCTAATGCGGCTGCAATCAGTAACAGCAACTCAGGTAGCACCGGCATCATTGGAACAATTGGATCTGGAATCTCAAGCAGCAGTGCAAATGCCGCCGGAAACTCATACAGCTCCAGCTACAATAGCGGTTTAATAGGATCAGGCAGTACAAGTGCAGCAAACGCCAATGCTGCTGCAAATAGTAACACCTACTCAACCAACTACGGTAGTAGCACTGTGTTAGGGCCCGATGGTATATATTATACCACTACGTATGGTCCATCAGGCAGTTCAAGTTCCTCAAACGCCAATGCTGCTGCAAATAGTAACAGCTACTCCGGTAACACTGGTATCACTGGAATATATGGATCAGGAATCTCAAGCAGCAACGCAAATGCCGCCGGAAACTCATACAGCTCCAGTTATAATAGCGGTTTAATAGGATCGGGCAGTACAAGTGCAGCAAACGCCAATGCTGCTGCAAATAGTAACAGCTACTCAACCAACTACGGTCGTAGCACTGTGTTAGGGCCCGATGGTATATATTATACCACTACGTATGGTCCATCAGGCAGTTCAAGTTCCTCAAACGCCAATGCTGCTGCAAATAGTAACAGCTACTCCGGTAACACTGGTATCACTGGAATATATGGATCAGGAATCTCAAGCAGCAACGCAAATGCCGCCGGAAACTCATACAGCTCCAGCTATAATAGCGGTTTAACAGGATCGGGCAGTACAAGTGCAGCAAACGCCAATGCTGCTGCAAATAGTAACAGCTATTCAACCAACTATGGTAGCAACACTGTGTTAGGGCCCGATGGTATATATTATACAACTACATATGGTCCATCAGGTAGTTCAACTTCCGCAAATGCTAATGCAGCTGCAAATAGTAACAGTTACTCAAGCAATTATGGTATTAATGGTTTATATGGTACAGGTATTTATTATTCTGGTTTATATGGTCCAGGAAGCTCAAGTGCCGCAAATGCAAATGCAGCTGCAAATAGTAACAGCTATTCAACCAACTATGGTAGCAACACGGTGTTAGGGCCCGATGGTATATATTATACAACTACATATGGTCCATCAGATAGTTCAAGTGCCGCAAATGCTAATGCAGCTGCAAATAGTAACAGTTACTCAACCAATTATGGTATTAATGGTTTATATGGTCCAGGTATTTATTATACTGGTTTGTATGGTCCAGGCAGCTCAAGTGGCGTAAATGCTAATGCAGCTGCAAACAGTAACAGTTATTCAAGCAATTATGGTATTTATGGTCCCGGAACATATTATACTAGTACATATGGTCCATCAGGTAGTTCAAGTGCTGCAAATGCTAATGCTGCTGCAAATAGTAACAGCTATTCGAACAATTACGGTATAACAGGGACTTATGGTTCAGACATCTCAGGTGCAGGTGCAAACGCTATCGGCAACGCATACAGTTCCAGTTATAATAGCGGCCTAGGAGGAAGTCAATCCCTAGCAGCAAGTAATGCACTTGCAGCAAGTAATGCAATCGCAGCAGGAAATTCGCTCGGAATATCTAATGGTCTCGCAGCAGGAAATTCGCTTGCATTAGCCAACGGTCTCGCTGCAGGAAATTCGCTTGGATTAGCCAATAGTCTTGCAATAAGTAATTCACTTGCAGCAGGAAATTCGCTCGGAATAGCTAATGGTTTAGCAGGAAGCAATTCAATCGCAGCAAGTAATGCACTTGCAAACAGTGGATCAATTACCTCTGGCATTAATGGATTATTAGGTTCAGGTATTTCCAGTAGCAATGCTGCCGCAAACGCCGCCGCAAATGCAAATAGTAATAGTTACAATAGTGGTTTACTGGGCTTAGGACGAGGAATTTTGCCTTGCTAAAGATAGACAATCATCTTATGAATAATAATGATGTGTAACATCAGAACCGGCATCAATTAAATTTTACATATAAAATGTTTATTTTTAAGTGTTGAAATGCTGTAAATGCTGTAAATCTAATAAAATTTCAATAAACTTCGCGATAACGAATATTAATATTTATATTTTTTTTTCTTTTTGTAATAGGCATACATTCCATTGTACATATTACGATAAAACGCATTAACGATATTTTATTATACGATAATACGTATGGAATTGCAATACTCGTAGTATCTTTAATACTGAAGTGTGCTATGATGAACATTATGCTAATAATTTTAATCTATTAATCAAAATATATATTAATTCTTAATAAATCATCCCAATTTGTTTAGTTACTACGATTACTATTAGGAGATCTGATCAACCTTCTCAATCACACAGGTTGGCTCTAATACTGAGTCCCTGGGGAGAGTGAAGATGAAAGAATGACCCCCTATAACATTCAAAAACAAGAAATAGGTCACTCGAATCGTGGTATCAAAAAGGCACAATTAAGTGCTAATTGGTTTTCCAGAAGTAACTGGAATGACCAATTCTACCTATCTACCTAATTACTATTAACTAAATTAACTAAACATAATTTATTTTTTGTTGATATCTTTTGCTGAATGTTACATTCACAATGCATACAACACAACTTGTTGGACTTTTCAATTGTATATCTTATTCCAAGAAAGAATACTAATTTATAAATCCAACATATATTTTATAATTAGAAATCAAATTTTAGATTTCTTTTTTTTTCCCTAAAACTCAAATTTTTTATTACTCAAAATAGCACAAAAACCCAAACGCTTCCATCGTATTTTTCAAAAATATTTTTGCTTTAATTCAATTTTATTCTTTTAATTTAATTTATTTTAATTCAATATTTTATTAATTTATTTCCATTGATAGTATCATTAATTTAAGATTTGTTCTCCATATTGTAGTTAAAATAAAAATTAAATATTTAAAATATTATAAAAATAACTTTGTAGAATTTTTGATGATAATTCAAAGTAACAAATGGTAATTGTATTATAATTTAAATATACTTAACTACTGATATAAAATTTAATTCAAATTTATATTAACTTCCAAGTGCAATATATACTCACTCAGAATAAATTTTTAATTTTACAAATTTAATTTAAATTCAGTAAAATACAATATTAACATATGTAGAACAAAAATGGTTGAATTTCTATCCTAAAATATGAATTTTTTGAAATATGAAGTTTTACAAATAATTTAATTTATTTTTTTTTTTTAATTTTATATTATCTAACTATATTTCAAAATATGTACAAAATTCTCGTACTCGTAATAAGTTCACGCGGAAACACACGTATGCTGTAGTTTTATCCAAAAAATTTCTGATACTTAATAGATTGCTCAAAACACTTCTAAGTTCTAAATTTTTCAACATTAATTTTATTCTTTCAAATTAAAAATGTACATACATATTTTTTTATATTAGGTACATTCCAATTGAAAATTTCAGATCTCAACTTCCTTAAATTTTGATATTTCCTTCATTGGTAGTGAGAGTTGTATGTCAGTTATGCATACCAGTCCGAATTCCGGAAAACGGTAAAATATTTGATTGTTTATTTTTCAGAAATTATTTGAACTTCAAGTCTGTAACACCTTTTGGTTCCAGCCAGAATCTTGGAAAACGCTAAAAAATATGTGTTTCTTTATTTCTGAGTGAGTGAGTACCAGATTACCAATATTCAGGTATCCCTTTGGCTTTTCAAATATTCCTAATGTGTACTCAGAGTTATATGGTAGCTACCCGAACTAATTTGAATTTTCGAATTTTTTTCAGTAACACCTTTGGTTTTTGAAATATTATTGATGGACGCTAGGAGTTGTACGGCAGCTATCCGAACTAACCCGAAATGTATATAATATGTATAAATTTTTATGTCCATAACAATTGTTTTTTGAAATATTCCTGATGGGTGGTAGGAGTTGTATGATACCTGATATTTGCTGGTAGTTAGTAGTTATTTTGTAAGGTACCACGTTAGTTTTGCTGTTTGATCATGAAAAAGCGCGCAAAAAATCAGAACCCAATCTTCAAATCTGCGTACGTTTATTTAGCGAAAAAACAAACAATATCCTTTTTTTAAGTAAGTATTGATATACTTTTGTATGTAAAATCACGAAAAAAATCTTTATTTATTTCCAGATTAAAATTCAAAATTTTATTCAAAACACGACTCCAATATGGGTCCCACTTACTATAATTTTTTTTTTTTTTTCAATTTTTATAATAATAATATAACTTTCTGTAAAAAGAAGAATTTCATGTTTTAGATCCAAAACGTGCCATTTTTTGTTTTTTCACCTCTGGAAACATACATCTATCACTGCTGAACACATATGTATTTCCATTTTGCAACGAAAAAAAAATTAAACAATTGAAAAAATGTTTATCGTACTAAAAACTTGGATTTTTTTTTTGATTTTGATAAAATGGATTTTTGTTTTTAGATTTATCTCGTTTGGGATTTTGGTACATTGAATTTTTTTTATTTAAGTTGACATTGCAGGTACTTAATGAAAACGATAACGTATTTTCATACATATTGGTAATTGAATAATAATTATTTAAATATTGACTTCATTTCAAAATATTTCGAGTTTCGCAATTATTTTGCGCAAAATTTACACTTTAAATTACATAAAAAAAATTAAATAATAATTCCTACTTTCAAATAAATACATACTATGTATATACTGTATAATAAATAAAGTGTGTTGTGTAGTGTACATCTTCTCTCATGTAGAACACGTCATAATTTATTCATATTATGTGTATGTAATAATAAATTACATTATATTCGCAATCAAATGGAAAATTTAATTAAAAATTAAATTTGTAAAATATTTATTAGAGAATTAAAATAATAATAACAACAATAAAAATTTCGAATTAATTTAAAAAAAATTCAATTGGTAAATTTGAAAGATAAGTTGAAAAAAAAATTATGTAGATAGTAGATATGTTACGTATAATAATGAAATATGTAGTTCAGTATAATTTCGATTTTTAAAAAGTTGGAAAATTTAAAAAAAAAAAATTAAATGAAAAAAAAAAAAATATTTTTACTAAAAACATTGAAGTTTTTTTTTTACAATCATCTTATTAACCATAATAGTGAGTGACCATGCCGCGTCAATGGAATCAGTATAAAATGAAAATGAAAATTAAAAAAAAAAAAAAATTAAATAAAATTTTGTCGAATGTTTTTTGATGATTCATGATAAAAATTTCATTTTTTATGCTTTTAATTTATATTTCAATGTGTATATTTCCTCTTAAAAATTATTAAGATGATATACGTATATAATCTCTTTTTCAAATTGTAAAAAAGAAAATAAATAGCAGACAATTTTGCTATGTATTTATAGCTAAAATAATAAATGAAAATTATTATATGGATGGGGGTATGTGTATGTATGTATATATGTACATATGTTTAAATATTTTTTATTTTAAAATAAAATCTTGAGAGATTCGAAGAGGAAGGAAAATTTGTTTTTATCAAGCAATTAAGTAATAGTTTACGTATTTAAACTAATTCTTCAAAATTGATGTGAGACAGAATTAAAATAGGTTATCGAGCAAAAATTCTACAAAAGATCTACATAAACACAAATGTCGTTTCAACTTGGTATAAATGATCGATATTTAGAGATATAATCGCATATGTACTATAAATACGCCAACTATTCATCCTGTATTTTGTGTAGAGCAATGTCGTTTTTTTTTAACAAGTTGTCCTTTAAGATTATTTGCCAAATATAGGACAAAATAATGTCCCTTTTTTTGCTTACATCTTTATGGAATTTCTGATAGGTAGATAGATAGTTCGTTTATTTCCAAAATATGTACATATTTACAAATTTTGGAAATAAACGAACTATCTATCTATCTATCATACTCTCCATTAGTCTCCAATTTAAAATATAAAACAAAAATTTCATAAATACAAAACTAAATAAAAATGTAAAATATGGTAACACTACACATATAAAACTATTATTATAACCCAACACTATTTAAATAATAAAAATCAATTTTCAATAGAGTTGGAATAAAATTTCAAATGGATTGAATTCATTTACAAAAATTTAATAGGAATTGATTGTTCGGCACATATTTTGAACAACTTTTTACCAACTGCAGTAAAATGCTAACCCATTCATTATTTCAATGTCCGAGTCTGCAACTATTTTAAAAGAGATTTCAAAATATTTTGTTAAACTCAAAAAAGAATTGTTTTAGACTCTCACCATTCAAAATTCAGGCAATAGAGATTTTGATGAAACTACGAAAGATTTAACAAAATTTTTACCAGACCTGTACTGATTATTTAAGTGAGTGGAATAAAGATTTTAGAGATATACATGTAGAAATTTTTGATTGATTACTAATCTAAATGAATTTAAGAATAATTTAAAAGTTAATAATGAAAATTTATTCGATGAAGTGAGCTTCATCAAAAATTTTACAAAAATTGAAAAAATAAAAAAATGGAAAATAAGAATGATGTAGGTATCTTATACTGTATCAAAAAATGGTCACCGTAATTATACAACTCCAGTATGGTGAAATGCATGAATTGTATTGCTTTGCAGTATTTTATTTATATATCAATAATCTTTTTTGATAATAAAAATGTAATCACTACTACCAATATAATAAAAATTACAATCACTTACAAGCACAGTCAGCTAAACGTAACGCGATTAATTTTTTTTTCGCGTTAGCGATGGGGCTAAGAGAATATGGGTGTATATTACTTTTAAATAATGTAAGTTATAACTATTATGTTGTAAGAATAGAAGAGAGCTATATGGAAAACAAATTTTAATTTTAATTTGAGCTGTTCCTTCAAGGCAAACACAATTTGAAAATAAGAAAGAGAGAGAGAGAAAAGATGTTGTGGAAAATTACAAGGCCAGGGTTTAAAAAACAAAATATACTGCAAGAGATAAAATGATAACCTTGAAAAATGTACACTAGGATTTGAATGTGAATGAGTGTAGCAAGAAACGACATAAGCAATTGTGTTTTGAGAAGAAAATAATTTTTAAATAATGATTAGAACCAAGACCCATCCGTGGGGCGTTATACATCCATCGTCTCCTTTACAACTTTATTATTATTTCATTTGTAATTAACTCTATGATGTACATCGCAGCAGTTAACTTTCTTATATCGATAGATTATGGGGGAAAAAAGTGTTACGACTCAAAAACTATTGTTGTGATAAAGGTCAAATCGATTTATATAATATAACATTACGAAAAAATGCAATAAAAACAAATATATATTTACTACAAGTTAAAATAAAGACACCGCAATCAACGTCAATTGTTTTTGTTTTTACAAATTGTTGTTGAAAAGATTTTTAGCAGTATGTTCATAATTGGCAGATTTTATTTTTGACAATATTATTCTTGAGCATTTATTTTTTATTATATTGTATGAATACAGTAAAAATAATTCAAACTGTTTTGAAAACAAGAACTCTAAGAATATGATATGTGTATTCATTCATAAATAAATTATTTATATATAGGTATATATATATACTTTTAATTTGAAACCTTTTTATGAATACATTTGCATTGCATGATACAAGGTAGCACTTATGATATACACTTTATTCTTGCAAAATGATTTCCCAAGATATCTTAATTTACTTGCACGAATGATTTTGAATTATTATTCACTTATGACTTTAATTTTTTGAAATACATTTTTTTCTTAAAAAAACCTTTTAAACTAATTATTTGGACAATAATCTTTAAATAATAGACATTGTTAAGTAATTCATTTTCTACACATATTTTTCCGTATTTTTTTTAAAATTAAAATTTTTTAGTTATTTTATTACATATATATAATTGTTTACTTGCAAAATTTAATTTAATTCAGATTTATGGAATAAAAGTCGAGTTTCCTTTCACTAATCATTTGTATTTATTTTGCTAATTAGTCGCAAAGCACTGATGAAGGAAGTAAGTTGCTTCCGAAATATCGATATTTGCAAAATAAATACAAATGATTAGTGAAAGGAAACTCGACTTTTATTCCATAAATCTAAACATATCACTAAAAACAAATCTGATTATCAAAAACAATTAATTTAATTCGTTAAAAAATAGCTATTGACCAAAATATTATTACAATTAATTAAAAATTAAAAACCAATTAATTTGAAATTGTAAATTCTAGAAAATATCATAAATAAAATTTGATTTTCATATCATCTCAGCTAAAAATAGATTATTTTTAATAATTGCAGTAATATATATATAATATTTATGTATATATATAAAAAAAAATATTGAAATAATGCCAAAAAATTATTACAAAAATATATTTTCAAAAAAAAATCTCATAAATTTCATGTGTTATTATTACCTACCACAAAAAAAAATTAATCCAATTAAGATGTTTGCTATTCATTTTACCATTTTTAGAATTAATAAATTACATTTATATAAAAATAGATTTGATTGAATCAATAGAGCTTCGACTTAATACAAGATGTACAGTTATGGAGAACTAATTATAAAATATTAAAATATGTACCCATACTTATAGAGTGTTCCGTTTAGGATTGGTCAGTACAGAAGGTAATAGCTGTGTTAAGTTGTAGCCGTTCAATAGTTATGGAGGTTGAACAATTTTTATATTTCAAAATGACTTTATTTAATTTGATGTTTATAAAGTGACAATTACTAAAGATTTTTAAATCCAATTTTTAAATCTTATTTCATATCTCTGATATGTTAATTTATTTTGAATTATTGTTTCGAGTCTCTTTAATCAAATATGGGTAATGGTTATCGAATATCGATGGTCGGTTTATTCAGTCGAACTATCAATAACAGGTACCATTTATACAATTTTAATTTTTATTATTGTAACTTGAATTTTATATGAAATGACAATGACATTTGGTAAAGGATAGCGGCTATTTTAATAAAATTTTTGACGATGAGATAATAATTCTGAATATATTTTTAATTATGGTATTATTATTATATAGTATTAGGTTTTTTTATTTTACATAATATTATGTACCTACATATATTACTACGCACGTATACTTAAAATTTAAAATAATTTTAAAACTGCATTTAGGGTCAAAATGATTGCACTTTGTATAATTTTTTTTGTTTGCGTTATGATCATAATACATACTTTGTATTTTTTACGCAGTAATACCCATATTATGCGGTTTAATTGACGTATTTTTCTATTTGTTTAAAATTTCCAATTAGTATAATTTAATAAATGAATTACTACTTTAAAATCTAGTTTCAATGATAACGTTGAATTTTATTACAGATTAGTTAATTTATGTATGTGCTAATAAATGTAAAATCTCCGCCCGCAGCTTTTCTTATACATTTCCTTCGAAATAGGAAGAATTTATTTAATAATAATAAATAAAATGCAAATTTATAAAAAAAACGTTTTGTATTAATTATTTTATTTGCAAAATCGAATACAACTTAAGTGTATACTCTTGTGAATATTTAGATGTTTACATCAGTTTTTAATTAAAATCAAAATTATCATATTTATTTCAATTGTGTTGTGTTAAAAAAATCAATCAATTACAATATTTCATCCAATTATGTATTATAAAATTTATTATAAAACTTATTTATATTATTGCATTATTACTTTTTAATTTATTTTTTTTTAAATTTTTTATTTCCTTTGTATATAACTTTATTTGTTTTTACATATCTTGACATTTCTTCATCTGATACATCTTTATCCATTGCTCCTTCGTCTTTTTTAATTTTTTCTAATTCCTCTAATTCCATAATCCTTTCAATTTCCAAATTTTGTCCACGAAATGATAAACGACCATCAATTAAATTTTCACAAAATACAAATGAAGGTTCTATAATAAAATTTGATCCACTATCTTTTAACATTTGTTCTGTTGTTTCACTTGCATACATTTCTCTCCCTTCAATTTCTTCCTTTTCTTTTGCAACTTTTTCTTTAGTACGTTTCATAAATTTCATTTCTAAAATTCCTTTTGATAGTTTTCTTTTGTTCATTTTTTTTATGATTTATTTGAAGTTCTTAAAATTTGAAATAGAGAGTTCCTTATCCAGGACAAAATTTGAAATTGTGTTGTTTTTTTTTTGTTTTAAAATCGGAAGCAATTCGAACTTTTTAATGGAATTATGTTGTTTTTTTCTTTTAATATTTATGTCTCAAAATTTGTTTGTTGTATTGAACTAAAACAAATTTTCGAATGTTAATATTCGATTATTTTCTTATTAAAAATTATTTAGTTATTAAAAAGTATTACAATATGATGATTAAATCGCGTGAAAAATTTATAATTTGTAAAAAAAACAATGGACAATGAAGTTTTCTTAATTTTTTTCTTCGTTTTTTAAATTGCCAAGACTATAGAATGATAATTTTAACTGCTTCGAAAAAGACCCTTAGATAATAACAATTCCTAAAGTTTCTTTTGCAATATTTGTTATTTTTGAAAACTAGAACTGTTGTACAGCAACTTTGTCTTTATGAATAGAAGCATTTTATTTAAGAGCTAACTGCACTTCTAGTCCTTACTAATTTCAATTATATAAAATTTGTATATGATTGTATAGTAACATGCATATATGTATCAACAATACTTGTTACATGAGTGGTTTCGTTAATCATAATAACACTTGAACTCATCACTAGGTATTTATAAAAGTTAGAATACCAAAAAAACTACAACTCCTACTTTTTACTTTGATTTTACTGACCTAATTTTACTGATTAAAACTTATTACAAGATGTGATTAATACATGTGTGAGTTATAAATCTTCATAACTAAATTTCAATGGATGTGTCTACAAATGATATCCAAACTCAATCAAAAAGCTAAATACATACCGTTTTATCAATTATCAACCCAACCACCAAAACCTTACAAATTCAAGTGGATATCATGAAAGAGATCAGATTTAAGAGTGTCTGAGAAAATGTCATACTATTTATTTTGTTGATATCTTCATATTAAATAGTGGTTATAACAAATAAAAATAACTCATGAAAATTCTTGTATAAAATGAATCTCTCTTTTATTGCGCATCATCCATCTTAAAATGTTCAAAATACCAATATTTCTACTCCTTATTGAACATATGTAATTGAAATATGATTGCATTTATTATGTATTATGTACCTATATTATTATGTACAATATTATAGAAGTTTATAAAAATCATTAAATATTCTGTGAATGCCATTGTCAAAGTACAAATAAAAAAATATAAAATAGCCTGTGACGACATAATCGATAACAAAGCTACCCCATCCAATTAATATGATGATTAAAATTGAAAATGTATCTAAACAGATTTCCCCTTTAAAACAAAAAAAAAAACTGGGATTTTAGACTTCAATTTTTTTTGTTTTTATAAAGCCGGGAAAACACAAAGTTTTCTTTTATTTTCGCGTGTGTTTTTAGTTTTTGAGCATAACCCCAAGTTGCCCAGTGTAAATATGAACATAATGAGTTGTATCTAAGTCTACATAGTTGCATGCATATGTATATACGTATATAAATAAATATGTAAACATAATTCCATTTAGATTTACCATAGTTTATGTATGTTTTATCTATTATATGTATAAAGAAAAATCACATTTTGTGGAATCACATAACCTTTAAAAAAGAAAATTTTAGGTGCAAATTTCAAATAAATAACTAATTTTTATACTACAAAGTTATGTCATTATGTTAATGATTCTTATGAACACAAAAAAGTTTTCTTAATAACTAATGTATATAGTATATAGTATATATATACTTTAAAGTAAATAATGGTTATTTAGATACATATGGGTATAAACTGCCTATATATATACATATATAGGCATAATAATTTACCACAATCAAATTTTTTGTGCAGTTAATTCTCTGACTCATTTTATAAATAATTGTAGAAGATAATAATAATTCACTTCAAAAACAGAAATAAAATTTTAAATTAATATTCGAAAACTTGTAATTTTTTACGCATATTTACATATATACATAATATATTATGTGTGGATATATTATTATATCCAAATCAAACCTAACCTCATAATTAAAAACATGCGGTTTTTTTTTTTTTTATTAAATTGTTTAATTGAAAACTATTATTTACCTATATCAACATCAATTTTGATTGTCTTAAAATAAAACACAAAAGAAATTTTCCTTTTATTTGTTAAAAATTAGATTTAAAAATTTTAATTTAAAAAACATAATTTCACGAATGGAGTGACACTACACTACACTACTTTTTTAACATCAAATTCAATTCAACAATTCTCCTTCTCTCAAACACAAATTAATAGTCAACCTCAGCACAGCATCAACAATAAAATAACAAAAACGAATAAGCTGAATACCTTGAGCTAGAAGAGGAAAACTATATATGGGTAAAAAAAATGTTGTTGTTGTTTTGCATTGCTTTCTTTTTTATTTCAACACAATTGAATTTGACATGTGACATCTCAAAGCGGGGTAATCTACTCTATTTGTTAGTAGCACTAGCCCTAGTATTAAATATTTAATCATGTATGCATGCATATGTATCATATTTTCATTTTCTTATTCCCCTTTTGAAAATTATTCTTGGCTCTGTCACTCTCTTAGAAAGATTATATAGCAATTAAATGAAATTCACCATTTTCGAAAAGTTTAATTTTTCTATGTGTACATTTTAAATATTTTTTTTTCACCGGTTAAAAGATGACTGTACAAATATCATTCAATGTCCATATATGGTATTGTTGTTGGGTATATGTACATATAAATAAAAATAACAAAAAAAAATTCTTGAGGGGAAAATTTTTATATGTGTTTAATTCTTTTTACCTTTTATTTATCCAACAATTTGTTGTTATACCCATTTATTATAATTTTGAAAAGCAATTTGTTTGTGCTCTCCTCACCTTATCAATAAAATGCTAATGATAAGAAATCTGACTGTTGTGAATTTATGATAGTACAAGGCATGTACGTATCCATATATTTTATTTAAGTACATACTATTTGCATATATTAATACATAATATATGTACTATATTAAATTAAATAATATAATCAAAACTCAAATATTTATTTACAAAAACAAAAAAATAATAATAAAATAAAATAAAAAAAAAACATGCTTATAAATGGAAATATAATGCACTACTTGCATTAATTACATACATTATGTATCAATTATTATCATTATACAGAACTGAGAAAGAATGGATATCCAATAGCAAGCTCATGTTCTTTTAATTTTAAAATTTCAAAGATTAGGGAATGTACCTACGTATCTAATTGTTAAAATTATGATAACCCACATGATTATTGTAGGTTGGTAGGTAGGTATGTACATACAAATTTTTATTGTACATTCTAAATCTACTTATATGTACATATGCATGTTGGTGGATTAAATTTTTTCACACCTTTATATAGAGTAGCAAATCCAGTATTTTAATGATGATAAAAAAAATTAATGCAGAAGGGGGTAATACTATGTTCACACTCACCATTTAAGATGGTTAAATACACATAAAAAGCAGGTTAAATAAACTTCCGTTCATACTAAAAATTTAAGTTTATTTTATTAATTTCAGTGATAGATTACAATTGAATGTAATCGATTAGGTACACTCCTAAACTATTATTCAATAACTGATAAAAGATTTGTAAGACGATTTAATCAAAACAACATTAAACCCAATTTTATCATTTCACTAAAAAAAATATTTTTTTAAATAATTTTAACAAAAAAATTAAAATAATTTATAAATAATTATATTATTTATAAAAGATAAATGAATTGTAAAGTGATTGAAAATTTACTTTGAGATTTTTTCCCGATTGTAATCACTTGCCAAATTGCTAGAAATTCAATCAGAGTGATTTAAAATTATATTTTTGAACTTGTTTTCGATTGAAATGCCTAATGAGTTGACTGATTGTGATTGTGACGGATATTCATTATAGATTAGAATTGTAATCAGAATTGACTAAATTAAAATTTCCCTGATTTGCGTCCTAGAAATAGCCAACTCGAAATATTTCTAATTGATGACAGCTCAATTCTAATTAAAAAACTAGAAATCCAAAGATAAAAAATGTTAAAAAATTGTCCATTTGGGGTCTAAGGAATTAAAAACAATCTTTCACTAGACAACTCCAACTAGACTATTATAGGGTTGGATGAACCTTTTTGTTTAATTTTGACATTTTAAAAAATGTTTTTTTTTTTAAATTAAAGTCTTGAATTAATTTGTAGAATTAGAACTTAATACAATTTTAAAATGTTTTTAAAAAAATATTAAATTTTGTAATTACAAAAAAAATAACGGCTTAAAAACATATTAAGATGATTTAACATGTTAAATGCTTCAATGTGAATTTAGTATAAGTGAAACTATTTTTAATTTGGACGTTTGATAATCAACTTTACAGAAATAATGAAAATAGTATTCAATTTCTTTGTATATGCTTTATACAAGGACAAAGTTAAAATTGTGCTAAAAGAAAGGGGATAAATATATTAATGAATTAATTTCGCAACAGAAGGTTTTTTAAATTGTACCCAATTTAACAAATTAACTGGAAGTTTGAAAGTAAAAAGTGAAAGAAAGATAATATGCGTAATTGCTAGTGCTTAAATTTAAGTTATAATAAGTAATAGATAGGAATACATCGAAAGAATTAAACCAATGTGATTGCTGACAATGTCCATTGTGATTGCTCGTAAATTTGATGAATTAATTACACATAAAGTATTTTAATAAAACATTTACTTGAATGAATTCTCAAGAATGAATTTCTTATTAATTAACTAAATAGAATATTTAAAACAAATTTATTTACTTTGTTTGATTAAATAAAATATATAACTCTAACTACCTATTTTTATGTCGAATTTGATGTAAATTTTGAAGTAAATAAAATTAATTTTAAATAAAAGTTATTGAACTGGAAACAATTTTTTAATTTAAGTCACATTAAAATAAGAAAACCACAAACAAAAAACAACCACGTTTACAAAACCATATTATAACTATGTATTAAGTACTGTTATGAGTAAAAAGGTATAAACTATGAATACCTCCTATGTGTGTATTAAAAAAAAATTTTTTACAATGAATCATGATTAAACTAAAAATAAAAATAACAAAAAAAAATCAAAGCAACAATCCATAACGACTTAATAATTCGCGATAGAAATAAGTCTTTCAATGATGTGATGACGTCATTATTATGACTGGTCTATTTTTTTTTTTTGTTATTTTGATTAATTTCTCGTGCATGTAAATTTAATACACAGCTTTGTGTGCTCGCAATTCGTATCTTGGTGTAGGTAATATTATATTAATTGGAAATGCTTAATTTACAGCACTTAATAATAATTAAAAGATTCCAGATTTATTAATGTTCATAATAAATTTTATAAGTCGGAATAAATCAGATATTCTTAAATCCGCACGTAATGCAGCTCATTGCATTGTCTTGTGTGAGTTATTTATTCATAGGTATTATGTACATAGTTATTTATGTTTAAAATAGTTTACAATAATATGAGATATTTCGGTGTTGTTTCTCTTATTTCAATTTTATTTCTTTTTAAGAATTCTCCAATAACAAAAAAAATATTTATACAATGACGCTTTTAAATTTTATATTTTTTTAAAAATGTAAGATTTGAAGAAAAAACTGTACATTTCCATTAAATTATTTATGCACGTGTTTAAAAAATTAAAATGAAGTAACATACCTACCTACTAAAATTCGATTGTTTCTTTTATTATTATTATTTTTTTTATAATTTTAGATTATGTTATTTTTCGAAATATGTATTGAGATAAGTGGTCTTTCTTATCTTAAATAAACAATTTTTTTTTTTAATTATTACTTAATTCAATAATTATTCAAGTAAATAAGAAATATATTAATCATATCTATCATTCTTTAAATTTTATTTTAATTTATGCACTGAGGGACTTTGAACAATTTGCTCTACGTTTACATATTACTTCCTATGTCAACACTGCATTTGGTCCAAGGAGAGGTATATCATAATCGAATTTATTCATAACCTACCGGTAAATAGGTACAATTTATATTTTTTAATTTGAAAAACTACCTAATTAAAAAAGGGCAATAGCTCTCAGTTTAAATTACCAAATTAATTAACACAATTCCACTCTGTTTATGGTGACAGAGAGCTGACAAGGCGGAGTTTTTATTTTAATTTTACGTAAATTTTGGAAATATAAACTGGAAGAGGTATTCCAACTTAACAATAATTAAATTAATAACTCTTACATCAATAGATATCTATTTACCACATATTGGCTTCAAATATATTCAATTGCTTGTATAGATATAGATCTATTAATTCATTATATAAACAATTATACATATTTGGATTTAAGGAAAGTAGATACTTACTTTTAATATATTCAATTGTTTAAAAATTTAGTGTAAAATTGTATCAAATAAATTTAACTTCATTAATAAAAAAAAAAATCAGAACTTGAAGAAACAAAAAAATTTTTAAATTAAATTTTCAAAAGAAATTCTGGATAATTTATTTATTATGAATAAGAAAATTTAATTATTAAAACCTATTATGTATTATAAATGGCCAATAATAAAACATATGAGTCATTAAAATATCATATTAAAAATTTGATATAATCGCTCAATTTAAAATACCTACATAATACTATATAGTTATCTTATAAAAATGACTACTACACACATATATACTAACTTATTTATTTATATTTAGATTTACTGTATAAATTTGTGAGAATATAATATTATTTATAAATACATAATTCATAATAAACTCGACGATTTTTCTTTTGTTTGATAAATAATTTGTTTCGAGAAATTTATATTACAAATTAGATAATTTTCATCAGAAGGCAATTAAATAAGTTAACACATTTGGATATCGTAATCACTAATGAATGAATGATAAACAAATATTACAGGTACAATATATCAACAGCGATCACTCCCATTTTGTATTCACCAGTAAATTTCCCTGAATTTCGGTATCACTGATTATAACGGTGGGGATGTTCGTTCACCAGTGACACGTTGGTAGATAACGTGTTAATGGTATTAGCCATTGAATATACCTAGAACAATTTTTTCATAAAATACTTCAAGGAATAAACCCTTGATAAATGATTTTAAGGTTAAACTGGACTACTCTGTATAATAAATCATTTAAATTGAAACATAATAATTATGACTTCGATTAGTTTAATGCTTTTACAGTTTTTGATTATAGATTTTTAATCTACATATATATAATTTTTATTTTTGAGTTAGTAAAAATAATGCATATCTTAATACATATAGACTTGTAAATATAAAACTAATGAATATATTATATTATATTAGTATAATTTAAAGTCGGCAAAAACCATTAATAAAAATGTGTTTTCTATAAGTTGTTTCTATAAAATAAATTCATTCTTGTTAAGGTATGTGTATAAATTTATTTAGTAAATTAGTTTATACTACTGAATTTCATTAAATTATAACATATCTTTGAAAATAAAACGTGTTTGTTAAATAAAGATCCAAACACGTAGATTTTTTCTCTATGATGACGATTCGTACTTACTACTTGGTACTTGTGGTCCCTTATCATTCAAGTAGACATTTAGTCTATAGATTAAAATTTAACTAGATAAACCTATCATATTTCAATGATTTGAGATGTACGACCGATCACTTAAGTGAATCCTAGAAAGGGACCTTATACACAAAATAGAATTACATCGTAACATCTTGACATGTTTTAATTTATCAAATTGCTGCAAACCATGTACAGAGTTCTTTAATTTTCGCCAGAATTAAATTTAAATTTAATTTGTTTTTTAAATAAATAAATTACATATGAAAGGTTGTTGTCTAAGATAAATCAATTAAAAATAAATTATATAGTGCATAAAATACATTCCGTATTTTTAGGAGCAGACGAATACTAGTATTTTTTATTTTGAAAATATCGATTTTTGATAAGCAAATTTTCTCCCTCCAGTGTCTAACTAATCTCACAAGATTATAAATTTGTTACCTATTATAACTGTATCAATTTTATACATAATTAAAAATGCCTCCCTAAAAACAAATTCAATTATCAAAAATAATATATAAATATACTCAAATATAAACTAAAGTTTAGAATAATTTCATTATGGAAAACAAAATTATGTATATTAAAAAATACCCAACTTTTGACATTAGTCATTTTCCAATTTTATTATAAAAATACAAACCACATACTTAAAACTGAATTCCTTTTCTTTGACACGTCATAATACTAATTTAATAACTTAACAATGCTTTAATAAATAATTTAAATATTTACGAATACAATTATTTTAGTCATTTCTTCCTTAATTGTTATCTTCTTAAAAGTTTATTTTGAAACACTTAGCCTTATTAGGTTTTTCAGACCATATACATTTTTTTTTTAAACATGAACAGAATTTAAGTTTTTTTAAAGAATAAACAGTTAAAAATATTTACTAGTAAGTTATGGGTGATTTAATATGATTTATGTTGTCAGTACTGTAAATCAAACAACTGTAACTGTTAATAATAACGTATTTTCATAGTACTAATATTAAATACACTTATGAAATTTAAGCAATAGCTGAGCCACCACTCAATACATTTAAAATTATTCAATTCAATTCTACAGAAATAACAATTCTGTACCGAAACCGACGTGTGTATTTGACATAATTATGATTATGCAAAAACTTCTTAAGTCAGTGAAAAAAAAAATTGAGAGATTGGAATCATTGGAGATGGTATGGTGGTAAAACCTGTACATCATTGTGACGTTCATTCACCTGAAAATATTATTGAAGGTAGTAAAGGGGAAAACATTTTTTGGCTTCTATTTAACTTACATTTAAAGTAGAAAATATTCAAAAAAATAACTTATATTGATTATGATTGTAATATTCAAAAACTAAAATAAAAACCAATTTAGAGTGTTCATCCAATTGTTTTGAAGAAAAACAATAAACCATAATAAATCTATATAAAATATTTGTAAATCTAAAGCATTAAAAAAAATATTATAAATCTCAAAAATTAAATATTTTAGTATTGAGTTCTGCCAAATTAATCACAACTCACACATCTAAACCTACTAACTATAACCTACTTGATTATAAAGAAAAATATATTTTTTATTCTAAAATTCTAAATTCATATTGAATGAATGATGTAAAAATGTGACATGATCATTAATAATAAATGCATTTTATTTCAAACAATTTTTTGAATAGAAATATATTTGAATAGATAAACTAACAATCGCATTTAAAAATAATACAAGTAGATACATAATATTGAATTAAATTGTTAAACAACAAGGTTAGGTCAATGTTATATGTATTACAGTTGAAGGAAGATTAGGAGAGCACAAATAGAAAATTTATTAATTTTTGTATTAATTTCAAGGTTTTTATTTGTTGATATTTAGTGTACTTTCTATAAAAATATTATATACTTTAGGTATATTTTATCTATTTATGAAATGTTGACATGTGCATCTTTATAAAGTTCATTATAAATGATTACTAGTACATAAAATTTATTAATATATGAGTTTGAGATGTGATTAAATTAAAAAAAAAAATCAATTAAGTATACTTAAAAACTAATTATTGCAAACACTGAAATTTAACTCGTTTATTCGCGCATTATGATGCATTTAGAATTAAAATTAAATTATCTTTAAATTTTTAGTTACATTGTAGAGCTTGAATCAATTTTAATTTTTTTTTTAAATTATTGTCATTAATTTTACTTTATAACAAATTCTAAATTGTTTACATTAAATTTACACCTGTTTACAAATTTTTCTCTAGACACCTGAGTACAAGGATAACCATAATGACATTAAGCTGGCTGAATTTAATGTCAAAACTAAACGAAAAGTCAACTAAAGTTTTGTAATTTGTCAAAGTTACCTATACAAGACTTAAAGGATTACGAAATTTAGGAATTGTAAATAAAACCATATTTTCACATTATTGCAATATGATTTTCTAGGCGAAGAAGGTAAAGTTCAATGATAAAGAGAAAAATAATAGCGTGTTTTATGTTTTTATTAAATTTATCCGCCCTATGCCCCACGGAGAAGGTTACAAGACAATCATGAATTTAATTTAAATTTTTAGTGGTGAATATACCTACAATGTATCTACTTGAAATCCTAAATGTAAATTTTATTATCTACTGATAACAAACAATTACAACAACTTCTGTCTATTTAAAGAGTTTAAATACTAAACAATAACAATACCTTCCTTCCCCAATGCTACTTACCCGAATGATATGCAATTATAGGTTTAGAGAAAGAAGAGTATCCAATAATTCAAGAAACGAAACAGTTAACACACTGGATGGTGCAGTAGGTAGAACACCTGCCTTGCAACCGAAACATCCTTCTTTATTGGTTTTTCGACCTGGTCCATTACTATAATATGTTATTCGAATAAAATAAATGACAATAAAAATAATATGCCCACATTTCGAAAGGGAAAAGGGCTCAAAAGCTTGGCTGTATTTTAATATGGAGGTAAATTGATATTTAAATAAATAAATGGTAGGTACAGTTAAAATAAAGAAAATCGAATTTTTGACATATATATATACTGATACAACTGTTGGTACCTAACTAATTAAATGCATACAGTACCTACATATATATTTTCATTTATTATTATAAATTGAAATATTTTGCAATTGTATTTTATTTATGTAAGTAATTAAAAATTATAATAAATTCATAATTTATCGTTTTTCTTTAAATTTTGGAAGAGAACAGTAATTTTATATACATATACATATATGTATTCATAATTATATCAAAAAAAAAAAAAAAAACAAAAAAAAATTTATTTTAAAATTTTAGTGCGATGTTGCCGACTGAAATATTCACTTTCAAATTTATATTTTATAAAAAAAAAAAATGTTGGTACCTTAAAACATATAATCAACCCCACATGTTAATTTTTCTTATTTTTGTTTAAAATACATTTTGAATATAAACACAGATCGACAGAGAAAAATTGAGAGAAAATACCACGTTTTTTCATTTTTGAAATATATAAAATAAAATTTAAAAAAAAATACATTATTTTTTTATTTTTCTTCTTCTTTCCATAAATGAATGCCTGTCGTCTCCACACACATAAAATTGACGTAAAATTAAAGGTTAAATTTTGAGATAAAAATAGACAGAAAATTTTTTAAACATACTCCGTACCTACATGCCGAATTGTTGGAATGTACATATTTTAACAGTATTTATAATACAATATGAATGTACAATAATTGAATTAAAATTAAAATCCATATGGAGAGATTTGAATTTGATTATTGAAAAATTAAAAGTGAAAAAAAAAATATATATGTATAAAATTTAATTTAACATTTGAAAATAAATTTTTCTTTTTGTCCTATTTTATTTGATTGAAAACCATTTAGAAGGGATTCTTTCGATATTTAATAAATTTCCAAAAACATAAAGAAGCAATATTTTAAATGAATACATAAGCTTATCTTTTATAATTAAACACATAAATGTTAATTTGGAAATATGGCTATAAATATGTATATAATGTACCTACATATGTTTCATTTCATGTGAAAAATTATTTCAAAATCATAATTTCTCTTTCAATTTCAATAGCATACTCAACTCATGCACAGGAGCAGCTACTACATATTTTTTTGGAGATATATACACAAGCGTATATATGTATGTACGTACATATGTTTAAAACATGTACTATTTATGTGGAAATTTTTTTTTAAACAAAAGTGCACCACGCGGATTTATGAGTTTTCCAATTTAATATAGAAATTTATTTTTCAAAATTCGAATGTGTAAATAGATATTTAAAAATAACATTTTAATAAAAAATTATATATTAAATATGTATGTACATATTACATATGTATATAATGTATTATAAACATTTTAAATTTTATATCTGTGCATAAAATAGAAAAATTTAACGCCCCCTCAAATAACGAAAATTTTAAGAAAATTAAAATGACTTTTCTTACTGTAAATTTAATGTATTCAGATTAGGTACCTACCATATATAAAGTTATTTTTTTAGAAGTTTTTGGAATTGAAAAAGAATGTATTTATTTACATAGGATTTATGCTCAATCCCCAAATGAAGGATTAAAAGTATTTTTTTTTGGAGATTTACCACCACTAATAGATTTATTTATCTACTATTTCATAGAAAATGATCATTTAGACAATATTTAGCTCAAATTTTGAAATGCTTGATACTAAATCTTTTAAATTGAAAAACGATTTTATTTATGTGAAGAAATTCTTTACTTACAATAAAACTTTTGTAAAATTCGAATTTTTTATTACAAGAACACATAACCACAATAGGTCGGTTAGCCTACTATACCTTGCAACAAATCTATTTTACTCTACTACTCGAATCCCTAAGTTGATAAACTAAATGTGGATTTTCATTGAGAAATATTTAAAATCTTAAATATACTTTATCAAAGTATAATATCCCAAATTTTTTGAAAATATCCCCAATTTTCGGGAAAATATCCCCGATAAATGATATTTTTTTTTAGTTCTTGTCGTACGCATATAAAATATGTTCTTGAGCTCTCATATAAAATAATGTCATGTCAATTCATGTTATCTCCCATTTTAAAGCCCATAAATTTTTTAAGATCTTAAATATTGGTAAATTAAAATCAGCTTAATTCTATCTGCATAATTAGTTCTTCAAATTCGATATTTTATGCTTAAGTTTGTTCTCTGATCAATTACAGTCTAAATTATCATAACTACAGATTATATTACAGAAGAAATAAAAATCTGAAAACGACATGGGGTCTGGAGGAGAAGGTATAATGCCGAACTCTATGAGTTGTATTATAATGTAGACGTAGTCATGAAAATTAAACTCAAGATACTATATTGGTTCACACACCTAGAGCGGATGGATGAAAATTCTCCAACAGTTAACAGAATCTTCGAATCCAGATACGAAGGTCCACGACATCAGGGCAGACCAAACCTACGTTGGTACATAATTTCATATCTTGAACTCAAGCCATTAATGACCAACAAAAATGGAGAACGTTGATGACCCAAACTATCATGATGTCAATACCATAGAAGTCCTATAGATACTTCTTTATATACTTATTAGATTTTCGCATATCTAAATTAAAATTAAAATATTTATATTTATTAACTATTATTTTATTATTAAGGAATTATTATATACGACCGGACAGCGTTCAGGTAGGTCCAAATTTTATTCTATATACATATTTTCATTAAAAACCAATTATAAATTGTAACGTTTTAATAAATATGTAAGTAGGTAGGTACTAACATTTAATATAACATGTTGACTATTATATTTGTTATGTTATAGTTTTAGTTTTTAACTAATAATTGAATAAAAGTAATAAAAAAATTAAAATATTTAAACAATATTAAGTTAGGATACCTAGTCTAAATTATAATCATAAGTAAAAATACATTGGTTTTATATAGTGTTAAAGACAAATTGTATAACAAAATTATAGCATAAGTAATAATAATAAATAATAAATAGGTGTACCTAGTAACAATATGTAGGTACAAAGCAAAAAAAAAAAAATATTTAATCACGATAAAGTGCAGAATTAATAATTCTGATTTTTTTTATTGTTTTAAGATTCCATGTTTAAAGACAGTGGGGATTCTTAACATTTTTTTTTTTCATTTTTTGATTTTAAATCGAATAGCTTTATTATAAACAAATGATTACTTATTTCAGTATCTGGCGGGTTCATATTTCGCAAGTCCTAAAATTTTATTTTAAATTTCATTAATAAAATTGTTTAAAAAACAATTTTTCCAAGATTCATGAAATCTTTTGAACACAAAAACAATCATATTGTCAGTTGCACTACAAACATTATTAATGATCCATGATAAACATGTTAATAAGATTTTGTTTATTTGCGTGATATATCGTTTTTTTATTTTAAGTCAGATGAAATCAAAATGGCAAAATCGTTTTCCGTAATAAAAATTGAAAATGTTTTTTTTTTTTTTTTTTTTTTTTAATTTTATATAAATTTTCAATCGTAAACACAAAATAAAAAACAAAAATAATGTTTGTAACTATTTCAGATAGTTATTATTGTGATTAAGTTTTAGAGTTATTATTTTAATTTAGTAAAAAACAAAATAAATGAAAGTACACATAAATCTGATATTTATTCAAATTTATTGCATTTATGTACAATAAATTGTAAAAATTTAACTTCATTCTAAGGAAATATTCCAAAATTTAATCATCAACATAGGTACATCTTATTATGAAACAAGAGAGAAAATACGTTAAGGTCGGTTTCTTCATTTTTTCAGGCAAAAAAATCTATATAAATTTTAATGTGAAATAAAAAAAATTTGTAATAACTACCTACTTAAGTAACTGTTTTTCTTCAATTCTTTTTCTATTCAATTGTTCATTAAATTTTTTTTCTTCAATTGAACGTGAAATATAAAAAATATTAATATATACCTAGATTTTATTATAAAATAGAGAATTCTTAAAACAAGTGAAAGCTACAAAAATATTTAAATCAAATATTTATTTCATGTAAAATAATATAAAATGCACACGTATCCACTAGTATTTACTTTGATTTCATAATGAAAAATCTTATATTAACATGGATTAATTAATTAATAATTATTGTTTAGCAATTTTTAAAAAATATTAAGTACCCTGTTAATAAGTTTGATATAAAGAAAGACTAATTCTATTTTACTCTATCTGATTTTTTCAACATAATAATATGAGTCTACTTCAAAAACAAAATCAACCATAGATTCTTTATGCCTATTTTGAAAAAAAAATTTCAAATGTTTTTCCTCAATGGTGTATGCATAATAAAATACCACCATTTGCGTACATATATATATTTTAATTTTGTTCAGTAAATAAATGCTATTTATAGGTAAATTATAAATATGTATATTTTCTATACATGAATGTATAAACATGTACATATAAATTTAATAAAAATATAAAAACAAAAAAAAAATTGTTTAAATTTTCCATTTTCTTTGTTTTTATTTTTCTGTCTCATACAAAGATCACTGGCCTCTTCTGATACTTAAGCACTTGATAATTATCTACATTATTAGCTAAAGAGGTTATACTAGAGTTTCTACATATATACATACATACACCATTTTAAGATTTAAATAAATAAAGTATTAAAATTTTTAATTTATTGAAAATATAAATTGAAAAAAAAGTAAATTGTGTGCAGTTAAAATATAAAATAAAATAAATTAATTGGAAGTTATTTCGAATCATCATGAAATAAAAATGTATATGACTAGAACTATTAAGAGCTATCGTAATATAAAAAAGGTCAAGTTTTGTTTTTTAACTACATAGATTGGAAAACATGAAAATATCTTTTGACCTTATATTTTTCCTTTTCACTTTATACATTTTTACATGTGTATTTTTATGCAATGCATACTAAATTTTCAGTACACTACATACTCATTAAATATGCCCCACTTTAGTTAATTATTTTAGAACTTTTATTTTAAAAAATTTTTGGATAATTTTTTTTTAGTTTTTATGTAGTTTGAATCACATATTATGCACATGTGTTTAATAAATTTGAATTAAACTATAGCAAAAAAAAAAAATATATAATTATTTATAAATACATACCTATATGTACATATTATTTAATATAAAAAGATATAACGTAAAAATTATTATAAATAATATAATTTTAATATGTATAATATGCATATTTACAAAATTTATGGTGATTTGAACATAGATGGTAACACTTTTGTTACTTCATCCAAAATAGGAATATGTTTTTTTCTCCAATTATTTCCACTACTGTATGAGTATTGGGTACACTGACTATTCGATCAAAAAAAAACACACCACTTTAACATTTTTCTCCTGAAATATTTTTGACGTACGTTGCTGACAAACCTTATATGGCTGTTTTATTTTTCATCTCATTCTTTCTAACTAAATTAAGCTTTATAAAACAAATTTGAAAATTTCCAATCAGTGATTTCCTCTTTTACAAATTAACTTAAATGAGTTAGAGGCAGAAGAGTATGGCTGACATTCACCTAGGTTTAGTAGTGATTGAGGGTAAATAGCTGAATTAAAGAAAACTTCTCTAAAAAAAATAAGTAATTGCACAACATTTATGAGTAATAATTACCAATTTTTCTAGTTTTTTTGTTATTTATCAGTTAAAATAAAAAAGGTTTCTGGTAAAATTTTTATTTTGTTTGTAGGTTTAACTCTATATACTAGAAGTATGTACAGTAGATTAGAAAAAAACCAGCTTCCTTTACTTTTAATTATAAATACATATACCTACTTTTTTTTAATAATTATATCAAAATGCAGTTCCAATACATTTATTTTAGAAATATATGTACATGTAAAAAATTAATTTTTTTACCAATTTATTTTGGACGTTATGATGAGTATGACACGCATCCATTTGACGGGAATAAAATTTAAATAACCGAACCCCACACAAAAGTTAGAGCCAGTCGCGTTATAAAATAATATGGTTTTATAATAATTTTTGATTGCTGAATGAATGGGTGTGATGTGAAATTTTTTTCTACATGTGTATGTACGTATATAACTTTTGAAACAAAATTTTTGTTAATTAATTCTGATACAAGAAAAGAAAAAAACATCATAGAAAATTAAACTGAATTTTTTTTTAATATGTTGCCAAAAATAACTTTTTTTATACTTTAAAAAATATATATTTTTTGTTGAATAAAAAACCGGCATTTTAAACATGTAAAACAATACAAGTATACAAATTATACATCACACAAATAAACCTCATTTAAAAAAAATTATATATATATATACATTTTTTTTGCATATACTGCTCATATTACACAAACACATTGAAAATTCAAATGGCAGTGGCAGACTATGTAGCATAAAGTAGTTTTAATGTAGGTAGAAATTTTTTCAAAATTTGCAATATTTTCTTTAAAAATTTATTTAATTTAATATATAACTTACCATTTTTTAATATAAAAAAGTTATTTTTGTACAATAAATCCTTTGAAAAATTTGAACTCAGAAAATAAATTTATTTTAAATATATTAAAATGAAAAACTTTTAACGTTATGTAGCAATGCTGCTTTTGTTGGTTGTGTGTGTGTATTATTCAGTAGACGACACCACGAACTTCTACAAAAAAAAAAAATTTTTTTTTCTTGAAATAATCGTAAGGATTTATTACTTTTTTTTTTACAATTATTTAAAAATAATATTATTTTTTCAAAAAAGTATTAATTTTATTAATTATTCAAATAACTTTACTTCTTTCTCCTTAAAAAACAGTAAGGAAAATTTTGAAGATGATGATTCAAAAAACTTTATTCAATTGCGGTATGAATCAAACACTGTTTATAAAGAAAAAAAGAAATGCGAATTTTATGTATTAAAAAACACACGACGATTGAATAAAACCCGGTGAAGTAACTGACGAGACTGAGCGACAACGAACTAAATTGACTGAAATGAAAATTGAAAAAAATTTGAAAGCTCTCAAACTTTATCAACCAAGAAATAAAATATATACGAAAGAAAAACGTCACAATGACAAATCAAATTGAAAAACGCCAAAGTAAAAGTACAGGGTGATTTTATAGTATATTTTTTATTTATTTATTACGGAATAAATTGAATGGAATCAAATAGAGTTAACATCAAATTATTAACTGTACTGCAAGTTTATACTACAATATATACAATGTTTTTCGAGCATTTATTTGTCAAATTACTGGCATATCAACTCATTAAATGTGAAAAACTACTACTATTGTCAAGAACTAAGCCTTCTTAAATAAAATTTAACTTGTTACCAGATTATACTCTCAATTATTTTTTGTTATTTATTTGATCCCAATAACAAAGGGTACTGGGCCAGGTCGAAAAACCCATAAAGCACTTTTTTTAATTCATCGGGAATCGAACCTGGGACCTTTCGGTTGAAAGGCAAGCGCTCTACCTACTGCGCCACCCAGCGTGAAACCTTATTATTAAAATGTGGTCAAAATACGATTCCTCAACTAAAAATAATTCAAAATATATATAAATATTACATATAAGTGTTTTATGGGAGGTTTACATTATGCTGATTACTATCGTCTCGTCTGCTAATTATTTCACTGATAAAATTCCTACCTTTTATTACACAGTGCTGACTATATCTATGGTGCTGACCAATGTTGATGTTGCTGAGAGCGAAGTTTTTCTTTCAATTCGAGTTCATACAAACAATTTTTTTCAGTTTGTTATACATATATATATATATATATTCATATTGAGTTAATTTTTGACCTCTCATATTTGTCTTTAATCTTTATAATTTCTATTTTTGTACACGTTGCTGGTATAAGTTTTAAAACCTCAAATTTCTTCACCTCCCAATTTAGTTATAATTTTGATTTTATTCTGTACCATATTTCCGTACGATGTATTTCTGGTTTTGTATTTGACGCTATTAAAATTAGCGATTGCTGATAAAAAAAAAGTAGAACAATTTCAATTCAATTACATACCACCGGGCACTGGTAGCACATGCTGAACTGAAATAAACTTCATTCGATATCCATTATTTTGCCTTTAGAGATATGAAAATAATTCGTCCAGATCATGTATTATTATGAAATAAAATGCAGTACATTAAACTACAGTACTTAGTGGATGATGGAAAAACAATGTGGATGGATGGAAAGAATGAATGAAAAACGCAGACTTGTTTTCTCATTCTCTGTTATTCTGGATGAATAAAAAAAACTCTATATATTATATTAAATTCATGTATTTTAAGAATATTGCCAAACACATTTCTTTTGTGTATTTAACGGTAATGCGATTCGTTTGGTTCTGCTAAATTCCTTATGCACTTATGTTTTTTTTTCATATATTAAATACTAAAAATATTTCTTTTGTTTTATGAATTTTTTTACCAAAAATTAAATTAATGCGCTATATACTTCTCGTAGCGCACTATATTTGTTATAAAAATTATAAAATGGAATATGAAAATTAAATGACAGAAAAGATGAACACGAATTGGTAAAACCTCGGTAAGTTTGTTATCCACTTTGTAAAAAGTGAACGCGTTTTTCTAGAGGGCACTAAAGACAAAAGGCTACACCTACACGTGAAAAATTTTGACAATTCAGCAAGTAAATAAAGTCTGAAATCTGAATACATTGCACATGTTCATCTATTCTAGCTTTAACGTCATAACATTTAAACATCGTGTAAATGTTTGAAGTATTTTTTTCTATCTAATCAAATTAAAATCAAATTAAAATACCATCGTGGTTTTTGTTTACATTTTACAATTAAGTACATTTAATATTAATTAAATTTTATTTTTTTGAAATGGTGAATGAGAATGAAAATCAGTTTTCTGACGATGAAAGGGATTATGATCCAAAAAAACATAAACAATTGTTACAATCAATTGGTCGATTAGCAAAAACACAATATATAGAAAAACCATCAAGAAGTGAACCAGTTCTAAAACAAGATGAATTTCATTTGTCTAAAACAAGGAAAATAAGTGAAGTTAAAGTTAAAGATACTTCAGTTTCAGTTAATGATTTGGTGACCATTTTAAATAAATCAAACACTCACGTAAATGTTGGTAAAGAGCTGAAAACAACACAACGAAATAAAAAAGTGCTACCAAAACCATTAGAGAAACCTGTGGCAGATCGTATACAACGATCTATTGGGTATGGAAAAACTAAATTAAAATTAAAAAAATGGGATCCAATTGTAGCGAAAAATCGTCTGTCAGATCATCAGGTTTGTAAAATAGCTTATTAAAAAGTATACAAAAATAAAAGTATTAAAATATTAAAGGTTTTTCCTCTTGACTATGAAGAAATTCATGTGGATACAACGTTATTTTCGAAAAAACGTCAATCTATATTTTCTATTAAATCCGATCTTCAAATCGAGATGGAAGCTTTAGAAGAAAAGCTAAAATTACTAAAAGGTGTTACAAACGAAACTGTAAACGAAGTAGATCTAGAAAGAAAAATACAACAAAATCTTACTCGTAAGGAACTTATTGCAAAACGAAGAGAATTGGCATACTTGCGACTTCAACAATCACAAAAATCAGCTAAAGAAAGATTGCACAATAAAATTAAATCAAAAAAATTCCATAAATTGTTAAAAAAAGAAAAACTTAAGGAACAATTGAAACAATTTGAATTATTGCAGAAAACTAATCCAGAAGCTGCAATTGAACAATTAGAAAAGCTTGAAAAGAATCGAGTTTTGGAAAGAGCCAATTTAAGACATAAAAATACTGGTACGTGGGCAAAAAATTTGCAAGTTAGAGCTAAATATGACAAAGATGTACGAAAAGATTTAACAGAACAACTGACCATAAGTCGGGAACTAACACAGAAACATCATGAAATGAGTGATGATGAAAATAAAGAAAGTGACGAAGAAATGAATGAAGAAAAAAATGAAGAAAATGAAGACGTAGATCCATTCAATCCATGGATTAAAGTCAATAACAAGAAAAAAAATTCGAACGAAAAAGATGAAGTTCTAACAGGTTATAAAAAATATTGGCTAGAAAGAAATGAAAACGAAAAAGCTATGCAGGAATATAAAAAACTTTTTGATGATAATAAAAACGATGTCGAAAATGCAAAATCTTCTGATGAAGAAAATGTTGAAGATGAAATTTCGAAATTTAGAGAAATATTAGTTAATCAACAGGACCCGGACAAAACGAAAAGCTTAAAAAGAAAATCAAAAGACAAAATTATCAAAAAACTAAATACTTCCAATAATGAAAAGAAACTGAGGAGATCAATCGAAAACGGTTGGATTGTAGAAGAAATTCAAAATAGTGATTCTTATAAAAATGATAAAAATTCAAAACTACTTTCAAAAAACATTAACGATATTTTCGACGAGGCAGAAGATAACGTAGAAGAAAAAATATCTAAAAAAATTAAAAATATGAAGGATATTTTTAAAAAAATTGATGAAACAAAAAAAGGAAAAAAAAATGGTAAAAATAAAGATATGGAAAAGGATGAATTAGAAAATTTAAAAAAGTTATCATTTAAAAATACAAAACAACGTCCAGATTTTGATGAAGAGCTAAACGAACTTCCAGTGCAAAGTATTTCAGAGAAAGAAAACAATCAAGATCTAAATTTAAATAGAAAAATTCTTAACGAAAACCAAAATTTACAAGATTCGAATGATTTAATAGATCCAAATAATTTTGCAAATATTAAACCTAAACGCCTTCACACAATAATAAATACTGAAAATCCCGATTCTGCAGGTTTATTTGAGGATGAAATTGGTGATGGCAATGAAATGGATCCAGAACTAAGTACACAAATGGTAATAGCAGAAGCTTTTGAAGATGATGATGTTATAGCTGATTTTACAAAAGAAAAGGAAGATCAAAATAAAGGAGATAATGAAATCGATTTATCAATGCCAGGTTGGGGTTCATGGGCTGGTTCTGGAATTAATAATAAAAATAAAAGACGCTTGGTACTTAAATTCCCTGAAAAAGAAAAACGACGCGATGAGAATAAAGGAAATTTATATATAAATGAAAATGAAAATAATCAATTAAAAGAACATTTAGTATCTGATCTTCCATTTCCCTTTATTAACGTTAAAGATTATGAAGCTAGTATAAGAGCACCACTTGGAAGAACATTTGTACCAGAAACAGCATTTAGAGTGTTAACCAGACCAGCCGTAGAAACTAAAATGGGCCACATTATTGAACCCATGAATACATCCATTTTAGTTAAAAAGCCTATTACAAGAAGAAAGCATGTAGTAGATGCTAGAGTAGAAACAATGTTAAGAGTAGAGAGAGATAAGAAAAAAAAATAGTATATGCTTTACTATTTTAATATTGTTGAAAAAATATTTTGAACTAAATATACATATTTAAAAAATTAAAAACTTATTTTCATAAATATTGTAAAAAAGATTTAAAAATGACCCCAATTATATCAAAAATATTTCAAGTTTTTGTAAATTAATTACCACGATAATTTTTTTTAAAGTTTTCATTTTAATTTAATTCTTAAATTAATCTTAAAATATTAATTTTTTTAAAAAACTATTGAAATTTGTTCAATTTCTTTTAGATCTGCATAAAGTTCTTCGACTTTTGTACCAATTTTTTTTGCAACCTCCACTTTTTCTACAAACGGTAATTCCAAATACGCATAAATTAATTCTCCATCAACAATGCAGCGTGCAGGATTTGCTTGTAATTTTCGTGAACTTCGTATCGTTCTAAATGCTTTTGGATTAAGACCAGCTATATGTTCATTGTGTGTTAGCAAAACATTTTGCAACATAAATAATCTTCTATATGTTTTTTCTGGTAATGGTAGACAGTATCCTAAAGCACCATCTAAAGATCCAAATACCACAATATGACGATTTTGAAAATTAAATTGTGGTCGTCCGTAAATTTGACGAACATCTGCCTCATTTTGTCTACATTGCATTCGAATCATTGTATTTACACGTTGTCCAAAGTGATAATCAGCCTTTCGTAAAAGTTTTTGTCCACCCATCGATTCTCGTGCTTCAGGTTGATACATATACATAATAAAATTTTCTTCAGCGTCTGTTACCAAAAAACCCAAATTTTGATTATCTACCATAAATTCAATGTCATAAACATTTAGAGGCTGAAAATCCCTAGCTACTAATGATAATGTTCTGTATTCTTCTTGGAATCGAAGTATACTGACAGATTTATAGACATCAGCAATTAAAATTAAAGATTTTATAGATACCATTTTATGAACATAAATATCTGTATCTATAAATGCTACACCAATTAAATCATTATCTTTCAATTGCCATAAATATACTTTCTGACCAATTGCTGTAACTAAAAATCCAGAATTATGTGTAATAGCTGACACCGGACCCTTTTGTTCTTTAATATAAATTTCTTTTAATTTAAATTTTGTAAGTGGTTTTCCCGGTTCTGGAACTACCTCAACAATATCATATATCATAATTTTACCACGGGATGTAATATCCTCACTGTAGTTAAAATTTGTTCCAACGCATAAATATTCTTTGTAGCCAGAACGAGTACCTAAAATATGAAACAAAAATCCAATATATTAATTAATAAATTTTAAATTATATAATCTTCTAACCTTCATACGCTAAACTGACAACTTTAAAAGATGTGACATGTTCCCAAGAATCTAAATCAATTGAAGCATCAGGAATAATTTCCCATGTATGAGGTGTTACCAAAACAATACTGAATTTAGATGTAGATGGATAAATAAATCGTTCCCCTTTATTTTCTTCAGTTAATTCTTTATCTTCGCCGTTAAATCTGAAATATTTATTGGTTTCTTCTTCAATTTGTGTAACAACACAATAAACATGATTTTCTCGATGATATTGTATTTGTCTTGGAGTAGATCTTAAGGGAACTTTTCTAATAGGCCATGTAGAATCGTAAGTTAAATATCCAGGAAGAATTGAAATTTTAATATCGCTTGTGTCATCAATATATACAAAACCATTTGGGCAATTCACGTTATTAAATGGTGTGAAACTTTGAAATGTAATTTCAACATTCATTCGATGTACACGTAATTCGCCTCTTGCAGTCATGAAAACAAAACGGGGATAATCACCACATATTGCAACACCATTCAGTCCAGCAATATTTTCAAAGCATTTCATTTTATTCAATTTATCACAATTGATTTCATTTGGATTTGTTTCATCATCTAAATTTATATCCGACTTTTCTGTTTTATTCTTCTTCATTATAACATCATGATAAATTTTACGAAATCGAATTTTAATATGTCCTTTGTTATATCGATAAACGTGATAAATCATCAAATCAGTGCCCGTTCGAATAAATAGTAAGGGACGATTGCGATGATTGTTTCCTAATGATGTGACCAAAATTTCACTGGCTGGTATAGCCATGTTATTGCTCTGTGTTATATTCAAAATGTCATCATGACGATTTGAATCTTTTGTTGGTTTCGAATCTGGTTGATTATTTGCGAAATTGATTGGAACGAATTCCATTGCATCTATTAGACATTTAGAACCATTTCCAATATTTGAGATTAAATACACTAATTTTAAATCTGGCATTGAATATATCTCCAAATTTCCATTATCTCTTGATAAAAATAACCAATATGTTACTTTTATAGGTTGTAAAAATCTTTCCCACCATTCGATATTTTTACTTTTCGATTTTTTTGCCATATCAGCCATTGTATTCATTTTGAATGAACTGCCACCTTCACCATATAATAAATCTTCTTCATCTTCTACTTTCATATTTGGTTCTGGCTTGAGGCTGTACCCTAAAACTGTAGAAGCACCAAATGTTGCTCCAGGTCCTATAGTAAAATCATCTAACTTTGATGTAAAAAGACCTGATGTATCTTTAAAAACACTAAGTGATATTATAGTAGGACTGCTACTAACAGTGTTTTTATTAATAGCCAATCTAGGAGCACCTACAATTTGAAAGAGAATTATATTTATTTTAGTTATTGATAAAATTTCACTTGACTGAACATACCTCTAGTTTCTCTTAAAGCTAAAGTAATAACTTGACCATTTTCAGCTCGTATACATACATATGGATCAACGGATGATACCTCATGAATTGGTGATCCTACATCTAATGGAATATTTTGTATTAATCTAGTGCTTTGTAATAATCTAATAGTTTTAACAGTAACTTGAACTATAAATCTATTGTTTCCCAAGTTACCAACATACACCGTTGGTAGATCTGTACAAAAGCCTGTGTTTTCGATTTCATTGATTTCATTTCCAGTTTGTAAAACTAATGTTTTATTTTTTTGTGTAAGAATCATAAAATCGTGAATATTCATATCTTTTCGGCCGGCTTTTTGTTTATCAGTTTCAAATACAGTCCATATATCGATACATCCAGGCAATTCAAAACTCGTAATAATTTGTGGCTTTATCGAATGAGCTAAAATACATAGTGCACCATTTTTTCCATGTCCACTTGATGTTATTAATTCTAAATTATTTTTACGTAGTTCATCTTCCGCTGCCGAATCGGTATTTGTCAAATCATTAATACGTGTTCCCAGTGTCATAAATCCAATTGGACCAATATTTAATAAACTGTCACATACTTCAAAAATAAATTTAGTTAGTTGAACTGAAGTTTTTTTACCCGAGCCATATACTTCCAATTCTTCTTCTTCCATTCTTAATCGTTTTTCTTTAGGTTGTAGTGGTTGCGGCGTTTCAGGTTCAACATCAGCAATATCGTCAATCGTAATTACAGTATTTTCATCTTCTTCTCTAAATCTAAGTAATAAAGAATTACCCAATCTGGAACCTAAAAATATATATTCGCTTTGACATACACATATGCAACTTGTCAAAACACTGGAAGCCGCTTTGTTAAAATGAAAATTTCGAACACTTCTCATGGAATCTACACATAGTGTAAGTACATAAAGTTCTCCAGTTTTTAATGATAAAACTAGTTTATCACTATCAATAAATGTTATTTGAGCTGCGTCCAAACTAATTTTAACTCCGTCTTGTGGTTTTAAAGGAAATGCTGTACTGTGATCTGCAGTACTATTTAAACTTACACCATATGGCGGTACACTTTGGTTTAAATAAATTAAAGAATTTACGGCAAATACTAAACATCCTCCTATAGGTTTTTCAATTGCCATAACACGTAGACAATCAAATGGTAAACTATTTACCGTCCATATAATTGGATGCACTCTTTGTTGAATATTTAAGGAAAGAGCCACCAAAGTGCAAGTATCTGAACGTACAGCAATACGACCAGAAAATGTTCTGACCGGTTCAAATAAAATTAACAATGTTGGCTCATAATATCCATGTAAAAATTGAAAATCTATTACATTATCAATTTTTTCATCCATATCTTTCAAAGCAATAATATATGATGCCAAAATTGGTGTTTTAGTTACTAATTGTGTTGGAGCTTTCTTCATTGGCTTAACATCTGCTAATTCAATTTCATCTAATGTGTTATCCTTTCTAAACGGTAGTACAACAAGTTGTTTTCCAAATGCCAACATAACAGCACAACGATTATCTGGATCTACCCTAACAGTTGGTATATAAAAATTACTATTCCAACCAGCTTTAATTTCATCCTCTTCGAAATAATGCAATGAAAGTGTTTTGAGGTCAAACGAATCTGCATCATGTTGTACAACAGAGAGTTTAGCATCACGAAAACTTAGTAGCAAAGCATCACGATGTGATCCTGATAAAGAAACATTTTGTAACGACATCACATTTCCATGGAGAGTATATTTGGCTAAACATTCTAATTTCATTTTAGACATGTTAATCTCAGTTCTTTTACTCTGCAATTCAATTTCTGGTCTAATACTGTAAACCTTAAGTATATTTGCTCCAGCAGTTACAAGATTTACTTCAGTATTATTAAAAAAATGGCTAGAAATAGCATGTTCTACCCCAGTAGCTGGGTGAACTTGTTTGCAAATCGAAAACATTTCCTTAAATTGTTAAAAAAAATAATTAAATTTTTATAATTCCTGAATAGTTTTTTTGTTTTTATCTAAATATTAAAAATAATACTACCGAAATGAAATCAATTCACTTTATTGAAAAATAATTTTTTTTTACAAGAAGAACTTTATGTTGTTTACAAATTTTTACAATTTTACACATACAAAAAAAATCATAACCTCCAATATTTATTATATATTTTTCTGAAACATTGAAAGTACAAAACACATAGGCGATGTTGCTAAAACAGTTCTTAAATTTTGTATATACATTTTATTAATTTTCTTTTTTCATAAAACATTTATATTATTTACTATTTCTATAAAAAATTGAAATTTTTCGTATAACAAAAAAAAGTTATTAAAATATTTTAAAATATATAATTAATGTTGAATGTGTAAACATATATATAAAATTTATGTTAAATTAATATAAATTAATATCTTTAGTTAAATTTTTGTTTGCCTTCACTCAGCAACAATTGGTTTAAAGCATCAATATGCTTATATAGTTGCTATTGATACTCCATGCTCTTTTAATTGCCTCGTCACGGAATTGCCAGAAACTATAGAATTTGATTTCTTCCTTCTCTTCAAGTTCTTATCCTCTTGCTCGTTTGAGGGAAGCGGCCAATTTTAGTGTATTAAAATAGGTAAGAAAAAGAAATTATTTAAAAATTATTTAATATTTTTTCTATATCAAAGCATTTATTTAATTGAGTTGGAATTTTTGTTAAACAAAAATGTATAAAATTTAATAATTGATTGATAATTTTTAATAATCTGCGCAAATAAAATCCTGCATTAGTTGTCAAACACGTGTTTTTTAAATTAAAATAAAATTGTCCATCCATTTTTTTTTTCTGGAGAAGTACCTGTTCAAAAAATTAAAATTGCGCATTTATATTAGTTGTGATTTAAAAGATTTAAATTTATTAAAAAACAAATATACGATTTTATTATAAATTGTATATGCAAATTTTACTTAAGTTCTGAATAACTTATTAATTCAGATTAAACCACATTTAGTTTTTAAAAATATGTTATTAAAATTTTTCAGAAGCGACTGTAGTGATTATCTTTCAAAATGAGTGGAAAAAAAGAGGATCAAGCTGTTGTAGCAAAAAATACAAGTGAAAGTCATGAAGGTAATAGTGATTCGGATGCAGAAGAAGGCCGCTCTAACTTATATTTCTATAACACGTAAGTAGAAATTTAGAAATTTTAATGTCTACAATCAAATAAAAATTGACCTATGTATTTTTTTGTTAACTTAAAATATTTTTGTACTTTGATTATAAGAAAATCTTTAATTTTGATTACCATAAAATTTAATTAAACATTAATTTGTCTCTGAAATTAATTTAGTTCTCTTGTTTTGAAGTTCATGCTTTATATATTTACCATAATTTATATTAAATATGGAGCACAAAAATTGCTAATGTACATTAATTGTATTTTCAATTTAGAAAAGAAAATTTATTTACAACTACACATTTCATATTTTTTTCTTTTATACAATTATAAATGGTTTTGAATGATTCATTTTACATAATTTTCTGACAAATTCTATTATTTTGCATAGTTACAATAAAATTAGTAAAAAATTGGATTTCTTCATCAATTAATGTTGACCGGTAATTGAAAAAGAAAAGTAAAGTTAGTAATCATTTCTTGTGCCACATGTTCAAAACAGGAAAAACTCATTCTAATTAACTTTTTAAAAAAAATTCTTAAAATAACTCTACCTCGTGTCTATAAAAAAATGTTAAATTTTTTCCCCGAGATAAAAAAAGAAACATCAATTTGTTAATTTATGATGAGTCAAATTTAAAATAAGAAAAGAGAAAATAAAATGTTTGAACATGATGTTAAACATAACAAAAATTCTTGTAATATTTAAGATATATTTTGAAAGTAAAAAAAAACTCAATAAATAAATAATTATTACAAATTTCTATTACAAATATAGTCCTGGTCTTATGAATGCAGTAATGCGTCGTCAAGTATTACAAGAAATGGTAAAAATGTTGCCATCTAAAGTACAGCATCGAATTCGTGCATTAAAAAACATTCAATTAGAACAATTGAAATTGGAAGCTGAATTTTATGAAGAAGTATATCAATTAGAAAAAAAATATCATTTAAAAAATCAACCATTATTTGATAAAAGAAAAGAAATAATTAGTGGTGAAGTTGAACCAAATGAAAATGAGGAACAAAATTGGAAATCAGAAGATGAAGAAGTTGAAATGTCAGAGAAATTAAAAGAAATTTCATTAAAAATTCAAAAGAATTTAAAAACAAATTATACAGATGATATTAAAGGTGTTCCAGATTTTTGGTTGACAATATTCCGTAGTACAGAAATTTTATCTGAAATGGTACAGGAGCATGATGAACCTGTTCTAAAAAAATTACGCGATATAAAAATCGTATATGGTGATGATGTAAGTGATATTTATATACATTCTATTTTTTTTATACAGGTAGTTCTTAAAAAAAAATGCATTTACAATTATAAAGAATTCTTTATGGTAACTACAGATTCTATGTTGTACTTCTAAAATTTCATTTTGAAATAAAACAAATATGATAGATCATTACGATTTTAATGTTTATTATATATTTAAATTATATTCATTTGAAAACATTTCAACCTTATTAAATCCCAAATGATCATCGCAACTAAAGTTCTTTGCAAATTATGGCTTTTTATGTTGGTTTTTATGTCAAGCAAAAAAAGGTAACATAAAAATCTCCACGTACTACAATGACGAGTTTTATTAGTTTTTTTATTTAATTTCAAAGTGAAATATAAAAAAATATACATATATCTTTAAATAAATAACAAAAATCTTTTTTCTACTTGCGCATTTAGAAAAAATATTCGACTGTTTTTTACAAACAAAAAAAAATCAATTGAGTCACAATTTTTGATTGCAGTTTTATAAGCCCTTCTTCCATCGTAATAATTAATTTCAGTTGTTTCAAACTTAAAAAGCAGAAATTCATATTATGCGAAAATATTAAAATTGGAAATGTAACAAAAAATCTTATATCAAACTTTCTTATAGATCGGATTGTACGATATTTACATTTTCTAATTTGAAGCTTCACAATTTGTGTAAATGAAATTCAAATAAAATTTAATTAAAATTTATTTTTAATTATTAATTATTTATATAATATATTAATAATAAATTTAATTATTAAATTTATTGTTGAAGTTAAATTTATTGACTTCATTCTTTTAAAAGAAAAATATTGTCATTTATTAATCTGTATTTCACATTTGAGATTTAAGTAGTTTTCTCAATAGAATTTTTGTTCATTAAAGAAGGTTCTATAAAGTAAGTGCATTCGAACAACCTATTACCATTTAATAATAAGCGCCTTAATTAATTTTTAATATAAATTAATAATGTTTTTTTCATTATAAATTTAATAATGGCGCTAACATAAATTATTTTCTAGTTGCAACTGTTTCCTACTTAAATTTTACTAGGAATCTTACTTATGAAAATTACAGAATTACAAATTTCAATAAAGAGATAATTAATGTACATATTTCCCAAAAATAAAAATAAAAGTTAATATTATTATAAAAATAAAATATATAATCATAAATTTGGGATAAAGAAATATTGCTTAGTTTGTTGATTTTAAATGATTAAAATAACATTTGAATTCTAAACTCCCTAAGCCACAGTAAATTATTTAATTAAAAGGTCTGAAATAATCACAATCACAAAACTAGTTATTTTTTATTTTATTTTTTTATAGCAATCATACACATTGGAATTCCATTTTGATAAAAATGAATACTTCTCGAATTCAGTTTTAACAAAACAATATTTCTTAAAGTTATCACTTGATGATGATTTTCCATTTGCTTTTGAAGGACCAGAAATTCATAAATGCAAGGTAAATGGATACATTCATGTAATATTAGAAAAACAAAAAAATTCAACATATTATTTTAGGGATGCACAATTAATTGGGAAAAATCTCAAAATTTAACAATTAAAACAATACGTAAAAAGCAAAAACATAGAGAACGTGGTGCTGTTCGTACAATAACAAAACAAGTCGCAAATGATTCCTTCTTTCATTTCTTTAATCCTCCAGAAGTTAAGAATCCTCTTGATGAGGAATCTCAATCAGTAAGTTTTATTTTAAAATTTTAAATAGAAAAAAAAAAACTAGTTATAATTATAAATGTTTTATGAACTTAATTTATATATATATATTTTTTTTTATATAAATAGATTTTGTCAACCGATTTTGAAATTGGACATTTATTACGTTCAAGAATTATTCCAAAAGCTGTCCTTTATTATACCGGTGATATAGTTGATGATGATGATGATGATGACTTTGATGAGGTAATAATAAATATTATTTTTATAATAATTAAAGTTACATAAATTTCGTATTTTTTTTACTGCGCTCTATTATATTTTATATGTCAGATAATAAAAATATTAAAATTTAATTATAATACATATTGTTAATAACATTTTGGACTGGTGTATTATTATTGTAGAATTTGCGCTATAAATTATTTTTGATAAATTCATGATGTCTTGTATTATTTACATCATGATTTCAAATACGGCGCTATAATAAATTATTTTCTCTTTGCAACAGTTTGCTACTAAAATTTTACTAGTATTCTTACTAATGAAAATTACATAATTTTTAATTAATCAGATTTTGAATATGCACAAAATATCTATATTAATAGTTTGCATTTAAATTTTAAAAAATATTACAAATCAAACCGTTATTTTGTGTTATTCGAAACAATTAGCCTAAATAAATAATTAAAAAAATTTTTTTTAAATTTTTCTAATTGTAAATTACATGCTTTTGATTGAATGTAGTAATATGTTTATTTAAAAACATAATTATATGAAATGTCACGTGTTTGTTTTTGGCAGTAATACCATAAATCAATAAACTTACAAATAGTTAATGATTATATAAATAACTGCAAAATAAAAAAAAAGTTTATGCTTTATAAATATTTCGTGGTGGAATTTAGTTCGCGTAATATTTTAGGTAAAATAAACTTACAAAATTTTTATCAGAAATTTAAATCTTTAATAACAACCTAAGCTAAGTTCATCACTTAAGAGCGCGCAATCTATTATTATGCAAATTTTTATAAATTAAATTATTTTAAAATAATTAATTCCAATATTTCAAAATTTTAGGAAGAAGAAGAGGAAGACGAAGAAGAAGAAGATGAAGAAGAAGATGATGAAAATCCACAACATAAAACTACAACTGGTGCAGGAAATAAAGTTAAGAAGCCAACACCGAATGATTGCCCAAATCAGTGAGGAAGGGCAAAAACTAGGGAAGAGAAATTTTCAAAATAATTTAATTTTTCTTTTAAATTATTTAAAAAAAAAACAATTTAAACAACCCCGCCCAGAAGCGTTAACAATTTATAAAAACACTCATTTAAGATAAAACTAATAAGTGATTATAAAATTTACTCATCCCAATTGTTTTTTCAATAAAAAATATAAATTTGTTTCAGGGTATTTATGAATTACATCTTTTAAAAATTATTTATGTAATTGATTTTTTTTTTTTTTATTGATTGATTGATTTATATTACTATTTTCTTTTCTGTTTCTATTTTTACATTTACATACTTAGTTTATATAAAAAAAAACGTAAAAATTCCGCTTTTTTATTAAAAAGAAAATTAAAAAATATATCAATTTACAAAAACTTTAATTTAGCGATTTTTTATTTATATTTAATGATTTTATAATTTTTTTACTATTATTTTATTTTAGTTTGATCATATATTTACAGACGTTATGAAACATAATTCGTATTAGATTAATAGTTAAGTTTATTTTTCAAGATCTATTATTTTTATTAGTTTTTTTTTTTATAAAAAAAAAATAATTTTTCTATGTTCATAAAGATGGCTCCCAGAACGTGTAAATTTTAAGGGTCGCAATTTTTGATATTAAAAGTTTATTTTTTTTTTTTAAATTAATTTGTTTCAAATATGTCAATTTGTAGTTATACACTAATAGTAGTTCTATATATTCATAATAATGTTTAAAACTCACTTAGTTAAGCCGTTTTTTTTAAATCAATTTTATCTATTTATTAGATAAAATCGTTCTTTGATTGCAATGACATGACACCATTGTTAAATATTAAAATTTCGTTCTTCAATAAATATTTATTTTTTGAATCATCAATTATAATTAGACATTGTTAATATACAATTAAAAAATAAATATAAAATTAAATAAGTCTGGTGTGCTTTTAAAGCAAAAATTATATAAAACAAAATTATAAAAAGAAACAACATTTGCAATATTCCACATAAAAATGCATAATTTAAAATCGACTTAAACTTTCTCATTATTAAAATTTACAGTTTTTAAAAAACATGCACGAATAGGAAAACCAATTGAATTGAATAAATAATATAAGTTGAAAAAATGTTTTATTAAAATTAAAGTTATTAAAAAAAAAAAAATAGTAAATTTTACATCTAAAATATTTCAAGAAATTTAAAAGCAAAATAGTAAAAAAAATTAATTATGAATATACTCTACAAATAATAAAATAAAAATAACATTATCTAAAAGAAATGTTTTGAATTCATTTTAAATGAAGTAAAATTAAGTATAAAAAAAAACAATAAAACCAGCCAAATTGAAATATTTCAAATAAGAAACGTAAATAACATTTTTAATTTCTACTTAATTAGCTTACAACAAGAATAAATGAAAATTTGTGTATAAAAAATTAAATTAATAAAAATATTTAAAAAAGGGAAAAAATCTACTTTTTTATTTACGTTTATTGGTTCAATGTCCTAGAGAAGGAACAATTAATCACTTCCAAAAAAGCACTAATTACCCACTTATTACTGGGAACTAGTTTGACAGAAACTAATTTAACAAGTATTGTATTGGTCACAAAGATGTATTAAATTTAAATTCATTAGATTAAGCAAAATCATATTTGTTTTCTAAACGAAGTTTTTCATTGTGATTTCAATGGATTTTGGGTCCATGGATATTTAAACATGTTCTTTGAGTGAAATTGTCATTAGAAATAGCAGTCACAACTTTGGTGTAATATGTTATAATTTTACAACATAATATGAGAACGAAAAAATTACAAAATAATACTGATGAATACTCAATTTATTTAAATTGAAAAAACATTTCAAATTAGACAAACATTTGTTAGTCTGATATATTTAAGAATTGCGAGACGTGCAGATGCAGGAGGAAAAAAGCAAAAATTCATTATACAGCATGACTTTTTTTAAAAAAATCATAGTAGAAGGAATTAGTTTTTAAAAACAATGTAAAATAATTTCTTATGATTTGCGGATCAATTCTGTAAATAATTTTCTTGGAAGTAGTTCTAACGAATCAAACTAGCATCGATAAAAGTATTTCCTAGTGGGTTTAATTATATTAGCTTATCGTTATAATGAATCCATTCAAATACATCCGTTAAGTATTTATTATTGCGTTATATAAATATTATTTTTGTAATTCTGATATTAACTTTGATTTTGGGTATGTGAATGTGGAAGATTAAAATTAAAATTTTCGTTTGCTGACCAAAGTGGTGTTGGGAAACTTAGCTTTTACTCATTTCGTTTTAAATTTCCGCGAAAAAAATTTTCTAAAAATTTCGAATTTGTTTGAACATTTACATGTAATATTCAAATTTCGAAATAAAGACGCAAGTGTCTTTTGTGTTTGAATTTCTAATGAATTTCTAATTTTAATGCAATTGCGTATTTATGGTAAATGTGTTTTTGTAATCTATACAAAAAAATTTTCGCAATGGAAAAACCATTTAAAATCACCAGCCTACAATTTGATATTTAAAAGTATATTTTTGTTCAGTTTGTAAATTATTTCTATATGACATAAAAACGACTTACAAAACGACAAACATTTTCACTTCATAAGGCAGTAGATTACTGGAGTTATCTATTTATTATCAATCAGTGAGTGACTTCAGAACTACTTTAAAAGTACCATCAACAAGCCTGAGTTTTGTTTTTTGAGAGTAATTTAATATTTTCCGATATATCAAGTTATATATATATTCGTTGCCAAATTTCTTTTCTGTAAGTAAAACTTGCTTGTTTTATCAGTACCTTGCAAACTTAAGGAAATAGTTGTACATATTAGATTTATCAAGTTTCTTTTGATTTAATATGAATAAATATTTTCAGTTAAAATAGTTGTTATTCGGGATTTGCATTGTTTCGAAATTCTGGGTTGACATGACCAAATAAAATTTGTTTTTATTTTAAGTTGTAATGGTTGATTAACTCTAATTTATGGCCTCCATCGTCAATAATTGTGATTCTAACTTTATCCGTTATATTAACGGATATTTTTAAATATTTGAAAAAATTTGTCACTTCACTATTGTCAAATCTATAAACACGTCATATTCTACCATGTAGATAAACAGAAAAAACCATACTGCTATGGATACCCGAAAGATTTACCAAATATCGACCAGTATTAAATAAAAGCAATAACAAATATTACCTTTTCTTGATTTTTAAATCACTAGTAAATTTCTTCTTAATCTTAACTAAATTGTGCTTGCTTAAAAAATTATAGTTAATTCGCCAAAACTTACAGAGCATCTTAACTTCCTTCATCAGTACTTGCCACCAAGTCAGTTGCTTCCGAAATATCGATATTTGCAAAATAAATATAAATGATTAGTGAGAGGAAAGTCGACTTTTATTCCATAGATTCATTAAGGTTTTACAATAAAAATTATTCTAATTTTGTATACAAAAATTAGTACAAAATACTTTATTGACTAATAAATCAGCAATATGATATAAATCAGTAGATATGTTTGAGTCCTGATGTACATGTACGCCTTTCTAAGACATATTTATTCAACAATAAAGAAGTTTAAAAACAACAAAACATTAAAAACTATTATTTTATCATTAATGACAATCCTGCATTTGATCAACATCTTTTTGTATCATTGACATCAAAATTTTCATACTATCTATTAGCTAAAATTTTTGAATTATTTTAGGTTTTAAAGTGTATTGTAATTATAAAAATTGGCTTACTTTTAAAATGCCTTTATTTGATTGCTCTATTGCTTCCTTACATATTTTTCGTTTTTTATTTTTTTCATCTAGTGATTTGTTTATAATGGTTAATTCTACATTTAAAGTATTTATTTTATCTAAAACCTATAATTTGAAAAAAAAAAAATATTTTAACATAATTTATTCTACTACTCTAGATGTATGATTTATACATTTTTTTTTCGTTCTTCCAATTGTTCAATCTCTGTAATAATTTCTTCGTGCTGATCCTTTAAAAATTCTGTATCTAAAAATTCATATTAGTAGTTATTAATTTGATATTTGTTGATACATAGATTGATTATTTTTTACGTTTTACTAATTCCATATTGTATGTTTGTAAAATTGCGCCGTTTTCCGACATAATCAAATAAAAATAATATATTTCCAATAAGTTTTTATTTTGCAGGCACTACACTTTAAATATTTGCTAGAAAAAAAAATAAACTATTCTCAAACCATTCCTTCCTTAGTCACGATTCTTATTTCTTATCCAACTGATTTTTTTTGTTTGCAGAATTGTAGATCCCCATGTTCATTGCTTGTTTACATCACAAATTAGCATCGTTTCGTTTTTTACAGCAACATTAGAATTGTTTCTGCAACATTATGTCAAAGCAAAAATCAAACAAATAACGGAATAACAAAATTATTTCAAATTGATAAATGGTTGAATGTTTGAGCAGCAGTTTTGAACGCGTAAATTTAAAAACTTATATTCTTTAAATTGATAAATAATTTATTTTCAAATATTTAATAAATGTATTGTTAAAATTTTTTTTAAATTTCGAAATAATTTCAAAAAGTGTATTTGGAATGAGAAGCAATTAATTGTAAGTTTTATTTTTAACTTTAGTATATTTTATAAAAATCAAGAAAGTTCTATTTTTAATATTTCTTATAAATATTTGTTTAAAATTATTTATACTTTACATAATTAATATAAAATAGAAAATTAACAAAAAAAAAAAAAAAAAAACTGCTTATGCATATCCAGCTGCTCTAACTTCAGACCATACACGATTTAATTCTTCTGGATCATCGTAGCCATGTGATGCAACGACATAACGATAGCTAGGTGGACCTCTGTATATTGATTTATAAAAATAAAATTCTTCATTATGAAGTGGTTGTATTTTAGCTTTATAAGCTAATATCCCTAAATAAATATCATCAAAACGAAAATGTTTTGTATACATACTAACAAAGTATAATTCTAGAATAGCTTCTCGTGATAGTACAAACGCACCTGCTGTTACATATGGCGGCCATAAATGATATGGATATTCTTCTAAGCTAACATACCATTTACTTGATTTATGACGATGTGGTGATGATGAAAATACAAAACCGGAAAATAATTTTGCATTTTCTGGTAACTCTAAATCCATTAAACTGCGTTTTTTTCTAAGAGTATGACTAGATTTTTCTTCTACTTTTCCTTTTATAACGAATTCTTCGATTTTATGAAAATGCTTTTTATTATCAACAGAATTCATACCTTGCGCCAATAATAAATTAGCTTCTTTATATAACTCTGATTTTAAAGTTTCATTTTTTAAATCAGATTGTTTTAAGCGACGAGCTAGTTTTCGTAATGCTTCATCAGCTGCTTCTAAATATTCTGGATATTTGGTTGGATATCTTATAAATCTTAAAACATTTTTTGTTGAAACATAGTAATCATCATCAACAAACATAAAAAATTTACTTCGCTGACAATATTTAACTACCCATTGAAATCCCATCATTGTTTTTATTGTATTATTAAAATAAGTATCTAAAAAGTTTGCTTGTACTATATCTTGATATTGTTCTGATTCTAATTCAATATGCTTTTGAAGTTCACGATTATCACTAGTTCCAAGTAAAAATACAGTTCTTATTACAATATCAGAAAAACGTTTCTCATAACCCCAAGTTTTACGTATTGCTAGTCTTTGATTAAAATTTTTCATTGCCGATTTTACTAAAAAAACTAATTTTGGAGTAATTGCGTGACCTAAAAATATATATATTGAATAAAATACACAACAGTTTGTATTTAATTAAAATTTTAAATTCATTTTATAAAAATTACCATCTTCAATACATTTATTTTCTAATTTCTTAATAAATGTATAATTATAAAAATTTATTGGTTCTACTTCACGTTCTTGATTATATCGCACTTGATGGGCATAACGTAATACTTAAAAATTAAAATATAATAAATCAATTAAAATTAATTATGTAGTTATGTTTTGAATTACTTACCATCACCATCTAAAGGATAACTAAATGATGTTCCGAAATCCAATTCAAAAAGATGTGTGAATATACCAAAGAAATTAGTTAAAAATATAAAAACTAATCCAAATAATAAATATTTCAATTTGAAACGATAAAAACATGATCTCCATGATCTAAACATTTTAAGTGTTGTCCTTCGAAATTATTTTTTCTTGCTCTAATATCTACATATAAAATTTTGATTTAGTCACATCATTTATTAATTAAAATTTATTTCAAATTTTTAATTAAATTAGTTTAATGCCTTTCTCGTAATCTAAAATCTAGTAAATATTGTGTGTTCGTGTTGTGTTCTGTGTAAATAGATAAATGTCAAAACTTAAAGCAGTCAAAAATAAAAATCAATTGAAGTTTAATTTTTGTTTGGGATATTTTCTTTTTAAGGGTTGTAATTTTGCCTTTAGGAAAATTTTATAAAATACATTTTTTAGATGTTTCATATTTAAAATTAAAATTAATAATAATTTCAATTCAAATATTTTATTCTGTATTCATACTTATGTATTTCATTTTGTAAGATGTTACAACTTTAAATTTAAATACATTTTTAATAAGTTATATATCGATTATTTACTTTACAAAATTTCTCAAAATATGTGTTTCATAGTGTTTATTGTTTGAAGAATGTGTTTATTACTTGTTTTTTTTAAATTATGTTATAAATTATATTTTATATAATACAAATACAAATAAATACTTGTACTTATGAAATTAAATTCAAAAATAATATAATTGTGAATAGTTTTGGAAATTTTGATTGTTCCAAAATTTCCCACACTGAGCGACATGATGTGATTAACATTCAAACTAAAGTGATATTTTTGATTTTGACTCGTCGGAATGGGAAATTTATTTGCTTGATTAAAATTTTATGTTGTTTTCAACATAGTGTAAAAAGTAGAAAAAATTCCAATAAAGGTACAATTAAAATGTTAAATTTTGAATAAATTTATTAATAAACTATATTTAATTTTGATTTTAATTGATTAAACAAACATTTTTATCTAAAGTTTTCAAAATTTGTTTTAATAATACATTAAAGTTTTTGTAAAAATTTTATTATAATTCAAAAAGGGGAGGTTCATTGACCTCGATAAGTCAGTGACAGATTTTAATATATTTTTTGTTAATATTTTAGTTTATTTTAAACTAAAAATATATTCGTTTAATAAAATAAATTGTATATCATATTAATATAAAATCATGATTTAAAAATTAATGTGCATTTGTTTTAAAAAGTAATTCTAAATAAAATAATTTGCTTAGCAAATCGATTTAAATGTATAAAAAAGTGAATTGACCTCGCCAACAAATAAAGTATTCGTCGCGTAATTGTTAGTTTTCGAAAGTGAATAGAAAAAAAATAGAGCGCTATTATAATATTATATTGCTTTGCTAATATTTATTTACAACGAATTGTGTGTATTCATTATATATAAGAAAATAATATTAAATTAATTTAAATTATTTTAAAAAGCAATCTTGAAAAATATTAAGCTATTTTTATTTAATAATCAATTGAAAATATAATTGAAATTGTTAATAAGTACATACACACATTACGTACATATATTAAAAATAGATAAAAAGAGAAAAATGGATACAAATGATAGAGGTGAGTTGTTTATCTTTTTCAATACATATTAGAAAAATATTTTGTATCGGGTTGTTTGTTACACATTTTTTTTTTAATTCAAAACAATTTAAAAAATACATATTATATATTATTGTAAACTTTGTTCCCTTTTCTTTTATAGATATGAATTATTATTGTAAATGGATGTATTATCTTTACATATTTTAAAAACATATTTTTGTATTTTACAAATATTATCAATTATTAGAATTGAGATATCAACAGTATAGGGGTAACCTTTTTTAGTAAATAAGATATAACTTTGTAGCTATATATAGTATGTAGATATATAATTAGGATCTTAATTTAATTTTGTCTTTATAATAACACCTGTTGTACTAAAAAAAAGTCTTAAAAACGTAATAAAAATTTTAAAAATTATAAAAATATTACTTTTTCTAAAGTTGCATGTAGGTTACCACTATGAGAATAATAACAGAAACAAAACAAAATACTTTATTTATCTAGGATACAATAACCTCTTATTTTTTAAATTTCTGTATCTAAATATGGTATTTAGGTTGAAGGTGACTTAAATGTCATTTTAGTTTGTGTATGTGATTATTCCTTAAAATATTTTTGTTAACATCCTGTTTATTGTTTTTTGCACTTATTCAAACAGTTTATAAATTACAAATTATATTTTGTTTGTTTGGTTTACTTAAAATTTTAGGCAGTTTTTGTTTGTACCAAAATTTGGTTAAATTTCGCTTCATTCTTTAAACACAAATTAGTTTATTAGAGACTTTATACTTTAGTTCTCAGGACAGGATATGTACATGCAGTTCTTAATTGATGAACATATATGTAGGTATTGCAGATTATAGATATTATTATATATATTTAAATATTGTCTTATCATTATTTATTATTTTATTATTATTATTATATATATATAATTGAATTAAATAAATTAGGTATATATATTATATATAATTAATATATAAAGTACCAAGATATATCATATCATTTTATCGAAGGTGACATATTTTGAACAAAGCTTTCTATTTAGAGTAAGTAAGTAGAGTATGTATTTTACTCTCTCATAGCAATTTAATTAACTAGTGCTTAATATCCTATTCATACTATCTTGTCCAATTAATTATATGATCATATTTTTGAAGCCTATAGGCTATAGCATTTCCGCTCTTGCACTTTAATTCTTTAAGTTAGAAGATTATCAGTACATGTATTTTTATTGGTTTAAGTTTGAAAAGTAGACAAACAATTTATACATATTTAAAATATGCATTTAGAGAAATAAGATACAGGTATATAAGTATATGTACAAAAAGCAAATATAAAATGTATAAAATAGTTAAAAAAAATTCATATGCAGAGCTCCAGGTGAAGGACTATTAGGGCTGTTATTAAATATGAAATTTTACACTTTATTGAGTTAATAAACTAACTTTGTAAATATAATAATTGAAAATAAAGTAAACATGAAAAATTAAAAAAAATATTCATATTTTTAGAGAAAAATAAAATTAATTTTTAATTTATATTATTAATAGTTTAGTTGCTTGTCATTAGTTTTAAAGTGTCTCTGCCAGTTTACTTTATTTTTATCAATCTTTATATCAGATATTTTGCTGATTTCAATTACATTGGTTTATATTGTATTGAATATGGTTTATTGAATATTTAAAAACACCTAAGTAGGTATCTTATTTTGCGTCATCTGCAAAGTTTGCACCCCACATTTGAATTGAAGCTAGAAGATCAGTTGTGATTTGTGAATTTGTTATATGAACAAAGCAGAGCTCAGGAAACTATTTTGAGGTACGCCAGAATTTATTGTAAAGTTTTATACACACAGCAAGATGATATTTTATGTCAAATTTTCTATTACTTAAGTAAATATGCTTACAATTAGACTGTTTGATTTTGTTTGTTTGTTTATTTTTTTTCGTTTTTAAATGTATAAAGTTTACTATTTTGTGTATGCATTGAGTATTTGAATGCTTATTTTTAAAACCAAACTGGGTATTGAGGTATCAACAGAAGTTTTTAATTTTTTTTTTAAGAAACATGTATGTTAAAAGAGCTTAATCTGTATAAGATGACAATGCTTTCACATGTACCGGATCATTTTAATTTAAGTTGTTTATCCAGTTGGTAGATTGACTTAAAATATTGCATTGTAATTAATAAACGAGAATCTAAGTCTGATAAGCTTCTTTATCATGTTCCAAGTTATCCAATCATGTCCTGGTGTTTCTTTTACGTTTATGTTGTTTTTTACCATCAATTTAGATCTATCACTATTATCTTGCGTATTCTAATATAGAAGTTACTACTTTAATAATTTTGAGTAATAAATGAGATTTTGTTTTGGTTATTCTTACATAACTATTGTTAATTTTTGTGTTACGGTGTTCCGAAATAACAACTAATTGATTTAGTCAGTAATTCGATAAACACGTGAAGCAACTGACTCGAGGGCTGGTAAAAATTCAACGCAAATGCGTAAATCTAAATATGCAATTCCACCTAAACAAAAATTTAAATTTAGTAAAATCTACTCCCACAAAATAAAATTTTAGAAAATAAAGAATAAAAATGTAAGTACCTACTTAGGTAAAAAAAAAAATGATTGTTCTGAGAATCAAGCATTTTATTTTACGGATTACGGAGGAACTTGTTATGTAATATTTGCGTCCAGGTAACTACTCGAAAAAGAAATGTATTTTTTTTTTGTTTTTTTATGTTCTTGACAGCACCGCCTTAGGTAGCCTTAGGTTATCTTTTCGTAATTCAATTATAGTTTATAACTACGTAGTTACTATTTATTTTTTCTACAATTCGAGTTTTTCTAGTATTTATTTATCAAACGTTTTGGCTTACTTATGAATTCATTAAATGTGGAAAACTATTACTACTTAGCGCGCCTTTTTAATTAAAATATCTCCGTTTTATTTGAGATTTTACCAGATCAATCACTAGTAAATTACAAAGGATATTGGATCAGTTCAAAAAACCCATAAAGCATTTTTTTTTGTTTCGTCGGGAATCGAACCTGAGAACTTACGGATGAAAGGCAGGCGCTTTACCTGTTGTGCCACCCAGTGTGTATCAAATTCACTAATACCTTAACTAAATTTTAAATCTAATCTTCAACCTAATCAGAATACCATTCTAAGAAAATAAAAACACATATCAACTTGAAGTTTAAACCAGATGTATCTATTCTCTTTTTTTATGATCTTCTTAAATATAAAACAAAAACAAAAAATTGGTAAGTTTTATTTCACATTAATATCTTACTTAATAATTTTTTTTTAACATACAACACATGTTTTAGTACAACCAGAGTGTAACCAAATCAACATTTTAAAACCGGATCAAATTTAATATTAAAAATTAGTTATTTTGTAAATCGTTAAAATACCTACAAATAATTTAAAAAAAATCAAATTAAAACTCTCATCCTTTTTTTTTCTTTAACTTTAAATTTTGTTAATTTTAAATAGAAAGATTTTAATCTGTTTATCCTTGTATCCAAACTTCAAAATAAAATCGGAAATTGTAATGAGAAACAAAAACAATAATTCTTATTTTTTTTTTATTTTGAGTTCTCTAAAAAAAATTCTAAAGTTAAAAATTTGAAATAAAAGCTGCAAACTAAAAAAATATTTATTTTTTTTAAAACCTTGCAACTTTTCTAAAATAACATATTTTTAGTTTGTTGTTTTTTATTTATTTATTCGCGGTTCATTTTTTTTATTTACTTTGTAGTATTTCCCTGAATATCTCATTTTACCAGGAAATTGAAAAAAAATCTGAATAAATAAGAAGCAGCGACCAAAAGATTCAGAGCCAGTGTTGCCATCATAACATAATTTATGTTTCAGTGTTATGTCATTTTTTTGGTGATGTTACTGTAAAAACAGAACCAAGGCAGTGTCATCATAACAATTAAAGTTAACAAAAGCGAGGCATAGTTTTGTGGCATCGTTGTAAAGAATAGAAAGTTTTCTATTTCGATCCCGATGCCTAGGAGCAGCTGATTGTAACAGAGGAAAATATATATATATATATTTTTTTTGTTGTATTTTTATATTTGCTTTTATTCTGTTTCAAAGTTATCGCGATGCCATATGACAATGCCTTGGTTGTGTTTACACAATTGTGTTTAAAATTAAATTACAGCATACTTAATTATAATATAATATAAAGTTACATAATGATCCTGTTCAGTTCAATATGAGAAATATTTAATTCTAAATAAATTTAATAAATTTTTTTGTTAATTTTTTTCTATTTACGCACACTAATGAGGTGCATTATGATATTAGAATTTTTTTAAAGTAAGTTGAATATAGAATCGAGCAAAATAATCTATTATTAAATAAATATACAATAATGAATCGGAAATTGATTTTTTAACAGAAGATGGGTAATATATAAAAGGGTCATATAATCTTACTTAAGCGAAATATATTTGTGATAATTAGTGAATATGACATTACATAGTTACACATTAAAATTAAGAAACATAAATTTCTAATTTCTTAAATTTATTTCGATAATTTGATACAAAATATTAAAAAAATAAAAATGTTAATTGTTTTGTTTATTTTCAAGCTTAGGGAAAATTGTACCCCTTAACATAATTTTAAAAAAATTTTTTTGAAAGGATGATGGCAGCACTTATTAGTAGTCTTACGTAAATAGAGAACTACATACACATTTTTTTTAATAAATATTCCATTACTCTGTTTGGTTTAACTAAGTTATTATGGTCAACAGAAAAGAATAAGTTGTGGAAGACTGGTTATTTACCTATATATATATATATATATACATTGTTATATACATGTGATATATTTAAGAAATATATAGGACTGTTTATATATATAAATATAAGTATGTACATATCTGTAGGTTTGTGCCTACTCCATTTTACTTCTGAAAGGTATTTTGTCCACAACAATGTTGTTATTGAAATTTGATAGATTTTCAAATTAGAATATCTTAATATTTTTCATTGTTAGATAGTTGTATTAATTTATAATATATTTAAGTATTTGTTAGTATTTTTTATTGTTTTTTTTTTTTTATAAAAAGGTAAGCTAAATCCATTGAAATACAGATATATATTTATAAAACGGTCTAAAATAGTGCTCTCATTGTCAGCAGTAAGGTTAGCACAACAAATCTTAATGTTTGAAGTCCAGGAATATAGTGAACCACCCATATTCTTGAAGACTCATCGCGTCAGTGATGAAAAATCGACCCGCGTCCACGTCTAAATAAATTTGTTTTTCTGATACTTGTAAAAAATTTCGTTACTTATATTGGCTTTGATATAAGTAGTTATGTTTCTATTATTTTACTGAAGACTGAGGAAATTGAGATCTTTTTGTAGATACGAATTATTTTATTAATTTTCAGAATATCTGGGGCTAACTATAGTTTTTTCTATTGAAGCATTGAAGAGGGACGTAATTGACTCAACCATCGTATAATTTACAAATTTTTATCACTTCTGTACTAAATTCATCTACGCCAATCAAAAATAAGTATCTAAATTTTAAATATTTTTTATTAGGTATGTTTCCTTTTAATATGATATCGCAAATTAATTTCTTTTTCAATCCAATTTTGATAAAAATTTATATTAACATAACCATTAACATATTTATTTGTACATTTAAATTCAACAAAAAAATTTGAAATTCCAATTAGTTGATTTTTATAAATAGCTGGTCCGCCAACATCTCCAACATAATACTGTTGATTTGAATTTATTTGAATTAAACAGATAATTCCTTCAATATTTTCCTGTAAGCATTTATTACATTCGGTATCAGATAATAAATTTACTTTATTAATTTTTAATATATTATATAAATCCCTATCGTATTCATTATATTTCCAACCGATTATTTCAATTTCCATATTTGATTTTAATTTTTTTGGATACAATCTAATTGGATAGATTCTTTTTATAGAAAATTTTAATTTAGTATCTAATTTTATAAGACAAATATCATAATAATAATAATTATAATTTGGATGTAAAATAATTTCATCTATATCATATCTTTGACCAAATGTTGAGTTTAAATTATTAATACCAGCAATGACTGTAAAATACTCTTTAGAATATCTAAACAAAAAAAAATTAAAATTATTAAATATTTGAATTATATTATATATTATGTACATATATATTAAGTTATTATTAATTGATATAATTTTTAATCAATTGTAATCAACTCTTAGGATAAAATTTTTGTAACATTACCACAATAAATTCCGGTTCTATATATTTCCTTTTTACACCCCAAACCAAATTCTATATAAACTTACTTTTTATTTGTATAAAAATTTGTAAAACAATGTCCAGCTGTTATAATGAATTTTTCGTTTAATATAATTCCAGAACACCAATGCTGATCGAGACGTTGTATTGAAACAATAAAAGGATATTTAATTTCATTACTCAAGAATAGATTTTTATTTGTTAATTTAACTTTGGTAATAAATAAAATATTTAAATAAATAATAATATATATTATTATTTCAATTTTCAACATTTTTAAATTTTAATAAATTTTTTTATTTTTGACTTTTTTTTGTCTAAATTTGAAAATGTACTAAGCAATTTGTAAAATTTTTAAGTTTTAAATGGTTTTATCTTATCTTTAAATTAAGGTTAGACTGATAATCAATTTTGAGTAAATTATTTATAATCATTGAGTAGAAATTTGAGAAATTTTTGTATATATCAGAAAACTAAATAATGGGAGTTAAATTTTTGATTAAAAAAATAATGTTTCTTTTGAGAGCAGAATGAATTTTCTTTAATCTTTCAAATAAAATATTAGCGTCAATAGTTTGTGCCTTTTATTTTTCTATTTCTATATTTTTGTAATTGTAATATCGTAGTGTCACTTCTGTTCTAAGGTAAAAAGATAAAATCGGGTAAAAAGAACTTAGAAGTTCAAAAACAAGAATTTAAATAAATTTGGCTTAATTTGGATATAAATTTAGTTTTGAAGTTGGTAATTATATTCGATCATAGAGTCGTTGATTGTATCAGTAATGTTATATATAACGTAAATGTACCTATCATCACCCATGCGGCCATGCATCTTATTCCGCCCAAACCATTTTTGTTAAACATATTTTAAATACTTTTTCAGGAAAATACGTGTTTGTTTATTTTTCATAGGGTACCTATGTATAAATTTTCAAGTTTATAACACAATTGTTTTTTGAAATATTCATGATAGGTGTATAGCACCGACCCGGATCAGTTAAAATTTCTAAATCGGTAACAGTCGGATCTTTAGGAAATTTCTAATTGGTAACAATCTAGGAATTTTATGGCAGCTACCCAAACATGACACTTGATAGCCTTGTAAAGTATCGCGTCCGGTTCCTTTTTTGATCACGCATAACTGTGTAAAATTTCAGAACCTATTTTTAAAACTATGGGCGTGTATAGCGAATAAACAAGCAAACTTTCCCTTTTACAAGTATACTTGAATAAACAAAAAAACTCTAAAATTAATAAAAGGTTTAAATTTGTATTTTTTTAAACGATCAAAAGTAGTTTAATTTCTTCCGAATATCAATCTCTTACAAAACATTTAATATAAATTCACTATACTTATTGATTTCATAAAATATTCCTAACAAGGCCATATAAAGTGGGTTAGTTTTGATTTGATTTCTTGATTTTTTGGGTACTAAAGACCTTTAAGGTCCTGGGCCTGACCCAAAGTTGTCCTTCTCTGACTTCGGTCACGAGCGGAATCTCTCCAGTTGGTGATTTGAAGTTTTTCCATATCTGCCGAAACTTCATCTCTCCAACGAAGGTGTGCCCTCCCTTGACGACGTGTTTCCTAGGGTTTGGATTCGAAGAGTTTCCTAGCTGGAGCATTTTCATCCATACGCTCTACATGGCCTAGCCAATGAAGACATCTTATTCTGACTTTTTTGTTTGGCTAAGTTCATGTCGTTGAACAGTTGGTGTAGTTTGGCATTGCATCTTCTTCTCCAAACCCCTTCGTCAGACACAGGACCATAAATGCGACGAAGAATTTTTCCCGGAAGAATGAGCGTTTTGTATAATTGTGCCTTAGTATTTTGGGATAGAAGCTTGTTTGGACAAACCGAAGTAGCAACTGTTTTTGCAAGGGTAATTCTTCGCCTTAGTTCAACATCGATGTTATTGTTGGAGTTGATGTTGGTTCCAAGGTAGATAAACTCCTGAACTATCTAAAAATTATATGAACCGACAGTGATATTGTGTTCTATATGATGTTGTGAGGGCATATTATTTGTCGACAGCAATAAAGAATTTTTTTTTTGCTTCATCATGAATCGATCCTGGGACCTTTCGATTGAAAGGCAGGCGCTCTACCTACTGCGTCACCCAGCGTGTATAGTATACTTGAATAGGAGTTCTACAGTTGCGCATCTAGGTCAGCGACCGATCAAATATTTCCCTGTCGATTCCAACCAGACTCCAGTTGATCTCATAAAATATTAATATTTTAACTTACAAATATTGAAGTTATAGTTATGTAAAACCAAATGTTTTTGATAACTTTTGATGTTGTAGCTTGGATGGGTGGATAATTCGCAGTAGATTGAATAATAGAGACGGAGACCAGTCTGATGTGATTTAAGTTAATTATTTGCAATTTTACTTCATGACGTTATTTCACTAAAACTATACAAACTAGGTTTTATCAAGTCTAATTTAAGCAGATCTTATAATGTAATCTTTAGATGTACCATTTCAAGTACATACTGCATTAATTTTATCATTAAACCTTTCTCGTGGCAGTCATTGGATAATTTCGATAATTTTTATTATTTCTATTAACATTATAATTTTTGTAATTAAGAGCAGTAGATCATTATTATTCGGATAAGAAGAAATAAATATATATGTATAATGAAATTTTCGGCAACAAATAACTCCTCTCTGCTTTAAGGCGATCTGAATAATGAACTGGTGTAAAATTAGCAATATAATACTGAATATAAACAAATGCAATGTCATTACTTTTACTACCTAAGTCAATCACTGATAATATATTTTTCAAATGCGACTAATTCAATTGAAGAACTTGAAGGTGATTTTTATTAATAAATTATCATTAACCCAACCATCAAGTAAATCAAGCGAACTCTGCATTATGGTGTTGATAACACCTATATATTTATTTTAAATTTTTTTAACTTATAAGTTATATTACAGCTCAAAAGAAGTTTCTAAATGTTTTAATGTATAATTTATTTACATTGGTTAAGTCGCTTGTTCTTCTACCTTTTCTAACCCACTTGTTTTCTACGCTTGTTTTATGTACTCATCCCCCTCAATATTTTACAATTACAACAGCTAAGACAAGAACCATCGTTATTTTAAACCGTTAAACAGAATATTTGTTAGTTACCATTTACCAATACAAAAACCATGTTCATTCTTTTAAATCCTTCGCCAAGCAACTGAGATATTTAACAATTTTTTTAAGTCCTTGCATAGTTACGTGCAGTTTAAGTTCTTCTTATATTTGTGTTTATTTATTTATTTTAGATAAATCTGTAGGCCAACTTTATTATAGATCCTTTTCCCTTTCGAAATGTGGGCCTTTTTTTATTAAACTATATTAATTATATATATTTTTGTATATTATATGTTTATATTTTTTTTTTTTATTAGTTATATTATATCTTTATTAATTATTAAATTATATTTGAACCATTTGAAAAATTTTTCGGTTCTCACGGGGTTTGAACCCGTGCTCCTTCGGTTGTTACATTACTACACTGGAGTGCTTACCGAGGCCACTTGTGTTTATTTATTATTTTATTTTTAACTTAAAATTTATGTTAGTTATAAAATATAACTAGTTCTCGGAATGAGGTATAATCTGATTTAAATTTTTCCTCTAAGTATATTGTGAAACTTTTCTTCATCCGTTAACTCTTATCTTCTGACAGTTGTCCTCGACTTATATTCCTTTTGGCATCTTTTGATAATTTATCCTTGCTAGACGTCCAACCTATTTTAGTTTTTGTTCCTTAGGAAATTTTACATTGTTTGCTCCTTCAATTATTTGTTTTAGCTTCTAGTTTGATCTAATTTGGTATTCACCATCGTCATTTATTTTGCGACCAAATATTTTTATGTTTTTTATGAACGATATGAATATACGTGTATCCTCCTCTGTTTCAATCTTTATTGCGCGATGAGGCATTAAATTGAAAATTGTTGGTGATGCAGCATCCCTCACCTTGTCTGACTTCCGTTGTTATTTAAAATTCGTCCATTATTTTATTTTGCACTGCTACCTTGCATTTGATGGGTTTGAATGTTACCATAATTAAATTTGTCATAAAAATTTTTTTTTTTAAATTTAGAATAAGAATTTACTGTAATGTGTTTCATTTAAACTTACATAAATAAATGAAATAATTCAGTTTAACAATTTTTATAAGAAGTATTAGGTCCATGTATTTCACTCCTTATTATATTTTTTTAGTCTTCAAGAAATATCTTTCAGTTTGTTGATATATCTTTAAATTCTATTCTAAATAATTTCAATTCCAATTTTTTTTTCCTTATTATTTGTATTTTTTAAGTTTTTTATCTCATCTAAATTTATCAAAAAAAATAGAGAAAAAAATGAATTTAAAAATAAGAAGAAACAAAACAATGTGTTTTTTTTTTGCTTTAATAATGCTATTTTGATTTAAATTATGTTTTTAGGTCAATGATAAAATTTGTTTGTTAGAGGGACACTTTAGGATGTTTTGCGAACAAACTAATTAAAATGTGTATACATACTTATATATATATGTATGTATATATATGTATATTATATGCATATTATATGTATATATATGTATAAATTTTGATTGAATATTAAAAAAAATGTTTTTTTGCTTTGTTTGGAAATTCTGAGAACTTGGAAGTTCTTAAAATTAAAAATTTTTAAGATTAATTTTTTTTTGCTTCATTTATTTTGTTACAGCCATGGAACGAATATTTTTGTATATTTTATCTCGTAATTGGGTTTCATACATTTTTTTTTCATATTTTAAGTAAATAAAAAGTAAACCACCTTTTTGTACATTAGATACGGTATTGACAACTTAGGATACGGAATATATAAAAAGTAAAGAAGTATAACTAAATTATTTACATGCAGTGGTGATATTCGAATATCTAACAATGGGTACGTACCTGAAAAAAAAAACTGTGGGGACACAAATTTAAAAAAAAACACAAAAACTAAAATGGAAAGAGGACTTGTGTTGATGAATGATCACAGGATGGCAAGAAGAATATATCGTACAATACTAGAAGAAGAGAAAGATCTAATTTAAGATGACTGGACGAAGTTGGGAACCACTGTCGGCAAATTGTAGTTAACAGGTGGAGAACGGTTGCGAAAAATAGAGCAAAATGAAAAAAGGTTATAAAAAAGGTTAAGATTCACCTCAAACTGTATGATCAACAGAGGATGATGAATACAGATATGATATGAGTAATTGTTTAGAGGTAAATTAATATTCAAACAAATTTAATTTAAGATTTGTCATACTAAATTGTGGTTTCGACAAAGTTTAATATATATACTACTTGTTTCATCATGTTTATACCAATTGTCAAATAATAAGCTTTTCGCAACCATAATAATTTAGCATGAGGTATCAAAATATTTTAAATATTGATTTTTTTATCAAATCGATAAGCTAATAAGTAAATAATTAATGAAAATTAGTGATTTAAATTGCCTCCATTTTTAGTGATCACTTTACGCAACTTCATCGTTAACAACCTATGCGCTTCTCCTCCTAGTTAAAGCTTTAAAACGAATTTGTTTTAATTATGACTGACTTTATGATATCACTGCTGCGTAGTGTGAACACAGGTATTAGTACGCAAAAATTGAAATTTAATTCATAGACATCAGGTAGGTTGAAATTGGGTAATTGTGCCGTTGTGGATTTAATTCTTTGTAAACTTTTTTTTTTATCTTTAATTTATTTCACTTAAATTACAGTTGTTGTAATTTGTGCCTGTCTAATACTTCTTACATGTTTGAACACAGTTTTTTTTTTATTTTATGGAGTTGCATAGTAAATTTTCATAGTTTAAATTATAGTTATTTAAAAAAAATTGAATAAAAATGATTGTTTGACATTATATCAAAGCTCCGTGACATCATATCCCTTCCGAGGCCTAATCGGTTGGAACACAGAAATGTTAATCTGTTTTATACGGTTCAATTACAGTATAAAACAGATTAAAAATGAAATTAGACATTGCCGCGCAAATAGAAAATGATGATACTATAGTAAATCGAATACGATGAAAATGTCAAGTGGAAACCCTATGCTCCCAAGAGCAGTAAGGAAAAAAAAATGCTGATTCGTAAAGTAGTTAAGCTGTTCAACCCATCATGGTCTTGGCAATTCAAAAGAAATTAATTAGTTAATTTTTTGATTTTTATTGTCTGAAAAAGTTTAAAAGGGCTTTTTCTAGGTTGTAAAATATAGATAATTAGTTATTGTTCTTTTGTAGCTTTCAGATATTTTGTTTGATAAGTATTCTATCTTAACTATTGAAAATATTTATAATTATTTTTTTTTGTTTATTATTATTAATGAATTGAATATATTCTCTTATTTATGACTACTTCTTCATTATTAGTTTTTAAAAATATCTAATGATTTAAATTTAATATATTTTTTTTTATTTATAGGTAAGTGCAACCAATTTTTCATATTATTGTGTTATTCAACTTAAGCATTCATTCAGTAATATAGCAAATTTGGAATGAAAAATAAACATATATATATATATGTAAGTACGAAAACTTAAAATATATTTACATAAAAGTTTCAGTATTGAATTTTATAAATTTCAAATATAGCAAGCACATGTAATTTTAATTAAAATGTACTTTCCCTCTTGTAAGACAAGACAGTTATAATTAGGTTACGAACGAAAGTGTTATAACTCATAAAAAATGTTGTATAATTGTGAATTAATTTTTATGAAAGAATTTTGAATGAAAAATGGTTTGTTTGATGAAACAATGAAGCCGCATTGTATAAATATATATATTTGTATATTCATAAATATGAATTATTATTAATTTTAGATGTTAGTAAATTTAATATTAAATAATATTTTGAGCGGATTCACATTTCGGAAAGACTCTAATCTTTTGGATAAACAAGCACATGAAAATATAAATAAAACACATAGTTAATAATAATAAACAAATAAAACTTAAATTGAAAAAAAAACTTGAAAAACTGAAATTTCATAATAAAAAATCCATCGACTTAATACTTGAAAACTAAAATAATAATATACCTTCACTAATCATCTGTTCAAGTTTAACAGTCGTGCGTTTAACACAAGTTCAACATAAAAGTTCAACACTCGTCCGAGGTGGTCCCACCCACATGTTAAAAATCACAGGTTCATTAAATTTAATTTTAAATTTAATGTCAAACAAATTAAATTTTTAATATTGTACGTAGATATGTTTGTATTTGATTTTATTCTTGTTAAAATCAACACATAATTAAAGACAATTTTTTATTTATACTTAGTGCTAATACAAATATAGGTATCGATTCCGAAACTTTTAATTTTATTATTCAATTTACTTTCGATTTATTGTTTTACTCTATCATAATTACATTAGTTTTTTTCATTTAATATTCCTATCTAAATGAAACTATAAAAATATTTCTTAAACAACAATAAATAACCAGAAATGCTAATTTAATGTTTAACATACATTCTTCTTGGTATATAGAGGAATATGTACATACATATTTATGTATTCCCAACATTCAATGCTAAAGAAATGCAAAAAAAAAAGAAAGAATTTTCTTAAGAAAAACTAATTCCTATTCAAGCTCATCATAAATATAAATATGTATTATGTATATAATAATAAAAATAAAAAAACACAGTAATTTGTTTTTGTTTTTGTTGTTTGTGAACGCGATATTTTCTATTTCAAATAAAAACAAAATTTCTACCTTGCTTTTGAAATCAGCAACAAAAAATCAAATAACAACTCTCTAACTCTGTCATTTTCTTGTTTCTCCTTCTTAAATAATATACATAAATAAAGTATGCATACAAATATTACATATCCTATATTCCTATATTGTTTATTTACAAAATTGCAAAATTCATGTTTAAATTTCACTTATTTACTACATATCTATATAATTAAATGAATGCATACATATGATTTAATATGTTAGTGTCGCCATCATCAATACCGTCAAGCAAAAAGCAAGGCAACCTAATTCAACTCGCAATCAGGGTTGCCATATGTTCATAGACTAGATGAGCCTATATTCTAAAAAAAAAGAGGCTCAAATTAACCAAATATATGAAATATCAGTAAATTTAGTATATTTAATATCTTTATTTTTATACTACTTAAAATAAAAATAAAAAATTTAAAATTAATTTTTTTTTTTATTGTGATCGTTAGGCCCATTACATAATTCGATGAAAATTTTATAAAAAATGTTTAAAAGTATTGACAGTATATTCTTCCTATTCTCTTTTGCACTCTGTTTTTTCATAAATCCCTTTTGAAAATTGATAGTAGTTTCTCATTATTTCCACTAACTTTTCATATTGAAATTTATTTGTAACTTGCTAATTATCAAGAATAAAGTAAAATACTTACATTTCAAATTCAAAAAAAAAAAATATCACAAAACAAAACAAAACAAAACACCGAGTGTCACGTTTTTATTTTACCGTTCAATTCGAAATTAAAATAATTTGTACAAGATCAATTTTTCGACGTCTCTTTCGCTGTAAAATTTTACATTGATAAATTTTATCGATTTCGTCAACAATTTCTGAATAATATCGAAATATATAATGGTAATTTTGTATTTTGACATTTAGGCAATATAATCATCATCCTGTAGTACTAAGCCTATGTGAGCTTTAGTCTTCTCCACTAAATTTTCCGATCTTACCCAACTGAAAAAAATGAACTGTCTACATTATTTAGCTCGTCGCTGTTTCTTCTAACAAACTCTCCATTATTGTGCCTCCCCAAATTTTTTCGTAATATTTTCCTCTCGAAATTTTTTCTAGTGTATTTTCATTTGATTATGTCAGTGTCCATGCATCGTACCCAAACGCTTATATAAGACGTATAATATTTTTATATACTGCGAGGTTTGTTTGTCTGGATAATAGTTTTTTGATTTTATGAAATCTTTATTTGTGAAGAACAGTGATTACCGGTTTGAACTCTCCTGTGTATTCAGAAATGCATATACAATTTTTACCAATGTGCCAAGGTAGGTAAAATCAACTGCTTAAAAGTTATGATTTCTTATTCCTATATTTTGTGGTTGTCTTGTTTCTTCATTGCGTGACATTTTAAAATACTTTGTTTTTTCTGTTTGTTTACTTTCATATTACGCCTACATTTCATTTTCTGAGATTTATTTATGTTTTCACATTCTTTATATTAAGTTATGTATACTTTGAAAATATATATTGTGACTTGCATGATTTAAGCTCGGAATAAGTAAATAAATATAGATGTTTTCCACCTTCTTTTAGTGGCTCAACTATCAACTGATCTTCGCCAGCTGCTTTCGAATTTTGAATCTATAAATTGCTTTCCTAGACTCTTCGTATGTTGGCAATGGCGTATCGGACTCCATTGTGTATACCATTCTCACTAATCATGTCATGTTTATCTTTGAGTATTTATTCTTGATTACAACCCCCTGATTTTTAACTTCTTTGTAGAAATTTTTTACTTCGTTCTGATCAGAGTAGTCTCTTACAATTTCCTTATCTTGTTTTTATACATGTTTTTTATTCTTTATCGCATATTTTGTACGATTATTTTGGTTTTTTCGTGTGCTGCTCGATTTGAGTATCGTTTTGCAACATTTTGGTCCTATCATTTTCATACTTTGATGAACAGAATATTGAATTAATTTAAATGTTTGGATTTGCTCATGTGTAATATAAGGCAAGACAAATAAAATATCTAATCCGAGTGTAAAATTCGATGGTAAACAGTTTAAATATTATTGATAGCTAAACCAAAAAAAAACTGTTATATGGTTAAATTGGCTAAAAATATATCGAATAATCTGGTAACCTTGCTCGCTATTTAACCAAATTCAAAAACAAAAACAAAACTATGTTCAATCAGCTACTCACGCTATTTGTTAACATAAAAAACAAGTATATATATAGATATATAAGCAAGCATTTGCATATATATATATATATATATATATATATTTAAATTGGTCATTTCGGATGGGTATACAATTATACATAGATAAGTACATACTTAATGCATTAACTTTATTTGCGTTGAGAAGAAAATGATACAAATAAGAAAAACAAAAGAAAAACGCCATGCCATGTGTCTGTTTTTCTCTCTTTAATATTGTATGCATATATATATTTTTATCATTGCCACTTTTCTTAGTCCACCATGGCTACCACAATACAAACATATGTATCTACATATTTGAAGCTTTGTAGTCTGTGGTTAATGTTGTTTTAAATATAGATAGGTAGATGGGCAGATAGATAGATTAAATTTATTTATATTTATATATAATTGCATACTTATATTAAGATTTATGTTTATAAAAATTGTTGGCATACATATATTTTATATATCTAGAGATTGTTATAGATATAGATAGGCAACATATATAAGGTGACCTTGTAAACTTTTTTTTGCTCTTTTGTTTGTTTTATGTAAAATTCTACTCGATTTCAGTCACTTAATATATAACTACAAAATACAATAAAAAAAAAAAAAAACAAAATAATATTGTAAGTGTATTGTATACACTATATACTAATACTATACATATGCTTGCTATTACAAACTGTATTATATTATGTATATCGAATATTATTAGTCAATAAACATTATTTTAAAATGTTTAGAAACATTGTTTTCAGAAAGAATTGTATTAATTTTGTAGTATTTTTCATTAAATTGTCACAACACTACCATTATCATAGTAAGTGTTGTGATAATAACATCAATGAATAATTACTGCATATTCTAATTTCAGTTAATAGTAAAAATATTTTATATTGAAAGTAGGTAATTTACTTTACAGAATAAAATCTTAGTTTTATCGTCTTCATTTTTTAGTTTTCGAAATATTTTATAGAAGGACTGCAATCAGTATAGAATCGCAATTCCGATAAGATTTATATCGTAGAGAAATAAGATCTTCTTTTCTTCTTTCGATCTGATTTACTTCAATGATATACTTAGGTACAGGGTGCTTCTTATTTATGGCTATATCATCTATATATCATTGTTTAGACTTACATTATTGTATGAAATGTAGGTTCGTTTTGTGCCTTAGATGTTTATTTTTTAGTTCCTTAATATTTTTTATGAATTAGTTCAACATTTTGAACTCAAATTTCTCTTAAGCTACAGTTTGACAAATCAGTAGACAAAATAAAAAGCTACAGTTTGACAAATCAGTAGACATTTTGACCAGCAATAATGAAAAATTTCTATTTATCTTTTTGAATTTTTTATGGTTTTTTTTTTACAGCGGTATTTTTTTTAGAATGATCTTTAGGTGATTTTCAAACTATTCATGTCACCAGGACCGGATCTTCCTGTGTGAATTGCAGACATCCTTTAATACTGCTTCTAACTGACTCAGGAATTGTTTAGATCTAGGTAACATTCCGAATTGAATTGGTCTAAAGGTGAAAATAGTATACATATCGGAAGCGGGGAAAAGATCCCACGCTTATTCAAAAGATTTCATCCTTTCTACTTAAGACTCTTGAAAAACTGATTGATATCTATGTATATACGATGTAGTATATAGATATTTCTGTTTATAAAGTTGAAGTTGAAGTTTACAGTATAAATAATAATTGACTCTCAACGTCGCAGCATGCGTACAACAAAGGAAAGTCGTGGATCCGTATCCACCTGCAATCTCTAATTGGTACTTTTGGGTACTACTTGGCAGCTTATTTTGTTTCTTTTTTTATGATACATAGTGGTAAATGAACTACTACTAATTCTAGAAGATACAGGTGATAGCTTATGCATATGACAGCTTATGCGTTGCCTTTACTGTCTCTGGAAAGTACCAAAACACACTTAACAGACTTTGGAATACCCCGTAAGGTTTCAGTGTATCACAATGGACCTCATTGATTTTAGTATGTCGGTGTATTGTCGAAAGCCACTACTACCTCACCTTAGGTGACTTATTTTTGAAATTTATTAAAGTACTTAACTTGCCTAGTAACAGCAATTTTTATTGTTCATATGTTTTGTTTTATTAAAAGTTATTTATTTTAATTTTTAAACCTGATTTTCGAGTTCAAATTATTTATTTTTGTGACAGTAACTTTATAGTTTATTTTGTTTTTGTTTCTATGTTCCTCCCTAGTCAGACGTATCAACCGTTAAATTAGGTTTCTTCCACCTAATGTTCTGGCTATTCAAAATTACTATTATTATCATTGTTTAAATGTTTATTACGATTGCTTTGAATAATGCTATCTACATACATGATTGTATTTATTAATAAAATGTATCTAAGATTTTTTTTGTTTAGAAAAAAAAGTTCAGCAACATTTTATAAAACATATATTTTTGATATGTACATGTTTTGTTTGCACATATTAAATAATATAAGCTTTCACATTTTGTGTCTACCTAATTTACTCCGTTTTTGTTTTCGTCTCTGTCCATCTATGCCATAGAATATAGATGATTTCAGATGCTTACTTTTTTTTCGTTTAAAAAAAAAACAAAAAAAGTAAAATAAACAAAACAAAAAAAAAAGCCGAAAGTTGAAAACAAAAAGCAATACATATATTATGTATGTAAAAAATCTATATAGATACAAATAAAACGTTATTTACATGCATATTTATGTATATTATATTATATAAATTTTTGTGGCTATGCAGGCTATGTATAAAGGTATTGTATCTCAATTTTGTTTTTGTGTTTTCATTTCAGTTTTTTTTTTTTTGCGAAAAAAATTTCATTGTTAATTTTTTTTTCTAGAATCAGAAGCTTTAGTTGAACTTGAGATGCTTGCAATATCGGTTGAATTTATTTTGTATTCGTTTTTGCCGTTGTTGTTGTCGTTTGCTTGTCGCTGTTGTTTTTTTTTTTAATTTTAATACATTATATTTAGGGTAATAAATTTAATTCTTTTGTGAAATATTTGTTAGTGTATCTTAGATAATTTTTCTTAATTTAAGAAAATTTTTGTTCAAAAATATTAATATTCAGTTTTAGAATATCAAGTTTATAATATACAAAATTATTAAAAATAAAATTGAACTTGTAACAATAAATATTATAATATTAAAATATTAAAATATGTTTATTATTATTGTGTTGTAATGATTTAATTAAAGTATGTACCATATATATATCTATGTATATGTAATTGATTTAAAATATAAAAAATCTAAAGAAATTAAGTTAATTTTTATCCAAAAGCATCAGTTTACTTTAAATTAATTATATTAAAGTGAGATTTATATACCTTACCTATGTAAATCTTCAACATTTTGTTGAAATCGATTTTACTCGATAGTTCATTCGGTTTTTTTTTCTGTGCTGTTTTGATTTTTGTATTATTCTTGTTTTGATTTATTTTACTTTATTTGAAATTAAGATATCAATAATATAAATAGATACCTATATAGGATATAAAAGAAAACACATAATTGAGAAGAAATTGAAACTTCAATATTGAATATAAAAATCGTGGTTTTGTTTTAATCGAAGAACATAATGTGGTTTGAAATATTTTTTTTATGAAGATAACATAGCTCAAAAACTGAAAATTGCATATAAATAATATAGTTAATTATAGAATATTTTTATAACTTGGTTAAAAAAGCAAATATGTAACATATATAGTTAATATAATTATATTATATTATTTTTTCATAATAAAGTGGATCAGTATGTTATGGATTTAAAAAGCCGGTTTATTAATTTTGATTTTTAAAGATATATACTATACAATATTTTAATAAAATTAATTTTAATCGTATTTACAGTAAATTGTTTTAATTTTAAAATATCAAATAAAACAAAAATATGTATACGTACATAAGTTTGTACCATAATGTCATAAACATATACCAAAAATATTTAAAAACAATATCTGAAATTTTGTAAAATATTTAACGAAAAAATAAATAATTTAACAAAATGTTAATTTTTGTTTGAGTGTTTTTTTTTGTTCAACTTGTAGAAATTAATAAAAAATTGCGTTCGTGTCCAGAATTTTGCAAATAATTTTATTTTTATCCTATTTAAATACGATTTTTTTTTGTGTTTTAAATTTATAGTAATTTTAATTGGATATTGTGATTAATATTAAAATTATGAATATTACTAACTATTTATATAATAGAGATGAAATTTAACATTAGATTAATGTATATATATATATACACACAAATATACTTAATAGATATAATGTAGTTAAGTTAAAAAAAGTTGAATGGACGAATATTTAAGTAGATATAAAAGCTTCTTTTTATGGTCTCAAGGTAGAAAAGGAAAATGGTATCAGAATAATTAATATATGCTATTTTCCATTAAGTCCAGTAATTGCTACTAGTTGGAAAAAAGTACTCGTACATACTTCAATAAAACGTCATCATTCATTATACGATATCGTGCTAACAGCTTAATTTAATATAAAAATTTTCTTTTATTTTCATCCATTTTCTTCAGTTTTTTTAGTAAAAAAATCTCGTTTTTTAATTGTCATCTAGGTATGACTTGATGAAAAATTTGAGAAATATATAACTAATGGATTTATTCTTTTTAACGTGTAGACGATCCATCAATATATTTTTGTATTTGACTACACATGATATTGTTGTTGTTGGTGGTATGTTTATATAGAATGCACTGTTCTTATTCTAATTGGCCACCATATTTTGAGAATATATTTGGCAATGCATTGAGATTTCTTTTTTTCGCAGACTATGTTTTGCAGCCTATTATAGAAGTCTTTATTTAATGTTTAAATTTTTGACTCTCAAGTTCATTTCCCTTTCGAGATGTTAAATTTTATTGTCATTTATATTAACCAATGATACATAGGGCAGTTACTTGCTGGGCGCTACAGACCTTGAAGGTCCTGGGCCTGACGCAAAATTATCCTCCACTTTTCTGAATCAAATCGAAAAACCAATAAAATACTTTGCTTTCATTGATAATCGAATTTGGGACTTTTGGATTGAAAGACATTCGTTCTACATACATCGTGTTAATTTGGTAAATGTTACTAAAATTATGGAGGTGATGTGTGTGCAAACCTTGATATTCTTTGCTAACTTTGAAATCAATATATTTAATTTTTTTTATTTTAATAGTGTTATCTATGCTGTCAAGGCAAATATAATTGCTAACATTTTGAATGTTATTTTCTTTAGTTTAATTTTAAAATTGAAAATGTTGATCGTTTTCATTTGATAGCTTTAGTTTTCTTTATACATACTTAGTTCTAGTTAGGTATTTATTTTGAAATCTTTTCAATCAGATTCTTTCCAATTAAAGTTATTTTAGAGTGTAATAAATAAAGTGAAACTATAGTTACCTACTTGTTCTATTTAAGTAGATTTATTTCCTGATAATATTTACTGTGGAACATTACTATTATTATCAAGAATTTCGTATTTTTAAATAGCATACTGTAATTTTATTGAATAATGAAATAAAAAAAAATCAATCAAATCAATAAAACAACCATTTATCCATCTAAGTATATATTATATGCTGCTCTTATGGAAGAGAATACTGTGATAAAACTTATGTCCATAATTACTTAGTTATATTATAACTATTTTGTATTCTGTAGAAATATTGTAAGAGATGTTTTGAAGTAATAGACTATATATTTAACTAGTATATATGAGGGTTATATTGTTTGCACTAAATTATTATTTTTATAGATAAATTTGTATTGAATAACGTTTAGATTCAATAATATCCTTGATGAATCTAATATTTGTAAATTTTTATTGATTCATTTAACTATCAATAACTTCATTTCTATTTTCGCATATCAGCTACCATATTGCCCTAAATGTAGCCGCATTGATTAGTTTTTCAGAAAACTATGTAACATATGTATAGTTACTTGGTATTATAACTTTTGTAGTTAACTACTAGCTTTATATGTAACTAGCTTTTAAATTTTTCGAAAGAAATTGTTAAGCTTACGAAATTGTTTTTTTAAAAAAATAGAAGCGTCAGTTTACCATATTTTTGCTGAAGTTACAGTTATAAGTATTATTTACTATTTTTATGTTTACATTTTTTTCCGATTTATATTCAATTAATTTTGTCTTTATGTTCAATAAATATAGTTACTGTATTGAATATGGTAATGGTTTTGGATCAAACGTAAGCTTGTGTTTGCCTCATAAGATCCATATTATTACGTACGATGTATATCTTCTTGTGAATCTAATCATCTGCAATATATCTTCAGTTACTGTATTCGTTTTGTTATAAATGAACTCAATTACTGATATTTCTGAATTAACATTATGTACCACATTTAGTAAGTTCTTATAGTTCTTACATTGTTGTTTATACATTGTTGCTATAAAATAAAAAAATACAATTAAAGCTAATGCTATATTATGTGCTTGATAAAGTAATTTCTGGGAGATCAATGAGAAGTATTGTTCCTCGAGTATATGTTCCTCACCACAGGTGTCATTTAATATTTAATTTTTTTGGTTAAAGTAGTTACTAATACTAACTATACTGTGGAACTACATACCAAACTCTATATTGAACATAAACAAAATAAATAAATTTGCTAGGCTTAGTAGGGAGTATTTTCGAAATTAATTCAAATTAATTTGAAGTCTGTTAAACAGTTTTTGATTGTGCTCATTGTGCATTCATCATAGTTTTTACTTTTGTTTTATTCTATATGTTAGTTATGTATAATAAATAAATAACTATTATTATTTTTCTTGTTATTGCAATTTTTGAATGTGTAATGTTTTTTATTCTGTAGTTCTTACTTTATAGTTTCTAAGCTCCAAACAAATAAATAAATAAAATCAAATTATAAAAATAATATTGTAGTGCAAAAACACACTGTATGTAGGTAGGCAAGAAGAAGTGACTATTCCATTTGCTACTTAATTGTGGCTCTTTGATATCACGACTCGAATGACCTATTTGTTGTTGTTTATTTGATGGAATCACTCTTCCATTATCATTCTCTCAAGGAACTCAGTACTAGAGCCACCCTGTGCCATTGATAACTGTGTTTATAATAAGCATAAAAATACTCTAATTAGACTAAGTATAACTAAGTATTAGAAATTTCATTTTCATTACATAACTTTTATTATTTGTAATTTGTAAATATTTAGTAATTTCATGACTTTGTTAGCCAATTATAATACTTAATGCTTCACTTAATTCCTTTGATATTGAATATTAAGATTTTAATCAATTATTTTTTTCTTAATTTACATTTTTAAAAAAAAAATTATATTAGTTTTAATCGATTATAATTAAGTAAATAATTTGAAACAACAATGTAAAATTTAATCAATTTACTGTTGGAGAAACTTTTCTTACAATGTAAAAAAAAAAAACAGAAAATATTTATAGACTTACTTTACTTACATACTTACTTACTTTACTTTTAAAACAACATCTTCAATATGGATTCCATTGTTTTACTGGTCAAACGATTATAATTAAATAATAACGAATGTATTTACATGCATTCATAATGATAAAATGTACATACTTATTATGTTAAGTTGAAATATTTATTTATACATATAAGTATATATATAGCTTACATATATATATATGTCTGAAGTATATGTAAGAATATGATATTTGTTGCAGAAAAATTTTCTTTTCAATTTTCTTTTCAATTTGCTAATAAGTAATTTGATGCTTTTGGTATAAATTTAAGTATATTAAATAAAAAAGTATATTAAATTTGTTTTTTAAATTAAAAATTATATTAACTACATAACATATATATATATATATGTACGTACATATTGCATACTATAATATGTTTAAAAATTCGTTTTGATTCAATATAAATAGCGTGATTCAATAATAGTGTGATTTTTGAAATATGATTATGTGAAAAAAAAAACAAAAAATAAATTGAATAGAAAAATTTTTGCCAAAAGGAATTATGAATTTAATAAAAGAAAATAATAATAATAATATTACTTAAACATGAAATTAATTTAAAACAAAAAAAAAAGTACAAAATAAAATAATAGTATGGAAATTTTAATTATTATGAACATGTTGGAAAAAAAATACATATTAACACGAAAAACTGTGATGAGAAAAATGAAAAAATAAAAACACGAAAAAAAATGTAATAATTTTCTATAGAAAATGACAATGAAATAAAATGATAAGTATACATAGTTATATTATATGTCTATAATTGAAAATATTTTAAGAGAAAATAAAGTGGTTAAAAAGTAAATGTCATTATGAATTTCTAAAATAAAATAAAATAAAATAAATTAAAATAAAAAATCAGAACATAATATATATTAGTTAATAATAATAATTAGTTAAATAGTAAAAAAGTAAATTTAATAATAAATATATATATATATTTATAGTTATTATTTATTCATTTATGCAAGTGAATTTATCTTAGATAAATATAGCTCACAATTAAATAATAAATGAAAAGTTGATCAATTTACTTATGTCAATTTTATTGACTTATTGACATATTTCTTTTTGTCAATTTTATTGATGTCTTTGAAAAAACATGCGCCCGTGAATTGAAAATTTATAATTCGAAATATTTCTGAAACTAAAAAGCTTAATAGTTATGTAGTTAAATCTTTTGAGAGTTTAATCAAAAAAATTAAAACGTATTAAACAGTTTTAGGTACAGGGTAAAAGAAGTTTATTTTCATTTTTTGAAATACATAACTATTTAAATTTAATGTACAATTTATACATGTACCATTAGAAAACTTGGATTGTTTAGATCATCTTAAATATAATATGTATAGATATTATTCCTGGGTTTAAGCCAAAAGGTTCCAGATTCGATTTCAGACGAAGCTAAAAAATGATTTATGGATTTTTTTGACCTGGTCCAGTACCCTTTGTCATTGGGATAAAATAAATGACAAAAAAAAAAGAAAAATATTTGAGAATACAATCTGGTAATAACTTTAAAAAAATGAAGCTATTATATTTCAAAAGCCTTTGTTCCTGACAATATCAGAGGTTTTCCACATTTAATGAGTTGATAAGCCAGTAATTTGATAAATAAATGCTCGAAAAACATTTTAGATATTGTAGTATAAACTTGCAGTACCGTACTTGATTAAGCACAAAAAGGTGATTAGTTCTACTTAAGTTACTGTAAAAAACATAAAAAAAGCTAATATAATGTATTTAATGTGTATACTTAGTTCAGCATTTTAAAAAAAAAAATATTTAAATATTATATTTTTTTATATTTGTTTATTTATTTATTTCATCATTATCTCAAAAGATCAATTCTGTTCGTACATAATAGTTTTATATATAATCAGAACAACGTCAGTTAATATGAATTAAGTTCGGTATGAATAATTTTAAAATTTAATTTCAAATTTAGATCGTATATTCCTACAACAATAATAAATTGTTGAAAAACAATAATAAAAAAGTTAAAAAACAAATATAAAAAAAAATAGTTAGTTAGTTAAATAGAAAAAAAAATTTAACTGTGAATTTATTGTGACATATTTTTATTAAGTTAGAATTTCGAATAAAAATTTACTATATGCTCAGATTGAATCTAATTGTTCAATATCTACTCAGCAGAAAATTGCTCGATCTAAATTGTATTCCTATTTTTGTAAGACAAACTTCATTGCACAAATAAAATTTAAATTCAATTCAAATTATTAAACGACAAAGTTCGTTAAATTAATTTCGTTTTCATATAGTGAGGAGACCATGTAGATTTCTCTGATTAGAAAAAGAAAAACGAGCTTAATAAGCGTAAGTAGTTACCGACATGTTAATAGTTTTAAATAAATGATGATTAGGTTAATATTTAATGTGGCTTCAAAAAATTTATTCAGTTTTCAAATTAATATTTTAGAATTAATGTTTCTTCATACATAAGTAAATAACTATCCGTCATTAACTATATTCAATTTGTAAATTGAAAAAAAAAAATATAAAAATACGGTAAAAATATGTGAACCATTTCCCAACCGATTTTCTTTATTATTCTTCGAAATAATAGATATTTAAAAGGAGACGTAGCGAAACTAGATATTTTTTCAATTAGAATTTTCAATTTAAAATTTCATCCCTTGTATAAGTATGTACACATCCATTTTAACATAGAAAAAATTTAATTTATTAAATTGTCGTAACTCACCAAAGGAAAGAGTTTCTTCTTTTTGTCTTCAGAATTAAATTTAATTTTTTTTCAAAATAAATTATTACGTATGCGGTTGCTGTCTAAGATAAATCAATAAAAAAAAAGAAATAAGTAGTGCCAAGAATAAATTGAAATTATGAAAAACAATTCTAATGAAATTGAGTTCGATTATCAAACTTCCTCGAATATCGAGGGCCGGGCGAACACTTGTAACTACATTTAAATATATTTAATTTATTTTTTTTGTTAATAGTTAATAATAAAATTCTAACTATTTTTTTTCAAAATTATTTTATATATTTTCTGCATTTTTGATCTTAAATATCAATTTTGCAACAAAAATTATTTTTTATGACTTTTGCAAAATTAAGGCGTTTCATATTATATATATGTGTTTTTTTGTTGTTATTTTTAAAATTTAATTTTATTTTTTTAGATATACAAAAAAAAAAAAATGAAAAGTATAAAAAAAGAATCTTAAATTTTATGGAAATTTATTATCTGTACGTCAAGACATTTATTATGGATGCGTTTATTTTATTAAGAAGAGAATAAATTAAGTAAAAGAATAAATAAATAAGTGAAAATTTTGGATTTTTAAATTGTATAAAATTTTAATTATAACTTGTAATGGTATTGAAGAATTCATTTTTTAGTTTATAATACTTAGCTATGAATTTTTACTTTATATATATACGATAATTATATAATTTTTGATAAAAAATGAATATTATTACTAAGTAATATAAGTAATTTAAAAGTTATTATCTTTTTGTTTACATACTTACATACTAATAGAAATAAAGACTGAACAGAAAAAACACAATCCGAAAAACACAAGATGATAGCAATAACTGCAAACCTATTTTTAGAGAATGGAAGTATGTATATACTAAAGTCATTTAATTCATCGTAAATTTATTTTTTTAACGTTTATTAACTATGTCAATTTGATTTATATTTGTTGTTTGTAGCGACATCTAATTATTTTTAAAATAAATATTTTCAAGTTCGTTTTCGACACGAGGAAGCGTTTTATTATATCTTAGATATGATTGCAATTTGTTGTTAATCTACAATTTTTGCTTAGGTAATCACTCAGCAATTCTCATTATTGTTGCTAGAACAACATAATATTAGTTCGCTTATGAGTGTAGATAAGTAATTGGAAATGTTTATAGAACTAGCAAGAGAATTAGTACTGAGGTTGTATGTTTTTGATTCACCAACTCGAAGATTGTAAATGTTTTAATAAAACATTGCATACATTGAGTTAAGTATTTGTCAAATGATTTTTTTTCGAGTTTCGTAAATCTGGAAGAGCATGAAAGATTAAATTAATTTTATTTGTGCTTTCTGGCTCTTACTTTCAGAACAAATAATTAGTTACACATTAAGTAGGTATCTATACAAAAATTCATACTTCATATACATTGGGTGGGTATTTCAAAATTTTGTTTTTCTAAATAATGAATTTTGATCAGTGAACGCAATTGATTAGAATAATTAATTATAATTAGTAATTAAATTATAATTTCTTTTTCGTTAGCAGTTTATTAATTTTTCGTCAACGCTTTCAGAATTATTTCTAAAATTTTTTTTTTACTTTAATACATAAATACTAATAATGTACTTTTTAGTTTATATATTTGTTAATATAAATTTTGTTTGTATTAATAACATACGTTGTACATAATTATATGGATATGTAATAATATTGTATATTTAAATTGACATTTAAAAATACCTTTAATTAAGTCTAAGCAATACGAATGTAAACTATGAACAATTCAATTATGGGATTCCAGTGAACAACACTTCAATATTTTATTAATTTTGATGGAACAAAATGAAAAATATTCTCTTTTAAATTATTTATTTGTTGATTAATTTATGATAAACAACCTTCCACATAAATTTGGGGCGGTTGTTTACACTATTTTTCTTTCAATATGTGAACCATAATCTTAAATAATTTTTAGTAGTACTTCTTTTTTTAAAATATAAAAGGTCTTCACCTACTTATATTTACTTGTTCGGTCCTGGTTACACCCACATGTTACCATATCGGTAGACACCTGAACTGATCATACGGCTTCTCACCATTTGAAAATTATTTCATGTCTGTTGATATTTTGTCTCTTCCATGAACATTTAAGAATCTTAATTAATTTAAGACATTAATGTTTTTAGGTCTAAATTTTTTCTTGATTGGAACATTTTCCAAAAATTATTCCCTAGGCATATTAATTTTCATAATACTTTTGTGGTGATTATTTACAGCTAATAATACTTATAATAGATTTGGGTATTAAAGCATTGTTCTCCAATTATATTTTAGTCTATATATATAAATATATTTATTTTTGAATTTTATTATTATAAAAAAATCTCATAGTTGATAAGACCAAACATAATTAGTTACATATGATTTTGTTTTATTTTGAATTTACCTGCTTATAAATAATATATATTTGGTAAAAAAAGTCATGGGGGTTAACCCATAATTCAATAAGTATAAATTCATATTTTTATAAACTTTCATAATAAATAAGTATATATGTATTATATATATGTATATTCGTTTATTTTTCCTCTTATTTCATTTTTTATTATTGAAATTTATTGAGAGTTTCAAAATATATTTTTATACTATGATAAAAAATGATGTAGAACTTGAAAAATTTGTTGTTTTTGTATAAAAAAAAACAAGAAAGAAATAAAAATTATGTGTTAAACAAAAATGGATTTAATAATTGGAAATTTTTAATTAATCCTCAATAAAATTTTAATTAAAATTAAGCTTAGGTTTTGAATTCTTTTCAATCCCAATATAAAAGTGACATAACTCAAAAAACAAAAAATAAAAATTAAAAACAAAAAAAAAAAATAATTCAATCAGATGAACTTCTGTTCAAGTCACTGAGAATTTTAGAAAAATTTATTTAAAGATTAGGGATTATGCCATTCATTCACAAATTCAAGGCTATAATAATCTGTTAAGCTATGTAGGACTAGCAGCTATGATCCAGTTAAATATTACCATTTTATATTTGTAAGAAAATTAGAAATCATAGTTGATAAGATTGTGGATACAAGAGTTACTACTTCCACCTTTTAAGCAATTCCGTCTGGGAACGTGAAATACTGTAAATGTGCATCTCTATAATATTAATAATTGGGTAATCCGTGTTTTAGTAAGAAAAATAGTAACTGAGAGTTGAATATTGTAACAATTTTATTTTTTAATTAAAATTGAAAGTTAGTAAAAATTACTGAAATTAGTTAAGGTTACTGATATTTAATATGACTGAAAAACGGCAAGACTGATATGAAAGTTGCGTATTAAAAAATTGTAGAAGATAATGTAATGCATCAACAAAACAAAAAAAAAAATTTGCGAGTTTTTTCGATATAATCAACGTTTTTTACAAAATTTTAATTTGTTAAAAGCAAAATTTTAAGTTTGTACAGCTATTATTCAAAAACGATAAGGCTGATACTCATCCAACATATACTTTTATTTAGGTGTGTTAATTAAAAAAAAAAGTTATTAAAACGATGTTGCTCTAGTTTCAATTCCTTCGGAGCTGTGGTGGATATTGTTTAGACATAATTTTTCTAATCCGATTTTTTAACCCTCTGTAGCCTAGGTTAAATTTAAAGATAGACCTCTCGTCAAGAATAATTTTTTTCCCAAAATACTCCAAGGAATCACCCCTTAAAATATTTTTGCTCTAAACCGGACCACCCTGTAAGTATATATAAATAATTTGTGGAAAAATTAAATTTAATTTGAAGAATTAAAATAAAATTTGTTTTGTTGAATTTAATTTAAAAATTTAGAATCAGTTTTGAAAATTATTATAATACTTGTTCCGTACCCTTATATATTTATAATTTTAGTCTATTATTATTTTTAATTTTTTAATTTGTTGGCTAAAATTATTTTTAAGTGTTTGTTTTTTTTATTGTTTTAAAATTTATATATTTATACTTATCCATATATATATATATATATACTTATCCATATATATATATATATATATATATACTTATCCATATATATATATATATATACTTATCCATATATATATATATATATATATATATATATACAATCATTCTTAATAATATAATAAAATTTTTGTCATTTCATTCATTTTAAGGTATTTTATTTATATATACTTATACATATTATATGGATTTAAGTATTCTACAGAATTTTAAAATTACATATTTAAAAAGAATATATGTATATATATATATAAGAATATCATGGTATCATAGTTATTATTTGTGAGAGCCGGTCAGATCGCAAAATTTGTTTAACAAATGGATTATTAACTTATTATATTGTAATAATGTATTATTAACTTATTATAATTAATAATGGATTATTAACTTATAATATTAAATGTTGTTTTAACAAAAACCCTTAGCACAAATTCCATTTATACTAATGGGATATTTCGCAAAAAGATAATAACAAAACATTTAACAATAAAAAAATTTTTTATATTTACATTTTATTTTAATTTTTTTTTTATAAATTCTACTATAAAAATCTAACCGTCACACTGTTTTGCGATCAGGAAAAGCAAATTTCAAATAAATTATGCTAGAGATTTTGGGGGGCAGCAATTGCCAACAAAAAATGTTATTTTATTTTGAATTTTTGCCATCAATATTATTATTTTGTAAGATTTCAATAAATTGGGGAGGTGGGGTTTGATTTAACTGACAAAAAGGGATGACTGACCAAAGCTTATGTCATAAAAACCAACAAAAAATAATTAGATGAATAAATTTATTACGTTAAAATTAAAGTTGTGGATCTTATCTTAATGTCAAATATTATTTTGTTATAATGATCTTAAAAGGTTTTCAGCGAACTCGATTGTATATTATTTTGTTACATGTCTTTTTTTGCTAAATGTGTGTCTTATTTTTCAAGTATTTTTAAACCAAATGCCCTTTGTGAAATTAGTTTAGGCTAACTGTCATTAATATTTTCAATTTTAAACCAAAAAAAAATAATAATGACTTAAAATTTCAACAGTTTAATGTACATAGTACAGAGTAATCATGAAATTCAAATGGAAATTTTAAAATTTTCCATGACTAATTCATAATTATTAAATAATTCGATGGAACTACTTAGATAATATTTAATTCGTATATTGTTTTCAAATATAACTACTTAAACATTTTAAAAAAATCGTGAAATACGGAAGCAAGGTGTATTGATTTAGATGCTATGATTGTATTATTTAATTTAGATGGAGTAACTAGTTAGTTTGGTTACATAATTGCTTTTTTATTTTTTTGTTGTTATAATTCCATCAATCTGTAAAAATATTTTCGCATTATATAACTAATCATCCATTCTCAGTTGAATCTTTTTCTTTTCGATATTTAAAACTTATCATTATTTAGGTGTAGTATAAAACCATCATAATTCTATCATCATTATCACTTTCGGGCCAACCTTGATATGATATTTGCCTTGATATTGTAGTTATTGTCTACATGTTGATCTGTCTCCTAATGATGCTTTTCAAATTGTTTTCACTATTGTGTCGACACTCTTTCCACGTTGTCTTTCAGCCATCTTAACTTGGGATGGCCTTTTTGCCTTTCAAATCACATCTATCAAAGGGTACCTTCCTTGGTGGGTAGTTACTAGCGATTCTTTCGATATGTTGTACTGCCCATAATAATCTATTATTTTAATTACTATAATGAGAATGATAGATACTGTATATTATTCTTGGTTATACTATTATAAAAACTATAAAATAAGAAAATAGATTTTACATCAAATTATCAATATAGAGTGGTTTCTCATTATAACAGTAGTCATCCATAGGTAATTATAGTTTTAGAATACCTATACAAATTTCAAATTTTGCTTTGATTGATTTTATAACTTATTACAAAATGTTATAAATATATCTGCAAGTTATAATAATCAATTAAAAAAATTTAAACGTATAAAATTATCGACTGAAAATGTTAAAATTTGAAGCTGAATTTGCTTGTTAGAATATTGTTTAGTATTCCTAAAATTTAGTATCAAAATTTTGTGTGTCTACTGCGGTTATAAAATTAAAAGCAAAAATGTAACGAATTCATTATACGAATCGCTGTAACCACAACCTTAAACTGCTTTTGAATATAAAATGTTCGTGTACTTTACTTACAATATCGGTCCGAAAATTATTATTGTCGTATTATGAATCAAAAAATATAATTTATCATACAATTTTTTTGTTTTATATCGAAAGAGCTCATTAAAAGAGCCTTTCAAGATTGTTTTGATTCCATTTTGTAATAAGTTATAAGATCAATCAAAGCAAAAACTAGAAAATGTATAGGTATTCTAAAATTATAAAATTACCTATTGATGACTACTTAGTGTCATAATGAGAAACCACTCTATTGATCATTTGATGTAAAATCTATTTTCTTATTTTATAGTTTTTATAATAGTATAACCAAGAATAATATACAGTATCTATCATTGTCATTATAGTAATTAAAATAATAGATTATTATGGGCAGTACAACATATCGAAAGAATCGCTAGTAACTACGCACCAAGGAAGGTACCCTTTGATAGAAGTGATTTGAAAGGCAAAAAGGCTATCCCAAGTTAAGATGGCTGAAAGACAAGGTGGAAACATATCGAAAAAACCGCTAGTAACTACTCATCAAGGAAGCTACTCTTTGATAGGTGTGATTTACCTATTCTTGTCTTTAGAAAAGACAAAGAATAATATTTTCTTGAAATGATGAGTTTCCTAAATTAATTATTTCTTAGTGCAAATCAATTTCGCTGTCATAATATTTATTTTGAGTAGATTGAATAGAAAAAAATTTAAATAGCACTAGAATTATAAGACATTATCAATATAATTCATTCACCTCAAATTGAAATAAAATTATGAGATTAGCAGATTATTAACCATTGATTGACAATTTTTTTTTTTCAGTTTAGTGCAGTTTTAATTTTAGAAAGGTTATTCTATAATAAGAGAACACTTGAATTTGTTTCATTTAATTTTGACTATTTTATTGAAAAATCCGCAAATTTTAAGTTTTGCCTAGGTTCAAATAAATTCGTATTTAATTTTATTAATATTTTTATTTTATTGCAAATATAATTAATATACGTAAAATTTAATAATAATTTTTGCTGTTTTTTATGATAGTTATCTATCTTATCAACAACAGAAATTAAATGTACACAGTATTATTAATAATAATTAAATAACTAATTAATAAATGTAAGTTGACGTTGACAGTCCAAATCGGACGTTGCACTTCTCTTTATATGCTTCATTTATAGAACTATAATTTGAAATTTTTTAAAAAATTTAATAACTAAAAAATGTAGCCGCGAAATTTTCCACTTAAAAAATTATAATATTGTAAATAGAAAAGTTCAGGTTAGACTAAGTAAATTATAAGTCATAGGCGTAAATACATTTTTATTATATCTTAATAATGTAAATTAGAAATTAGAAAAATTGTATAATGAAATTAAGGAATATTAAATAAATAATATCCAATAATAAAAATAATAGAGGCGAAATATATGTCTTTAGAGCTAGAATGATTTTATTTTTTAATTTAACGTCGCAAACACCTGTAAATGCAATACATAATGTCGCACCTCTTGCTTTTTTACAAGGATTTGAACTGTATTGTATTGTAGCGTCCAAACTAAAATACTGGCTCTTTCTTACATACATTAATTAATTATACTGTGTACATTTCTTCTGTTTTGATGACAGTTATCAACAAAAATTAAATTTTACGCGAATACTTATTTATGCAATCATATGCATACATCATTTAATTTATTTATTCAACTGTTATTTTATATGTATACGTATATTACTTGTATGTTTTTCATATTTCGACTATTATTTAAGTATATTTATTCAACCTTCCGGTCGTCATATCGGGCAATGTGTTGCACCAGATTATTTACTATTATCAATATTATTACTATAAATAATTTTGGTAGATAGTTAATGGTAGCTATGAAATACGACAATTTTTATGTATTACATATTTTTCAATTTCATAATACTTAATAGTTCCAGAATTAATATTTTTCGTTTTTAGAACAACTCAATTAAAATAACAAAATGATAAAACAAAAATCACACAATACCAATTTTGGGTGAAAGTAATTCAAATTGAAATTTATGAGCAAATTTTATGTATGAAATGAATTCAAAAAAGTCAGCAACGACAACAAAAAGAAAAAAAAAATTAAAATGATTAGATAACGTAACGAACCCTAGAACTTGAATGATTTCTGAGGTCAAATACAATTGGTGTTTTGAAGGTTTTTTGATAAAATATAATTAATTTAAAATTCAGAATGCATTTGTTTGATTATAGCTTATATTTATTCAATGTAGCTATGTATGTACATTATATATATATATATATATATATACATTTTATAATTAGATAGAATAAATATAATTTTTAGTTAAGATAAAGACAATTTTACTCATATTCTAAATTGAACTTGTGGGTCGAAATGAAATAGTTTTATTGTAAATATTCGTATGTATTTATGTTTTGAACTTTTTGTTTTTTTTTAGCTTTAATATTGTTGGTGCATTTTGTACGTAATAAGTATAAAAAAATTAATTTAAGAAATTTTTGGTGTCCTGATTTGCATGATGTAATTAGAAATAAAAAACAATAACTATGAAAATGTAAATAATTTTGGTATCAAAATAACAAGGGTTTTTTAGTTATTCAGTTAGTGTTAGTACGTATATTGCAAGAGAAACCACATATATAGGTATATATAAGTAGGAATTTTGCATTTTTAGAATTAATGGAGAATATTCGTTTTAGTATAGTTAAGGTATATATATAAAAATAGTTGAAAAGATAGATATATACAGCTTTTGAAGGAGTAAACAGTTTTATATATATATGTAGATCTAGATACCTTAATAAATAATGAAAATGACATAGATTTGACAGAATTATAGAATTCAAACAGCACAAAAATGCTTCTACGGATGCAAAGGCATTTTCATATCTAAAATTTTAAACGGGAAAATTAAATTAAGAATGTACAAGACTATAATATAACCAGCCTTAACATATATATCTGTGAAGTCTGGACAATCATAATTAGTGACGAAAATAAATGAAAAGTATTCGGAAAAACAAACTGAGTAAAATATTTGGGCCCAAAATAAATGACCAGTACCAAATATGATCAAATGAGGTTCTAGAAGTACTAATTAATGAACACAATGTTGTAAAATTTATTAGGGCACAAAAACTAAAATGAGAATATATGGTGACGATTGGTGACAACGAAAATGCAGTATTAGAATTTTGGCTACAATCTAGTATGTTCCACAAGGAACTAAACACAATCTTTTAATAATGCTTGCAAACTATTTTAATTATGAAGAAAAAAACTGGGGTGGCAGCACGTAACTTGTTACAAACGCGTGTTTTTTGTAACAAAACACCAGCGTCACAAATTTTTTTTGCCAGCATATACTTTGAAACGCTACTTTGGGATTGAAACAAAAAAAAATTTACGAAACATTTCAAATGTTACGTGCTGCCAAAAGTAGCGAAACAAAATTAAATGTGGCGAAACAAAATTAAATGTGGCGAAACAATTTTACGTGCTACCGTTTTTCAAAAATAGGGTGACAACATGTTTGTAACAAGTTACGTGCTGCTACCCCAGAATATAAACATTTTATAATTAGTTATGTTGTATATAATACGTTATGAAACATACTACATTGCAGTTAAAACTCTAGTATATTTTCGATGTCACCGGACGAATGATAAAACAATGCCAAAAGGAATATTAGACACAATACCGTACACTACTAGAGCAAGAGGTAGACCTAATTCAAGATGTCTGGATGACGAAATCGAGGTCAAAGGATGCTGAATGATTGAAGTTAACGGATGGAGAACAGTATCACAAAACATAGAAGAGGACAAGAAAGAAGGAAAGTTGTAAACGAAGTTTAGACTCACACTGAGCTGCATAACCAATAGATGATTTTATACATACAGTTTCTGGATTATATAACTAATTGTAATATATAATTATAATAGTATATAGTCTATAATAGCGTAAAAATTATAATACATAAGTGCTGAAAGACAGTAACAGTAAAGATGAGCTCTTTTCCTTTTAAAATACAAAATAATTTATTCTTCCTTACTTAACTATTTATATTTAATTTATTTAACAAACAAGTTAAAATAGTTTGACGTTCCATCTATTACACATTTTGAAGCTATAAATAAAAAATGGGTGTCGTGTGGTATGAAAAGTCTAACAAAAATAACGAATACTTACCAATTTAAGACTATCGCATCAGTGATTTTGGGTGATACTTCGCTGTCTGTTTCATAATTTTCCATGGTAGTTTTGAACTGTGGAGTTATGACACATTACCTCTTTCCTCGTAATCATTTTAATTGAAATTCAGATGAAAAATGTGATAGGCTTGTTTTTATTGTTAACTATTTGACTTGGAATATATATATATATATATACATAATCAATTATGATAATACTTAAACTATAAATAAATATTAAACAAAAATTAGCAACTGCACTGTCTGCAGTATATTTAAATTTTGTTTACAACAACAAAATAAAATATGTACATATCTCTAAATTCAGCAATTTTAAAATAAACATGACTTCAATTATTACACTAAATATTTTAAAAATCTTTTGTAAAAAATTGTTTTTTTTTTGTTGTTATTTATCGTTTTAATTTTTGTGACTTTAACCCAATTAGTAAAAAATATTTAGTAAGTTATTTTTGTTGCTGATTATGGCAGAGGGTCTTTTTTTTATTACTATGCATACAAGTATTGTTAACTTTTTACTGATTTACTTATTTTATTTTGTTTATTTTTTTTTTTTTTTTTTGTTCATTTTCTATAAATATTTGTCTGCTAATATTGAGAATATAAAATCAGCAGTAATGAAAAAAAGAACACAATAATACAGTAGGATAGCAACAAATTGAGTTGATGATAACAAAGAAATTAAACGAAAAAACCATGACCTATAAAGAAAAAATCAAAAAAAAAAAAAAAAAAAAAAAAAAATTTTAAAAAACAAAAAAAAATTGACATAAATTATGTAAAATTACATAAGGGCAGTGAATTGTCGATATTTGTTTATTATATTTTAACAATATCATTGGTTTTAATACCCGAATGCATTTTCATGTGTACTCATCATCATTTATTATCATCTTATCCATTGTGTTACGATTATTGCTGTGTTTTTATAATTTTTCTTTCTCTGTTCTTAGTAAAATATTTTATTTTATGAGTTATCTGCTTAAAAATTGGTTTATTTGTTTTTTGTTCAAAATTAAAAAAGATAAAAAGTTGTTATTCTAAAAAACTGAATACATATATTGTTTAAGGTAAAACAAGGGAAATAATCCTACGAAAAATAATTTCAATGATCTATGTGCTATTTGGTGCTACCTAACAATTGCATATTATTTTTCTATCCTAATTTTGGAAAAACTTTGACTTAAAAAACTGTTTTCTACAAAAGACAATTTCTTACTGCTTCAATTTTATTTTGAAAAATCTATTTTTTTTTTAAATAGCAGTTTGTGCTGATGAGTTGAATAACAATTTAAGTGATTCTGATTATAAAGTATAACAAATGAAATTAACAAGGATTTACTAATTTGTAATAAAATGGGATAGAGACCAATTCAAATATTATTAAATTTAAAAAAAATTTTCAATCTATATAATTTTCACAATATAGAAATACAATAATCCAGATTGGATTTTTATCTTACGGGGTATTAAACCGTATAGGCTCTATACCATATCCATATTTTATGTATAACTAGTGTAACTATACTTAATACTAAAAATATTGATAAAATGAACCCAATATATTTTTTATTATTTTGCTTTATAATTTACGCGAAGGTGAGGGCAACATAAATTGGAATAAACACCGTAACTGTTTACAGACTTTTTGTCTTCACTTTACAATTTGTTTTTACAAGGACGAATTTAATGGAGAAAATTTTTAAGTAAAACCTTAATTTTAATTGAAATTTTATACATTTAGTTGAAAAACGAAGATGGGTATTTGTCAAAAATTAAAAATTGACAAAAAATAGGAAAAACTGATAAATAAATAAATAATTACAGTGTCTATTTAGTGTTTGTGTGTTTCAAAACAAGTACACTATACTATACTATCCAAGTTATAATATTGTATTTTATTACGCATTTTATTAATCTCATAATTATTTGTGTTTTGATTATTAAGTATCATTTCTGTAAACTTTCTAAGAATATCTTTGCAGACAAGAAACTAATATTGAATACGATAATGTAATTTTCAAATTTAGATATATGTTTTTATTTCTTACATAAAGTTTAGTTCGGTTTTAACAAAATTTTGATATCAACAATAATTATTAAAGAAGTGGTTTCGTTCATCATAACATTTCTCGAGCTCGTCAGTAGGTATTTATAGTGTTAGACTACCTATACAACTCTTTAATTTTACTTTAATTCATTTTATAACTTATTTACAAGATGGAATAAATACATCTGCGAGTTATAAAAATCAAGCTAAATTTAAAATTAAAAAATTATAATTTTCATAGTTATTTGTAAGACAATCGTCAATCGATTATGGACCCAATTAGGTTTTTTTTGTATTTGTTCATTTTGTTTAAACAAAAAATATTTTTAATTATAGTATGAGTCTAATAAAAGTGTAATATTATGTGGTATTAGCTATTGATTAAAAGTATACATAGAGTTATGTTCATTTTCTCTTAAAGTCATTCATAAAATTGCTTTATTAATGAAAATTTAGAAGACTGTTTTATTAAATTAAAAAAAAAAATTATTTTTATAGTTGCTCCTTTAACATTCTGCTTGGACGAATTATTTATTACGGTTATTTTTTAATTTAATTTATTTTAATTTTTCAAATCAAAGGAGATATGAGCAGCGATTATTTTTTAAATATAATTTTTGTTGTTGACAGTTAAGTACTGAAATAATTTATACAATCTAAATTTTACAAATTAAGTTGGTATAACTAAGGTTTATTATTGATTAGATCAGAATTTAAGTTAATGCTTTATATAACTACATGCTTTGTTTGATAGTCAAGCGATGTGCCACACTTCAAATATTCTATTACAAACTTTTTCATTAATTAATAAATTAGAGTAAACCGCTCACTACATAAGTATACACTTTTTTATTCATAATTTTTTTCATGTGACTCAGGAGAATAAAAAAAAAACAAATCTGATTTGACAGTTGTGAGTTATAAATATTCATAAAATATAGTTATGTTAAATTTAAATGAAATGCAATTAGAATTCACCCACTATACTGGAATTAACTACAAATCAATCGAGTTGTTACCAGATGTTCAACAAAATGTTAAAAAGGTTAAACAAAAAAAAAATAAAAGAATTTAAAAATTTCTTTTTAACTTTGGTGTACTTTTAATTTCTAAAAAAGACATTGAACTTTACTCATTTAGAGAATAACACATAAATATAAAATGACATTATCCTGGTTTTATTTGTAATTTTGATTTGAATAAAGAAAAAGGTCGGAAAGGATCAAAATCAAAATTCTTGGAAATATCTATATGATGTATATTGTATATATATAATATATAATACACATGATTTTTTTAAAGTTTTGTATTTAAATAAATTTTGTATTTGATATCAGAAGAGAAAAATATTTTGGTTTTAGTAAATTGCGCAGCGGTATTTAAACAAAAAAGGGAAACACAGAATCAAAAAAAAAAATAAAACAAATCAACAAAACAATTTTTTTTTGCAATGACTTCATTTGAACTTAGAATAAAATTTTTTAACACGCGCAATAATACAATAAAAAATTAAATTTTTATGAAATAATGCAAATTAGTAAACTTTATTTTTCTTAATTTGTGTGTGTTTTTTTTTTTTGATTTTCTTTTAATTGTATATTGTATGATGTAGATAGAATTGTATCTGAGTTGTATATATAATTGTTGCAAGCAGATCTTACGTTTTTTCGTGACAAATATTCCCAAAATTAAAAAAGAAAATTGCACGAAATTAATTGTATATTGGCAATAACAGTATCTTCAATATAAGAAATAACTTTTATAATACTCATTAAATTGTAAAAAGTAAAAGAGTTTATTTTTCTCTGATAATACATGTAATACAACACAAAATTAGGTATACAATTCAATTCAATTTATTTATTTAACCAAATATTCATATTTATGTACAAGTACATTTAATTTTACAGAGAACAGATTTTGTACTAATTAATCTACACAACTGCAATATAATTTATTTTATTAAGTTCTATGATTTTTTGTTTTTAATATTAAGATTGTGAGAGGAAAATGAGAAAAACCTCATTAAAAATTTATTAATTTTCTTACGCTACTTAAGTACGGCTACTTACGACTATACTTACGGTAATTGTAATTATTAAGAATCAGTAAAGTAATAATTAATTTTATATTTGCAAATATTTTTATTTCTTCAAGTACCTTATAATGGTCAAGGATGAAAATTTGTATTTTTATATATATGTATTTGATATATATATATTTTTTTAGATTAGGTATTTACTCATCTGCATAAACACAGAAAGTATATTTTATTTTTATTTTAATTTTATTTTATGTATTTTTTATATATGGTTTTTGGCTAAGTGTGACAACCTGACAAAATTTACATTAAAATTAAGTTAATTTATATCTTATTTTAAAGACGATCAAATAAATAAAGAATTAAAGGATATAGATACATATACATACATAGTTCATTATTGTACATACATGAAATAATTTTACTTTCAAACTAAAAATTTTGTTTGATAAAAGAAATTGATTAGAAATTTAAAATTTCAATTTTATGTAACTATTCTTTTTTCATATTTTGTTTAAGTATTCACACTATTTGATTTTTCGTGACTTAGATTTATGTTATAAATAATAAATTTATATATATAATAAAATGATTGGTTCAAATTAAAACAATATTCATTAGGTAAGTAGTTATATATATTTTTTTGACACATCTTTTTTTTTATCGACATGAGAGGTTCGTTTTTTCAACTTGCGTTGTGTATATCCCGTCAAATTCGATCACATGTCTCCTTATAATCTATATGGTACTGTCTTTGTTGTTTGAAAAGTGGTTATAAAAGGGCTTTTTTTCCAGTCTGTCTGCTTTTTCGTTACCGGTGATATTGGCATGAAAACCAATACATGCAAAATCAGCTGTAGGTATGCAAAAACAATATATAGCATTTATATGGACCAATACTATATGGTTTTTGCATCCTACAGTTGATTTTGTTTTGCAATCACCGTCAGATGCTTTGAGCTAGCATATTTTTGAATTAAATTTTAACGATTTCTTTATGCTGAATATATTGTGATTAATAACTGCCTCAAATGTCTGCTTCAAGTATAAATAATTCTGCAGATATAATTTTACCTATATTAGTTATCCTAATGTATCCTTATGTGCTTTCCCAGAATTCGCTTTTCATTTTATTAAACTATTTTGTTTGTTAAATGATATTAATCATAAATTTGAATTGTTTATTAAAATAAAAAATGATATACAAGGGCTTTCTGTTTTGTTTGGGGAAGCTTTCAGTGCTTGAGTAATTTATTAGCCAAGTTCAAAGAAATTTTTTTGTAGTGATTTATTTTAGTTTTTGTCTTAAGTATTTACAATAAGCTTCATAATTTACTGGCTGTATTTATTTTTAATTAAAGAATCATGTTAATATTACTAATTAGTATAAATGTAGTTTGGAGACAAACACTATTCGTATACTCTACTAATTGCCTAACTACATAAAAATAATAGGATACAAATGAAAATATTAAAGGGCCTAGTACAATTTCTTAAATTATTATTAAAATCATTAATTACAAAGCTTCAACCTACTTATAACTAATTCATAATTATTTTATCGTTTAATTAGATTTATACATTACGGGTAAAATTATAGATGAATTAAAATAACTATCAATTACATAAATTAAAGTGTGCTTCTTTACAAAACAATCTTCGACCAAAATACTTAGTTCAATTTTGTTAACTTTAAATATAAAATATAAGCAGTTTGTAAGTTAGTTGCACAGATGTGAAGAAAAGTAAAAAAAAAATTTAAGAAAACACTGCAAAAATCTTCTACGAAGGTCAGCCATTGAATTTTTTTTCGTTAATGTATTATTATTGTAAAATAATCATAAATTTTAGACCCGGAACACTTTTTATCTTTGATAATAAATAATTAACGTTTTCATTTCACTTTATTCTGATGAATTTTATTGTAAAAATTTAGGCCACAAGATAACTAGCTGAAACTACTGTGTGCACTTTTGCTTTTTAGTAAAATCTTGTCTGTTTTTTTTTTTATTTCAATTACCATTTCCATATAAGTTTTTAAATACTAGTTTACAAACATAGGAATCAAATTATAATTACCTGTTTTATGATATAAAATATGAAAAACAAAAAAAAAAAATAAATTTATTATCTTTAGATTAATTGAAAAGAAATCATCGCACCTTCGGGCATTGAAATAAAAAAAATGTATTTAGCATAAAATTCTCACTTATTAAGGAAAAACGAGAATTTCTGTTATTTTATATTTTGTTTTTATATTGGAATTGTGTAAATTATTTTTTCATTAAAAAACAAGTATAACTAACTAACAGAAACTAGATAAATTATCATAGCCTAAAAATTATCCACGCAAAAATTTCTATAATACGCAACATTTTCTTTATTTTTTTTTTATTTTAAAAAAAAAAAACAGAAAAAAAATGAGAATTATCTCGCGGCACGGCACGATCAATATGATAACATAAATATAAACATAACCTATAGACATAGTTTTCTCTAAAAACTCTAAAATAAACGCATGATGATGATGATGATGTGAGATTGATTTTTTGTTTTTGTTAATTTTGTTATTTTTTTTTTGTTTTCATTGTATTATATTTTAATTTGGCGCTGATTTCACCTCTCTCTCTCTGATGGGACTAAAAGTTTATTTACTATTTTTTATAAAATTAACAATCTACCAACATTAATATTATTGTTTTTTTTATATACTTGATGTGATTTTGCTATGTGTACTATATATTTTTATGAATGCGTATGTACTTAAATATATATATATATATATAAATGATGCTCAAAAATAATACTGGATTCACGGTATACACTTCAATTTTGTATTATTAGTAAAATAATATGTGATGGAAAAACATCCGGCAACAAAGTTTTGATAGAGATAGTCAAAAAATAAAACAAAATTGTTACTAAATTTAAAAATGAATATTTCTTGAATGTTTCATATTTAATTGAAGCTTAAGGATTAATGAAAATACTTTTTATAATTCGTATGTTAGTTTTTGTTTTTTTTTTAAACCAATGTTTTTCTTAAATTATAATTATAAATTTAAAAATAATGTTTAGTACATTCAACCTTACTAAGTATATAGTTAAACTATTGACTTAACTTTTATTGTTGCCTACTTAAAAGAAATTCACAAACTTAAAACACCTCGAAATAACTTGTTTACGATATTGTACATACATATATTATGTTTTATTAGCTATTGTATATAAAAATCTTTTTAACTATGTATGTACTATAAATTAAAAGATACAAATTAAGTTAATAATTTAATCTTGTTTATTAATTTTTTTAAGAACACGATTATACTAGTTACATATATACATCAAAGTAATGTATAGCAACATTTTCTGGCAATATTTTCTCACTGTTGTTTTACTAGTTTTAAATTTTTTTTTTTTTTAATTATATTTAAAAAAAAAAAAAACAAATTTAGTTAATTTAAAAAGCCGGCTCTTTTTTAACATTAGGTATATTAAATATTATAATCGCGATTGATTTATGTTAGAGAAATGTTATTGTGGTGTTGTTGTACTACCGTCATAATATATTGATTAAACGGAAATTACCGATTAAAATTTTCAAATTTAGATAAGTAGTTAATTTTTAATAAATGAATTTGTTTTTTGAAGAACTAATCATTGTAATATCCAAGATGAACGACGTGGGGAGTAAAAAAGCAAGAATAGCTGAATAGTAAATTACACCACAAAATATTAAAATTTTAGCAAGTTCTTGGTGCTGAATATTTTAAACATTTAAAATATTTACACCAAATATTGACGGTTAATTCCGAGTTGAGCGACATCTATACTCTAATATAAATTTCAATCACGGACAATTTTTAAAAAGGCTACATAAAAATTCTGCCATTTTAAATAGAAACTTATAAGAAAAAGTACAAAAACGAAAACACAAACAAAAATTGAAAACAAAACATAACAAAAATCAGATCATACTGTTCAGAAATTATATAATAAATGTTAGTTCATTTGCTTCTGCTATTTAAAAAAAATTATATTTACAGTAAAACACGGTTATAGTCATTCTCTAAATTTCAGTAATATTTCTGATTATAACCGTTTTGTGATGACTATATAGGCATAGTAAAAAAACATGCATCTTTATAAACAAAATTCAATAAAATATCTTTCGTATAACAGTTTTAAACTTTATTTTATTCATAAATAACAATTAAACACAAAATATACATAAAGAACAGAAAAAGACAATACATAAATCAGTTTTTTAATAAAATAATTCATTTTTGACTTATTTTGTTTCTTTTACTGAAAAAATTGGCGTTATATTTTCATGTGACTATAAGCGACATCGATTGTGTGAACTTATGAAGTTTATATTACTTTCTTTCAAAAAAATTGTTGGCTAAACAGAATTGTGATTACAAACGTTTTTGACTATAGACGAATTAAAATACATTTTATATATAATACAGAAGATGAACGACGTGGTGAGTAAAAAAGCAAGAATAATTGAATAGTAAATTAATTGCATCACAAAAATATTAAAATTTTAGCAAGTTTAAAAATTTTTAGCCAAAAATAAAAATATGCAAAAGTGTGGTGAATACTTAAAACATTTAAAATAGTTACACATTCCAACACAAACCAAAAATAGAAAAAAATATTTAAAACTAAATACCAAAAAACCAAAAATAAAAAATACAAGTAATAATTAGTATGAAATTGTATATTTTATGGCATATTCAATCATGGGGTTGTTAAATATTTACCCTGTGGTACATAGGTAATACAAAAGTGCAAATAAATTTGCTCACTAACGAAGTAGAAAAATATGGGATAAATAAAATACAATCACATTAAAATGATTATATTGTTTATTTTTATAATTTCCAGACTGAACGATTGCAATCCTAACTGCTTCAAGGGATTGGTATTTCCAATAATATCTACAAGATGGCATAGACAATATCATTGTCTACTCGTTATCAATTTTTTTTCTATAGCAGTATATCAAGCAGTACTAGGCTGTACAAAGCAGTTAATTTAAATGTGGGAAACTACATCTATTGTAAAGTAAAACTTTGCCTTCATAATACCAAAATTCCATTTTATTTTAAATGACAACGAACATGTATTCGAAATTAAATTCAAAGAATAATTGAAAAGATTTGTGCATACATACATTCATTATATAAGCGGAGTTCGAACTCGAAAATATCCTTTTACTCTATTTTATTAATATCACTAATATCTTTGTTCGTTTAAATTAATGGCTGTCTTTAATACTGACGAATATTTTTTGATAATATCAAGAACCAAATCTGATGAATTAATTGTTTAAATACGCTTCAGAATATATTCTACAATGAAATCCTTTGACCCACTTTGATATCTTACGCGAAAACACTAATTTATCGATCTACTACGTTGAGAGTAATGATATTTTATTGTGTTAAATTATATTGAAATTAGTATCAATTTCGTCATAAAATATAAATATTCAAGAATCAAGCGATTCAGAAAACAACAACAATTATACCAAAACAAATGTTTTTTTTTTATATAAAATTGTGTCTGAAAGAACTACTTCTGTGAAATTGCACAGGGGATTCACTAGTAATATTTAATATTGAAGAACTATATTGATCTTTAAGTTAAGTTTAATTTATTTATTTAAAGATATAACTATCATTTGCATTACAATAATTCATTTGAGTTTCTCCATTTATACATACTTCAATTATTGATATTTAATTAGATTTGAATTACCTTTTATGTATAAATTTGATTATAATGTTACACGTATATAATAGCAAATGTAAATATGAAAGTTACAAATATAATAGCAGACGAAAACAAGAAAAAATGAAGTAGAATTACATAGATCACAAAATAATCTTATATAAATAACGACGATAATATATCTAGAGCTTTAATTTTTTAAAATATATAAAATGAATATGTACGAATATGAATATCTACAATCTTTTTTACAATATGATCAATATGGTGTTTGAATTTACTATCTATAATTAAGCCTGAAGTAATTGAACGATTTCATGATTTCAAATTTACTATTATTAATTTTTTTATATTGGAATAGCTATTACTTTCTATTTTCAAATATTATCGCTTTTGTTTTATCTATATTTAATAATAGTTTATGTTTGACACAAGCCATTCAGTTATAATTATGTCATCGCTTTCGATAATCTTTTTAAGGTCTTTTTCTGTTTTTTTTTTCAGCGTATTTTATAACCGCGTTATTAGCATAAAGCTGAATGATACATTCTAAATTTAAGTGTAACATCATTTAAATAAATATTGAATAAATTTGCTCCAAGGATGGATCCTTGTGATACTTCTTTATAGATTATTTTATCCTTTATGTATCATTAATTTATTATACTTTTTGTGTACGATTTTTTAAATAGGAATTATAAAATCTGATTTGCACTAAAATTTAACGATTTTTATTTAGTATGATTTATAATATTTGAAATTTAATTGAATTAATGAGCGAAATCGATACTTATAGTGTAGCGTATTCTAGTCATCAGAAGACCGAAAGCTTGAATTCTGTTTTACTTAGTTCCTGTTCCTGATAATAATACTAGGTACTAGTTTCGAACATTTATATAGTTAATATACAAGAATTTTAATAAATAAATAAATAAATACTTAATTTCATATTGTATATGTATGTCAGTACTTTATGTAGTAAATTCCAGTGCCATACTTAGTGTATGAATAGCTATTTCTATACAAAATTACTAAAAATAAGATTATTTATTATGTAATTTATATATTATTATATTCAATCTGTAAATTGAAAAAAAAATGCAGTACAAATATCTGAAGCATTACGTACAAAATTTTAATTTATCAAATTGTCGTACCAACACGATTGAAATTTAATTTTTTTTTAAATAAATTATTATTACGTATGAGGTTGTTGTTTAAGATAAATCAATGAAAAACATAGTGTTCACGATAAATTGAAATGATGGGAAACAATTCATAACGAAATATTGATTACGATTTTTTATCAAATTTGTTCAAATTTCGAGAAGCGGGCGAATTAAACTAATTTATTTTTAAATTCATAGAACAATTTTTTTTTACTTAAGTCTTCAAAAATATTTAAATATTGAAATCACCTAAATAATGGTTTATTCAATAATGCAACGATTCCAGTAATTGAATTATTTAATACACTTACGATTAAAGTCATTTTTGGTTAATTATAATTTTAAATCTGACAAATTTGTTTTAGTAAAAAAGAGTAAACAATCATAAAGTAAGAAACGGGGAAATAATATTATTGTATTCGAATCGGACACAATGCTACTGATTAAATACTGACTTGAAATTAATAGTGTAGGACTATTTAATTACTATAATAAATAATGTAACAAAATGATGATTTGACATTTTATTTTTAATTTTTTTTATTTCTTTTATTAAAATTTTACAACATTTTATTTTTAACATTTTTATGATGATATTTAGAATTCTTAAAATATCTCATATTATAGAATGTATTTTACACAACTAATTATGTAAATTTAATAAATTAAAAAATAAAAACAAAAAGAAATTTTATTTAAATAAAATTATTACTATGATATCAGAAGAAATGAACAGAATATAACAAATAAAAAACAAAAAAAAACTATGAAATTGAAAGTGACATTGAAAGAGAATAATTATAAGATTTTTTTTTTTTTTTTTATTATTTTTTGGAATTTTTGTATTTAGCAAAAAAAAAAAATTAAAACAAACAAAAATACTGTGATTAAATGCGACACGCATATTTTATTTCAATTTTTTTTTTTTTTTTAATGCTGTCACATTGCCTGTCATATTTAATATGATAATCGATGAAATAGTTAAGTGTAAAAAAATTAAAATATTTTTATTTAAATTAATTGTAGTATTTATAATGACAACGATATTAACAGAGACGCAGGAGTGTTGAGTTTCGTTTGTAACGTTTTTACATTTATACAATTCTGGAGCTTTGGTGCGACATAAGCGACATAATTTCAAAGAAAAATAAAACAAATTTTTTTTTTGTTTTTTAAGTTTTTGCACTTTCCCAGAATTGTTTGTCGTTTCCTATAACGCTCAGAGTTATTTTGATATATACTTTCTTTTTCTAATCACTAAAATAGTTTTTTTAAGTTCTTAATCGCATCACGGCTATCAAGGAAAAACCACTTCCATATTTTTATAAATGTAAAATTTGAATTCATGTCTTCCATCTACTTTTCTGATGTGTTCTTTCATGCCAACTCCAAGGTCCTTGTGTAAATCGATATTACGATGAGGCTTCAATTTATTCCGTATAAATAGTACTTTATACTTTTTTCTCTAAATGTTGTATTATGTTTAAGTTTGATCTACTCACGTGCCCACAGTTGGGGGTTATAAATTTACATATTATATGTTAATATTTGTTAAATATAAAAAAAATTTATTTTCCGATAAAATATTTTTTTTGAAATAGTTCATTTCTATTTAATTTAAAAAATAATATTGCCTATTCTAGTCACCGAAAGTCACGGAATCAGTTGGCCGGGGCCAACAAAAAATGTATAAAATTTACTTCATTTGGTTCATATTTTTTTCTTCTGTTTTCTTCATCTTCGGACTACTCCCAGGTTGAGACATTGTTGTAGTATGTGTGAAATTATGATTATGATTCTGTAAAGCTGATCATGGGTGAGGTTTGTATGTCTAACTTGGAGACGGATGTAGCTGCTTAATATCTTGCGTGAAACAGTTGTGAATTAGATTTGTGTATTTCTGTTCGTATTTATTGTTTCGTACTGATGGGTGTATTATTCCCAATTTTGCATCAAATTTTCATTAAGTTTGTTTGATGCGGTTTTGCTATTATTGTTTTTTGTAAATTGTTTAAAAGTATGAAATAGCGTTATATATCATTATGTTAATCTGTAAATCAAAAAAAACTACGATACAAATGTCTGGATTATTTCACAACCGAAAGGGGACATAGCGAAACTAAATATTTTTTCAGAATTTTTTAATTTTCATTTAGAAATTTCAATTTCAAATTTCATCCCATATATAAAGATATACTAAAAATTTACATTTACTAAATTCAACAAAATACAAAGTTTACCGAATACATTCATCAAAGTACAGTTTCTTCTTTTCCTCCGCAGAATTACATTTTCCATTACAGAACTTACATTTAATTTTTTTTTAAATAAATCATTACATATGCGGTTTTTGTTTATGATAAATCAATAAAAACCAAAAATTATGCTAAAAATAAATTGAAATGATGGAAAACAATTTGTATGCGTATGATTTTAACTTCCTCGAATTTCAAGGAGCGGGCGAATACTATTATACATTTAAAATATAATTTTGTGTAGAATAATTCTATTAGGAGATTTCATATTTTCCTTTCTTTCAGTAATTTGTAATATTTATTTATTACAAAAAAAAAGAATAGTTTTTCAATTCGATTTTTATTAAAATGAAAATATATTTGGGTAATTTCCAAATTATGGTTCATCAACTTTTATACTAATAATTTCAAATTATTTCGTTTCAATTTATTAATTTCACTTAGGTACTAATATAATTTTTTTTTCTATAATAATTACTTTCGAAAAAAGTCAATATCCTTTATTTGTGAAGGACATTCAACATGGAAAAAAGAAACAATTTAATTTCATTGTGTAGTTTGAATAATGAAATTATGAATTATATTAAGATGTATATTGTATGTACATATATATATACAAATGTCTGAATAATTACACATATTGACAATTACTTTTTTGTCCTTTTTGTGTGTTTTTTTTTTGTGAATTGATAAGCAGTCGAGTTCCTAGTTTTCTTAAACAGGAAATATCATAACGTATAGTAAAGTAGGTATGTATTTGAATAAAAAAAAAAACTAAAATCATACATACTTACATATTCTGATGTGGGAAAATATTAAATATTAATATAAATAATTCCCTAACATGAATTAAATCCAGAAATTTGAATCTATATCTATAATAAGAGCATATTTAAAAGTTGAATAAAATCTTTAGTAAAAATAAAAATAATATTTTAAGGCTCATTTTATTAAATCTCTTACTGGCTCATAACTATCAGTTTACTTTAACAGTCAAATGGTTTCTATAATTTGGTTTTTATCTTATGTCAACAAATTTTCGTAATGGCCTTTAACTTTGGTAGAAATGGTGGTTTTCCTCTTGATGGACGAACGTTCGGACAAATTTTTTAACCAATCAAAAAATTTTATTTTACCAACACATACACAAAAAATCCTCTCCGGGCATTTTCTTCATCCAATTTCTTAGTTAAAATATTTTTAACTTTTGGCTGAAGGACGAAGAAAAAGAAAAGTATAGATATATAATTATTTGATAAATATTTATTGCTATCTCGATTTATGAATGAACGCATTCACATATAGAATTTCAAATGTTTTTTAAGAAAGAGATATGAAGTGTAGTTTTTTTGTTTTTTGTTTTTTAGTATAAGATTATTTTGTTTCTAACAAATTATTTATATTTTAAGACAAAAGCAAAGCGCTATATTTTATTTTTTTCGATATTACAATGTTATTACTCTTATTACTCTTAAAAAAGTTTTTAATTTTTTTAATAAAAGTAATATCAACGCATGTAAACATATTTTCAAACGTCAACCTTTTTTGACTACATAACAAATGTCAGTCCTTCGCGCATTGAGAGGAAATCATAAAATTTTCTTTGATTGTATTTGTCTTTCAATTATAGTGTAAAAAAAAATTGTCCGGACGTTCGTCCATCAAGAGGAAAACCACCTTAATAGTACATTTTTCATGTTAGAGCTTGTCATGGTACATAATATTATGAATTGTAGGATCTAGGTTTTTGATTTTATTTTCTTTTTTGCCATCAAATTCAGTATTCGCAACAGACCTCAGTTACTATTAGTTTCAATTATCGAGGGCGTACTGTATATGATTTCAATTTTATATACATAAGGTGAATTCATAATAAATTTCATTTCCAAATTGAATAGGTTAGATATATTTTAAAGGAATGAACGTAGATAGTTGCTCCCTTACCTGATTTTTGGTTTATTTCAAAAATCTGTGTCAACCAATGCAAGAGGAATACCACTGAGTCTTACTATGTTGTATTTTATTATTGGTATGCATTTTTTCGCTCAGTCAGTAATTAGATAGATAAAGCCTAACTCGAAACTATCAATAGGTCACTTACAAATTTTTTTGGTATTACATATATATAAAGTGGTAAGTAAATAAATGTAAACATTTATTGAAAATAATATGGGTAATTCTTTTTTTAAACGACCACTTGCTTGCGACAACAAAAAAACGTTGTTATTTCGGAAAGTATTGTGAATTGAAAAAAAATTAAAATAAAAATGAAATGCAAAATATGTTTAGATTATAGATCACTAAAAATATTATTATTATTTTTATTTTTTTTAGCAAAAATGTTCCATTATGTTACTAAAGGTATCAAATTTAGGTATGTCCCAGCATAGATTTGTAAAATTTAAATGGCAAATTTTTTATTGTATTACTGCAAAATCTGTTAATTTTCAATCTTATAATAAAATATTTAATTTAAATTTTATTAATATATAGATTTAAAATTGTTTTGCTAATTTTTTCATTTAGATATAATATAAAATATATGTGTCCCATGTTTTTTTCAACTCTGTTACTTCTACTCTGTTTTCGTTAAAAAAACGGTCGTTTCAAATTTCAAATATAAAAAACGCGCCAAAATAATTCACAAGAATTTCACTTCTTATTTGGAGAAAAAAATATTCTGATTTTCTGTAGTACTACAAAATTGTAACAGTGCGTTTCATGTTTGGTCTCGTTGTGGCAAAATTATACTTCCACTCTGTTGTGAAAAAATTCGGGTAAGTAAATTAATTAAAATTAAATTATATAAATAAAGTGTTTACAATATGTGATATTAATTCAAAGGAAGATTATTGAATTTTAAAATATTAATTAAATAGAAATTTATTTGACTTCGAAGAAGTTTTTTCCACTTTGTTACTATTCTACAATGTTACTTTTTATGGTAACAGAATGGAAAAAGCAGTAACAGAGTATAAACCTTACTAAATCATATACGTATAGCTTTTCGTCTACAGAACATGGCGTTAACAGCAGCAGAAAAACAACGATTTTGCAGACAAAGGAGGAAAGAAAATAGTGAAAAAGAAGCTGAAAATAGAAAGAACGATAATGAAAGAGCACGGACCGGCTGCCATTTGGGCACATACAAAACCTATTTTGAGACTAATCAAAGAAATGAGTGAAGATATAAACACTATTCATTTCTTTTCAGATGGACCATGCACTCAATATAGACAAAAAGGAAATTTCTTCCTATTCACTAAACTAATGTTTAAAGAAGGTTTTAAATATGATACCTGAAACTTTTTTGAAAGTTCTCATGGGAAAGGAGCTGCAGATGGTGTCGGTGGTGCTTTAAAGCGTTCTGCTGATAAAATGGTTGCAATGCTTGTTAAATAAATACTCGAAATATTGCAGATTGTAATGTAAAATTGCAGTACCGTACTTAATTAAGCACGAAAAGGTGATTCTACCTAAGTTACTGTAGAGTGTAAAAAAAAAAAAATAAAAAAATATGGCAAAGATATTCAAAATGGTCAACAATTTTATGAACAATTACAAGCTTCAACACACATTAAAGTTTTTTTAGTCGACAAAACAGAAGTTGAGACAATTAGCTGATTCCAAAAAATATTCCAATATTACAAGGGACTATGAAACTTCATCAAATTATCCTAATGGCGAACCATAATTTAGCGTATCGAGATGTAAGTTGTTTTTGTGCAAATCATAATAATAGAGGCCTCTGCAAATGTTATAGTCCGAAATTATATGAAATTGGAAAGATGATGGAAAATGAGTTACGATTTACATCTAGGATGTCTTATAAGGAAGTGTATCCATCTTCGGAATCCGAAAACGAAAAGTCTTCAAATATAAAAAATGGTACCTTCCTCCTTGTTAAAATTGCTGGACGAAAGAATAATTTTTATAGATACGTATGAATCGTCCAAAATTTAATTGAAGATGGTGATATTAATATCATGTTCCTTAAAAGCTGTGATAGCAGTAAGTTATGTTTTAAGATTCAAGAAAATGATGTAGCGTACATTACGCCTGATCAAGTATTAACTCTTTTACCTAACCCAAACATTAAAATGAATGGTGGCAGAATATTTTATAATTTTAATTCACCTATAGATATTGCAGAACAATAAATTACAATAGAAGTGCAAATTTTTTTCTATTCTGTTACTTCTGCTCTACTATGTTACCTTCCATTCCACTCTGTTACTGTTAAGTTTTTTTATTTATTATATTTCTGATATTTGAATTATTAAATTATAATGAATTATTTTAATTACAAATGAAGTTCCTTATTTAATGTAGTTTAATACATTAATGAAATGCAAAACTTTATGTGATTAATTTGAATTTGTATAATGCACCGACTGAAAATTTTAATTGTAAGGTGATTTATGTTAAGTTTTTTTTTTATTATATATAATTAAAAAATAATAATAAAAGAAATTGAAAATACTGCTGGAGTTTACTTATTTTGCGAAAAAAAATTAAATTTTTAATTAATTTTATTTACTGAAAAATTGAAAAATGAATTGGTAACAGAGTTGAAAAAAAGTAGAATCTTGACTTACTTTTTTCTGCATAAAATGCAGAAATGGAAAAAAATCATCGCTGCTGAGCTTTGATTACTGTTCCTAATGGTGTAAGCTATAAGATGGAAAACAAGAATTTAGCTTAAATAAAATTTTTTTTTTTTTTTTTCGATAAGTGAAGTGGTCGTTTAAAAAAAGAATGACCCATATAAAATTTTTGCATATAATTAAATAATGCCCCGCTCTATGCCCCACGAATCGAGTTACTGGACATTGATGATGATGATGAATTAAATAACGAAAGTAATATATATATTTAAATATTTTCAGTAAAAGGACCTTCTAATTCGTAAATTATTGATTACTAAATTATAACAATCTTGTGACATCGATCAATATTTTATTTTTTTACCTAAGAAAAATATTATTTGATTTTATTTCATTGGACTTCAATTCAAAAACCATTCATAAATGCTTAGTGTATACTTACTTAATTATTTTTGATAATATCCTACTTTTTTTGTTGTTTATTTTGTTTTCTTTTTTTCATTATATTTATAAAGATTGATTGATAACTTGTTATTTTAGGTAAATTCAAATATTCAAAAATTATATATTTTATTGTTACTATCCTTAAGATATTGATTTTTTAATGTAATATTTCAAATATTAGTTAATAGAAAATATTAATATAATTTTTTTTTAGTTTAATAATCAACCTGTTGTCGGAAGGTATTTGATTAGATATATTAATTTGAGTTTAATAAGTATTAAATTAATATTGAAAAATATTTGTTATATATAATTTATTAACCAAATATTCATTGAATATAAATTTTGGCTTATATTTTTGATTCGATAGTATTTTTTAGGTTATTTTTTTAAAAGTATCTTAATAGTCCAATTTCTTTTCAAATTAATAATTACTTTGCATAACTTTTGTATTTCAATTTTATTAAATTTTTCTTGTTCTGAAATATTTAAAATTTTTTTACCTATCTAATATTTATTGTCAATATCTAGATAAATTTGTTTTGATGTTAATTTATTGTAAGTTGCGTCTATGTTTGAATAAATAACGTGGGATTTCGTTTTTTTTTTTTGCAGATCGAACTCTTTAATAAATTTCACTTAAGTTGAATATGTGTTTAGTTAAAAAAATGTAAAATTCTGGACCCTAATTTGTGTTAACAAACAAAATATGTTTAGGAAATTGTTTCGTTCATCATAACACTATTAGAACTCATCAGTAGGTATTTTTAGTGTTAGACTACCTATACAACTCCTATTTTCATTTTGATTGATTTTATAACTTATTAGAAGATGTCAATATAACATCTGTGAGTTATAAAAATCGACCAAACTTTCATTGTAATAAAAAAAACAAGTTCGATCGTCATAATTTGTGATTGCAACGCTTTTTCCTGTGTAACAACCAGATTTAATTTGTAAAATTATAAGTACATTTTTTTTATTTTATATTTTGAATAAATTTTGATACTTATTGTGTTGTGTTTTTGCATATATGAATCCTTCCTAAATAATGTAAGTTTATAATTAATATATGTAATTAAATACAGGATGTTTGTCACATCAATACTTCTACATGCTACTTAGCTTAGAGTCTTTAGACATTTATTATTAGATGCAAAATTAATTTCTATGAAAGTAGCCGAACGGTGCCCATGTTTTGTGAGTTAAAGAAATATTTGGAATTTTTAAAAATTTGTATAAATTGAATAATATAATTTCATCAAAAAAGTGGAATATTATTTGTTTTTAGAAGTTTAGCTCGATATTAGAGACATTTATATGTGATTGAGGAAATAAATCAGATTTCTGATTTTAATCTCTTTCTAACTAATTTCTTCTAATTAACCATGTAAGTTATTCATTCTTATAGTTCTTATACTGGAAATGTATTTCTGAAATATATGAGTTCGGAATTGAGTTCTCTCTTAAGACTGGCAATTGAAAATAAAGTTCTTAAAATTTTCTATCTCTCAACATCTATGCAACCGCGACAATGAAACCTCAAAGGGCAGTCTAGTTTGACAGTGGTACGTCAATTCGAGACTTAGTTAAAAATTGGTTTATTAGTTGTATTAATCCTTCTCTGTATACAATAAAATTATAATTAATCTATTTAAACTTTCTATATTTAATGATAAATAGAGTAGTTATAGCTTATAATTCTTCTTTGTTTATATAAAACTCCTTTATCCTAGTAAGACAGAAGACTTAATACTTAGTTTTTCCGACATTTATAATCTAAATAATTCTATGCGACTTAATACCTACTAGTTTGCACAATAAGGTATTTATTGTGTGCCCCTAATGACATTACTAATTGTGACAGATATGTCAATTAGAATTTGAATTAGAACTGATTAATTTGAAATTTTGCCTGGTTTGTTTCTTGGAATTAATCAATTCGAAATGGTTCTAATTGATGACAGTTCAATTTTAATTGAGAAACATATAATCAAAGATTGTCAATTTAAATTATCAAAAAAATGTTTATTTGTTGTTTAGGGAATTATAATTACAGTTAGTCTTTCATTAGACACACACCCTTAGTCAAAATGTGATCAAAAATTAAACAAAGCGATCGGTTAAGCAGTTACACACCAGTGTCTGTCCAAACATATAGTAGATTCTAATCTTAATAAAATATATTTAATCAAATTAAAAATTTAATTTTAATTTAGTTGTTATAAAATCACTTTTATACTATAAAATAGTTATATTTTTTAATTCAGTATTCGTAGAAAATTTGTCTAATAAAATTAAAATAAAATAAAAAATTAAAACGTTTTTTTTTAAAGGAAATAAAATTTTTCTATAAAACTTAAATAAAATAATATATACAATATTTAAATAAAAATGAACTCTAATAGAAAATGAAGAAAGTCATAATTTTTTTTGGCATAAATTTTAATATTTTTTATTTTATTTCGAGTATATATGCACATGTACATATATATATTAAAATATAAACAATTGAAATATCTTTAAAAAATAAATATCAAAAAATATTAATTTATTTTGTAATTTTTTAGAATTAAAATTTGAAATATTTGTAATTTTATCAAAATGTGAGATTTGAAAGAGTAAAAATTAAAAAAGGTTTAAGAAAAAATAACACGTATTGTGTTAAAATTATAAACAAAAAAAATTAATTACAAAAAAAAAACAAATTGTGATCAATTCTAATGCTTTGAAAAGAAAATTAATTGTGATAAAAAATAGAAAGAGAGAAAATTATATAAATATATATATATATATATATATACATTATTTTTAATTTAAATATTTTAGAAAATTTTTTTAATTAATATATTTTTATTTAAATAAATTACAAAAATACAAAAAAAAAAAATAATAATGTTAAAAAAAGAGAAACCTATGTTGTCGGTTGATGCCTTAATCCAGGCACAAAACAAATCACCATGGATTCAAAACCAAAGAGCTTATATGGGTAAGATAGTTATAATTAAATAATTGAAATTTACTAAATAATAATTTGAAAGCTGAAAATATTATTAAAATAAATATTTTCTCATTCAACATTTTGTTTATTATGTAAGTAAGCTTTTCAAACCTTCTCCTGTGTCTTTGAAATTGAATTTTTTATTTACTTTTATATTTGGTTTAGAATTTTTTTTTTTGAGTACAGCAGATCTTAATAATGTGCATAATTAATATTATTTTTTTTTTATGGAATAAATATTTAAATTTTTGAATTAATTGTATTTAATATTCTTGATCATTAGACGTGTTGTGTGACCAGACAAAATAAATTTATTTTGTAAATTTTGAGATATTCATCAACTCTTTAGTGTTATTTAATTTTTGTTGTTGTTCGTATTTCCATCAGAAGCATAGACATTTTTGAGTAAATGTTAAATTTGCAGATTCGGAATGCAGATATCAATTGGACTTATTGTCTTTTGTGACACCTATTGTCTAGTTCTAGTAGAAGAGACGAACACTTATTTACCACCAAAGCTAAACTTTTTTTCGATTGACATTACGTTGTCATTACGACATTGTTGGACTGAAATTAAAGAAGTTCTGAAGTTTTTTCTCTCACTGCTATTTTATGATAGCCCATGAATGGTTTTTTAATATGATATATTCAATTTGTGTAACACTATTAGTTATTATACAATTCTCAAAACTGAAAAACAAACTCGATTACAATAGTTTTCTAATTGAACATTGTTTAAGTTATTCATTCTTCAATTACATTAAAATTGATCCAGGACACTAAACGCTAAGAGCTACGATTTTATAAATTTAAGTTCATGAACTTAAATAATTACCTGTTTGAAAGGTTAGAAAAATTAATTTCAAGTTCGATGAAGAAGTATTTCATTTTTGAAGAAGTATCACTCAAATAAGAAGCGGTATTTCACTTATTCACATTTAACAACGAAACTTATCTTAATTGATTGTACTGAAATTGGCACGAAGATATTTTATGTTGTCATATCAAGTTCTACAAAGTGCCATTTCCCGATTTTAACATTATGGCTCACTACGACAGTTTGAAGATTTGGGAAGTAAATTCACTTAAATCAATATGTATTTATGTGCCAAACTACATGGTAATAAAACCTTTTAATAACATTAAAGAAAGATTCTGACACCAGGTAGAAAACAGAGGCGGCAAGGTAATAACAAAAATAAATAAGTTGTAGGCCAATTGTTTTTATTTGATGCCAAAATAGTGGGATAAACCACCCTAATTCCCTTCTTATAATTGAAGCTATTTACCGTCACTTGAAAACTTCTGAATTATATTTTTGGGAACAAAAATAACATGGCAGAATAATCGATATTTTAGAGATTCGGTTGATGATAGAATTTTTATATTTTTTATATTTTTATAATACATAATATTTTTTATTTCCTCAGAGAAATTACCCAACAAATAACAACCTTCTGACTCCAGATCAAAAGGTTGCGTGTTCAAATCACGTCGGGGTCACCAATTTATAGTCTTAGTTTTAGTGAAAAATAAAAGACTTTTATTTTCGATAGTTTTCAACAAAGTGGAAGTTTAATCCTCTTTCTTATATATCTAAGTATAGTAAAAATTTTAAATATGAACAATACAAATAATTAGTGTTGCCAATTTCGAGGTTGATTTGTTAATCTGCTACACGTATATTTATAACAGGTAGCTGCTGCTAAATTACGGTAAGGACTTTATGATATTAGGTGTTGTGTAACATTTAAATCATTGATTATTTTCATTTCTCGCTTTGGTATCTCATCTAGGTACTGTAGGGTACTGCTGGGTACTCCATTTTAAATATGCGAGTTGTATTCAAGTCTTTGCCGGACTTATATTATTAGGATATTGGAAGATGTAATATATTTTGTATTTATGTAATCCTAAACATGTCGCAGCATCCTCCCCGTCAGAAAAAATGTGATCGTCTAACGAAATTTTGCGATTCATTTACATTGGATTTTTTGATGGTCGCTGTTTAGAGAACAAGATATATATATATATATGTTATTTTATTCGGCATGTTTTTTTTTCAAAATAATACAAGAAATTAAGGGTGCTATGCAAAGCTGTGAATTTTACTGTTTCTTTTTTTTTTTTTTTGTAAACGCAGATAGAAGGATTTAAAAAAAATAAATAAATATTAAGCCATGGGCTTTAATTCACGCCACCGTATTTCATATCCGATTAAAATACTTATGATTTAAAATCTACTATGTATACATTTCAGTTTTGTATCATCAAATAAGTTCCACATTTAAGTCTTTTGAATTTTAATTTCTGAATTTTGTAAATTAATCTCTTCTCTGTTCAGGCTTTAAAACTTGATTGAGTATGATTCAATATTTATTGAATTACTACTTAAGATTAACAGTTTTATATAGAGATTAAATTGAAGTACCGGGCTGTGATTATTGGTTAAACATGCGCAATACCAGCAAATTATTTCATCATATTAAATGCGTACGCATACCGCAGTTTGTTTTTGAACTAAGACTTACTTGACGTTGTATAATTCAATTCGAAACTCATAGGATATTTTCTTTACTTTTAATTAATTGTCATTGGTTTTTTATTAACCCATTACTGCCTATTGGGTATTTAAATACCCAAAAATCTTAGTGCATTAAAATAGCTATATCTGCCGTTGGGTAATAGATATTGAGTTAGTTTTCATTTTATTAGAGAGAAAAAAGGCGGGACCATAATTCGTTCTCAGTGAGCTAATCAAAATTCTTAAGAACTGTCGTTGTTAGTGGGACTCAAAAACTAAAGATTTTTTAAGCTCCGAAAATTTCCATAAAAAGTGATTTTTGGGAAATTGGAAAAGTCGGGAAAATTTCTAAAGATCAATTAGCCTCAAACTTTCTCAATCTAATAAAAAAAAATTTGTTTTGGATTTGAGTACTTATCTTGTCTCTAGAGATGATTTACCTTTATGGGTATTTAAATACCCAACCGTCTAAAGCATGACAAAATTCTTATAAAAATTAGTGAAAAAACAATTTACTTTATTATGAAAGTAAGGCACAATTCACAGTATTTTATTGAAGAAATCTAAAAAAGTAAAGTTTTTAAATAATAATATTGTAAAATTAAATTTTAAAAATTATTTCGCTTTCTCGCTTTCTAATTTTTATTTTGTTTCGTGGTAGATCATTGTGATAATCAAAAAACCATTTGGAATGCAAAGTAATCAAACACTTTTTGCAACCAATTTCTGTTTTAATACCGTATTGTCTACAACGACTGCGTTTAGGCATTTTTTCCACTATATAGTCTGTGCAATTTGCCATTTGTTGGGCATTAATAAGTACACGTCCACATGGACGGCTGACTACTTATGGTAGTGTTACTAGTGCTTCCACCACATTTAATTTAATGAATATACGCATAAAAGTCACACCTTCATACCTTGCGCAGAAAATATGAAACTTCCATGCATTCACCATTGCGGCATGAAATGCATTTGTGAGCAATGGTGAATACCATTTTGTACCACGAACTTTGATTCGATAATTGTTCATAGCAATATCAAACAGATCAACAACACCCATCCGTTTATTATACTCATGAATGAGCAGTGGCTGGTCAATTGTCATCATTACGATTTTTTCGGTCGTACGCTTTGTATGGAACATTGGGCCATATCTCAAAAAGTTAGACATCATAGTAATTTAAACAGAATTATATAAATCTTAGCCTACTAATTTTGCATAACACTACATTTGAAACTGTGTAACTTTATCAATTCACTTTTGAATTTCTAAAACCTGAAAACACAACGGTCAAACTTCAAACCATGATAATGTGAAAAAGTTAAAAAACATTTTAAATCTTACAATACAGAACAATTATATATTTTGTCATATAATCCACCATCAATAGATATCAGATTATTTCATGTCAAAATAATAGGATCTACTTGAAATAATAGATCCATGAAATTTTAATTTTTTTCCAAAAAAAACTAAAAAATTTATAGAAAATGCAGTAGCGCTAACGCCGATTGGGTACTTAAATACCCATTCCAAATCTCAGGCGTGGCAAAAGCTAGAGGTCTAAATTTTTTCCCGGAAACTTCTATGACCATCCTTAGAAAATTTCATAATGATTGTACAACGGGATCTATGAGCCGGCTTTATTGGGTTAATCTAACTATTTATGGCACAAGCTAGATTAATATCTTTCGCGATTTGTTTATAAAATGCTTCATGTCTAAATTTTAACAGTAACCTGCATTTTCGTTAATTCTTTAAGTTGTTCGTTGTCATTTTATTTGTCACAAATCAATTTTTTTTATATTTTTGTTTTTGCCATAATTTTGAACAAAAGTTTACATCGTATTTACGCATTTTTTAACTTCTAGACTTGATGTCAGTTTTTTGTTATTTTTATTTTAAATGTTTTAAATAAAATTATCGTAGCAATAGATAGATTGTTTTTTTGTATATAATTAAAATTAAATAAGAAAAAAAAGAACAAAACTTGAAATTGAATTATAAAAAACCGGTAACCAGTTTTAAGAAAAACAAAAAAAAAATTTTTTTGTCTTTACTAACATTCTTTTATGATGAGCTTGTAAAATATTTCAAATAATTTTTTATCCGAAATAATGCCATATAATTACTACCCAAAATTGTATTAATTGGTTTTATTTACTTATTGAATAATAATTAAGTGTTTTTTTTTATTCTGATAGTTTGGTGTTGTCATACAGTCCGTGGCAGTTATTTTGTTGTTGAGTACTTTATTTAGGATTTATTACATAACAGTTAACCTATGCAAATACCATCTACTGTATTTTAGTATCTCTCCTGAACATAAAATCAGGAAAAAAAATCGATTTGTAAATAGGATATTACCATCGAAGTTTTCTTACTAGCTATTGATCATTTTAACTAGATCCATGCTTTTTTCTGAGATTTCTTAATTTATATTATAAATTTATAGATTTATATCATCTGTATTTTAAGTTATGTGGTCCAAATCAACACGAATCAAATTTAGATATTACCGCCAAATTAGAATTGAATACAAAATTTTTAAAATAGTAAAAGGAGCACTTTGAGTGAATAATAATAAAAATAGAAATACAATAATTGTAATTTTAAAATCGATAGCACTGTGTAGAAAGTTAATTTTAGAACTAAAAAAGAGGCTAATAGATGATAAGAAAAATGAGGAAATATAATAAATTAGAATTATGTAAGATTAAAAAATATAATTGTACGGTTTTGGAATTAAGCTGTACTGTATCAGTTGATTATTAAAATAAAACAAATTATTCATCAGTATTTAGAAACCTTAACGCATCAAGAAAGGTCAGAGGATCAGAGGATGGAAATGATTAATATAGGCAAAAATACTTAATATATATATAATAAAAAATAACTTAAGTAGTTGCTGGAATGATTAGAATAAGGCACCATTTTGTCTCCATAAAGGCTGGGTGTTTGTGTATTTTGTTTTAGATAGATAGTTTGGTAGTAATATAGGTAGTTTGGTAATTTATATTTTTTTTAAAACAAAAACTATTCTCTATAAAACATGCGTGATCACTTTCTGGCATTTGTAATATACATACCTCAAAAATTCTAGCGAAATAGTATAACATTCTTGGGGAATTCTAAAGGGACATATTGTATCGGTGTAGAACCTAATGACTAAATCTCACAACTACAATATCTCCATAACGGCAGCACCAATCATCATCAAATAAATGTTAAAATATGCTCCAAACCGTTATCTTTCTAGAATATCTAATAGATCAACAGATATAACGGTTCTTGTACAAAAACATCAAAACAACAAGGATACATTCAAATGTTCTTTTCGTCCTTAAAGGATAAGCCGCGCCACTAAAGATATATATTTTTGGAAAGCTATAGCAATTCTAGCTATTCTTGGGATATGGTTATTAAGTTCTACGGCGATACAACATCCCCCTCAGAAGAGCCCATTCTTGCGTACCATGTATAAGTCAATAATAGAAATTGTAGTTATACATTTTTTTGAATTAATAAATGTTATAACATTGCGCCTAATTAATCTAAATGTATTTTTGGTCAATCACTAATTTATCATAATTTAACTTATGATAAAATCTTATTTCCGTAAATTAATTTTTTATATTTTTGTTAAATTCTTGCTGGATTGATTATAAAAGTAATATTAAATTACATATTATATAAAAACAATAATTTTATAATTATTATATTCAATTAGATACAAAAATTCAAATGTCTAACCAAAAACAGAACAATTGGTTAAATTTTAACATCTAAATTGTTTATTCATTCTAAAGGATAAGGACTGCTGAGGGGATTAATTCGACGAATTCGTTTATATTGTCTTCATATGCTCTGATGCTGCAGTCACTCACTATATGTTTCATGATTTGTCGAGGAGAAGTGCAATCACAAACTGGAGACGTCATTACACCCTATCTAGAGAATAAGCGCATTTGCCATGGTTTGTGCCAATTCTGTTCAAAGTTGACAATTTTTGACGTCATTGAAATGATGGCTTATTCGTGTAATAGTAAGGTTATTTCGTCTACCTGTGGGGTTTATGTCCATGTCATTCCTTGCTCATTCGTGAAGGATGTTTAAACCTTTTAGATGCTTGGCAATTGATGGGTGACGGGATTTTAATTTTACATTGATATTACTATAAATTGGTAATTCGTTATTTAGCATTATTTTAATGTACTCTCTAATCAAAGTATTTTCACAACGTAGGTTTTTTTTTAATGGCGAGTTCTATGTAAAGCGCAACCTCTTAAGATCTATTGTACTTCCTCGTTTATCTCAGAGTGTCTGTGTTCGATCTACCAATCTTGAACAGATGCTTGTTGAATAGGCCATGTTATTGAGTATGGGTAATTTCATCTCGCTTGTAATGAGACGCGTTGTGCTATTTAACTCTATATCAACCTTCTACGTTTGTTTGATATAAAATTAAACTGAGGCGCAGTATTTTGCAATAAAATATATACTAAGACCTAAGCTGAGCGCAGAGACATTGCATTTGCACCCCAAAAGGTACCGGTTAACTTTGCTGTTGTTTTGCGTTTTCAGTTTACTTGTTGCATTAAATGTTTAAGTCGGTTTGTAACATAAAACTATTAAGTACGTATAAAAAAATATATATATGCATAGATATCTGTATATATATATATACAATTTTATATTTTATTTTAAGCGATTATTATCTTAATTTAAGAGATATAAACAAATAGTTATTTTCTAATACTGATCATGTATTTATAATAAATTATAAATTATAAATAAAAATAATTAAGTAAAATAACTTTCAACAAAAGTTATTGTGTATTCTTTAATTGTGATTAAATTTTGATTATAAAATTTAATTAGTTGACTATGTCTATTTTTTTATTTCTATTCAAATCGAAAATCAAAAATACTTTGTAACAAATTTATCGTATTAACTAAATCTAAATGTGTAATTAAATTTTATAATTAAAAATTTTTATATTTAAATTAAGATATAAATTTAAAATAAGATTTTTTTTAAAAAATATCTAAAAATAAATTCAAAGAATATTTTGGGTAGAAAGAAAGCTTATGTTATGTAAAAATTCATCAAGCGAAACAGTTTTGTTGTTTGAAATAGAATAAAATCGTATTTTTGTTTTAAATAATTTATTTTAAAATTTTTTTTTTTTTTTGTTTTTTTTATTTAGATATGAATCTAAGCATTTATTTATATTGCTTTGTAAGTATATACTCATTTATCGCCGAGGTAAGGCTAAGGGCTTATTCCACTTATATGTAGATCTGACATTAATTTATTTACCAACTTACCTCCCAGAAAATCATAAATGAATTATCGACAATTCGTCCTAGGTAGAAAAGGCCAGTTGCTTGTGGAAAACCAATCAGAACTTTATTGCCTTTTTGATGCCACGACTCCAGATATCTAATTATTGCTGTTAGTTGTTATAGAGGTGATCACTCTTTCAAGAAGAGGGAAAATTCTCCTCAAGGAGATCCGTTAAGGTTGGAATCTGGCTTGTTAAGTTCATGGGTTCTCTCATTCCCCTCTTTAGTTTATTTCGGACTAATTTGTATCAAACGGTTGATTAAAAGTTCAAATGTCGTCACGGTTGTTAAGCCAATTGTAACATTAATTGAGCATTCTTTGATGGTATTGCTGGTAATACATATAATTAATTTATTATATATATTATATATATATAAAGATATCTAGTGAGTGTGAGAAGAAATGGAATAATTCATCCATTTTCGCAGAAGGAGTTATTCTTAGTGCTCCAATCATAAATATGGAGGGTGACTGTTTGAAGTTTTGCTTAGACGTTTTTTTTTTTTAAATAATTTCAAGTATATGGGATGAACACACAAACTGCTTTTACACAGAGATTTGGCATACACAATTACATACAATAGTTTTTTCTTTATAATTCATGATGTATTTATCAATTAAATGTGGAAAACTATATCTGTTGTAGAGTAACTATCATTTGTGGTTTGTATCAATATTTAAGATGATACCACAACACTACATTAGTACATAGGTACCTGTCAATCGATGCTAATGAAAGTTTAATTTAAAGAAATTTGTGGTATCACTAATTCAGAATGAATATTATAGTAACTAATTTATTAGTTATTGAAATATTATTGCTTGAGTTATTGTTGTTGTAATGTGTAATTGCATCTTTGAATCGGGATTCAAGTCAAAATATCATTTATATTGTTCTTCGAATTGGAAATCGTACGTTTCGAGTGCTGTTATTTGTTTTAATTTTTATAATTCATTACATTTTACACTCTCATTCTATATTTTGATTCGCCTCCTAGAGTTCTGATAGTGGTAAGACGATTTTTTGTTTAATTTTTTGTTTTTATTTCTAGGCTTCTTTTGTTGGCATTAATATCCTTCATGCATATGAATTGTAGTCTTTCTTTTTTGCTTTGTAGCTCTTTAATAGTTTTTCTTGCAATGTTCGGTACCCAATTTACACGTTGGACAAAATAGAAGAACAAATTTTTTTCAATTATTGGATTCTAATTGTTGATAAGTGATACGATACGAACGACAACAAGTAAAATTGGAACTAAAGAATAATATTCTAGGCATTTTGAAAGTTTGATGATTTAAGAAAAATTTGCTTCCGGAAATTTGCCTCCGAGAGAACAATAACAAATTTATGTTACTCGCCTTTTTTCCGCATGCTTTTTTTGCATGTAAAAATTTTTTTATTAAAGTATAAAGTTTGAATTAGAGTGGGATGTGAAAACGTTTATTTACGTATAATATTACGAGCAATACAGTGAAAATAGTTCTGTTGAAACAAATCTGTTGAAACTGTGATGTTACGGGTTATGGCAATAGATTCATTGTACAGCATTTTGTATGGGGATTCGTCAGTTTTCACTGAAAAATAAAAATAACCATTCGATTTTGATTAACCAATCATTGGTCTTTAGAACTATTTTGGACCATTAATTATTTTTTTTTGTTTTAATATTACTACATTAATTCCTATGTTATAATTTATTGATTGACAAAAATTTTTTTTTTATTATTATTATTCTTCTAATATAAAATTCTTACCACACAACACAAGCCTAATAAATTTATTCAGTTTTTTAAAAAATGTTTCAAATATTTGAAGTCTATATAATTTTACGCAAAATTATTCAAATATTTATTGTTCCTAATTATAATTAAAATTAATTAAAAAATATATTACTTATAATATTATTTATTATTTTTTTTTTAATTTACTCATGATATTAACTTGAAATAATTTTTAATTTATTCTAATCATGTAATCTAATGTTTATTTAACAATACTATTAGTATTCTTTACAATTCAATTCGATTCTAATTTCACAAAAAAAAAAAAAATAAAAATAGTTAAGTTCTAAAATAGACAATTAATGGTTTTTAAATTATAGAATTTCATACATTTTATTTATTTTTATTATAACTTAGATTGTCTTGAGGTAATAAGTAGGTATTACCAGAATTCGAAATTCAAATTTTTTATTTTCACTTTATTATTGAAAAAGAGAAAAATACTTCAAATGAAAGAGAGAATTTCTATTTCTATTCTTTCTAATATGTTTTGTTAATTATTTAGGTACTTAATGTTGAGACATTTGTTAAATTTGTATTTTGCTGCAATATGAATAGTAGATTAAATTTGGGATCTGAAATAATTATATTTCAAGAAATACTAAACACAAATGTTCGAACACAATTATTTTTATTTTACTGTCAGATTTAATGCTTAGAGCAAGCTCATAAAACATCTATTAGAAACAAAAGCTTTCGGTATTATTGGGCAATATTAATTATCATTCAGTGACATTAGTACAATTCGGCACCGCAGTAGAATAGTTATATCTTACTGTTAGTTGAATAGATAAAACATACTGTTAGTATATTACAAAAATTTACAATATATTAAAAGACTAAGTTAATACTAATTATAAAATTTAAAAATTATTAAGATGAAAGAAAAACGAAAGCAAAAAAATAACGGACGAGCAGGAAAAAAAAAGAAAAACAAAAAAAATTAATTTGGTAGTTAGCATTATTACAATTTACGTACGCTTTTAACAGTCCCGAGATGTAAGAAAATACATCTTATATGCAGTAATAATTGATATTTCGATTTAAAATGCAAAAGTATAGATTCATAGCGCTTGTTTGCTTGGAAAAAAGTTATTTACTGCACCGGTTATGTTATAAATTTGAGTTGAATAAAATCTAGCCAAGAGAATTTTTATTCTTGGATCTGAAAGCGTTAACCTAATAGAAATATAATTTATTTTTATGTTGTATTATACAAATCTTACCTCAATAAAATTAACTTCTTTTAAATTCTAACTATACTAATATTACTACTTGAATTAAATATAAGTAATTGAACGTTTTTGGATATCGAAATAGACAATTTACTCGTGCATGTTGCAAGTGTTGAAACGCGACAATTGAAATATGTTACTTTACTAGTTTCAGTTACTCCTAATTATATTGATAAGTGATAGCTAGCATTTGGTCGATTTAAGTATTTATATTTTATATAACAACTACTATATTAACTACACATAACTAACTATATTTATTAAATAAATTGTACATAAGACTTTAGAGAGATTAGTCTTTTTACTATACAATTACAATATTCAATTCAGTTTGATTTGGTTTAATTTAGTTTACACACATATAAAGCTATAGTGAACAATAAAAACAAAAAAAAAAAAAACAAAAAAAAATGTATATATTATATAAATTTAAAAATATTCTTATATACTTATTATACTTAATTTAAAATTAAAAAAAAAAAATTTCCCTAGGATCAAATAATTGTTTTATTAATTATTTATTTATAATCTAATAATTATTATTAGTTCTTCTTAATTAATCCACAATACTCCTAAAAAGCTCTTGGAAACACAAAATCTGAATTTTAAAACTGTTTCAAATTTAAATTCAGTTCTTAAAATTTTCTATCAAAACTTTACAGTTTCGTATTTATATGTAAATTGAATAGACTCCGCCGTGTATATTTTAAAAATAAAAACTGAAATAAAAAATATTTTGATTGGTTGAAATTTTTATATCTGAAGAAAGAATTTTAAGTCTGAAGAAAGAAAAATTTTGAAATTCTAGTTTAATTTATACAAAAGTAAATTGAAATATTTCTAATTTGTTCATAACATCTATGGATTTATATACAAAATTTACAGTACTAAATTGAATGTTATTTTAATTTATACTTACGTGTGTATTAGTTTTTCACGTGTAATTTTTACAATTAAAGAAAACAAATTATATTAAAAATATTTGCAAATTTATTATAGCTATAATAATCATTACTATTAGTTTGTTTTATGTTTTCATTACAATTTTCGTACTAGTCAATACGTTAATATATTTTTAATTAGCCACCTACTTTGGTAATCATGTACATTGTACATTATATGTCAAAACATGTGAAATTTGAAAATTGAAACAAAAAATCGAATCATCAATAATAATATGATACATACCTTTAAATACAGGTAAGATACGATTTTCATTAATTATATATAGTTAGTACCTACCAGTAAAATGATGAACTTCAATAAAAACAAAACATGTAACTAGTTATATTATATACTACATTTCCTTGTATATATATATATATATGTATGTACAACTATACTTTTAGTACATGGCTAGTATACTTTGTTGTAATTGTTATAACTTTAATCTGGTAGAAAAACAAAACTTGTATATGATGGGACTTCGTTATTTGTATGTATATGAGTCTGTCTTACACATTTGATACAAAATGGCAAAATACAAAAAAAAAAATGTAAAATGGAAAAATTATTTGTTATTTTTTCACTTTAAAAGAAAATCTATCTTTGGTAGATATATATGTTTAAATGTATATATATTTCAGTATTCCAAGGTAGTTGTAGGTGGGTGGTTGGTGTTTTTTTTTTTTATTTTCAGATTGTATTCCATATGTACATAATACACATACTTACATTTATATGATTTATTAGTAAAATATTATATAATTGACAGGTAACATTTGTTTAGATATATATGTGTATATTATATAGATATATATATTATGTTTGGAGATCTTAAATATTTTGCGGAATAAATTTTAAATTGCGTATTATGTGCAAAAATTTATGATTGATTTCCAGTAGTTGAATTTGTTTTATTAATGAAATTATATTAGAAAACAAAAATAGAAAAAAAGATCAGAATTACTTAAAAGTGGGTAAGAATGTGATTTTTGAATTTTTAATACTTTATTATTGTGATTATTTGTATTTATCTCTTTCAAATATTAATACAATAATTTAAATTAAGTATGTATTCGTAAAATATAATTTGAGAAATTCTGCTGCAACTATTATATGGTATATTAAATTAGTATTACATATATACAATAGAAAATAGGAACATCTTACTATTGGGAAATTATTAAATTTTGTTTTTGTAGTTAAAAATTTTAAATTAAAAAAAAAATTATTTTTGTTTTCTCTTTTTGAACCTTAATACTGTTTGTTTTGTTGCCCGTAACTTCTTCAAATAGATCTTAAGACTGTTTGTTTTGTTGCCTGCGTTGTAATCGGTGATAACCTATTTAAATTCAAATTAACCTATTAAAAGTCAGCACGGTAACCAAAATGGTTACAGTACGGTACATCGTGATAGTCTTTTGAATGTGGACATGTCTTAAGGCATTTGGTTGGCTTGAGTCGTGTACTCATGAATCAAAAATGGTTGTTATAGCTTTAAATCCACTTTCGTTTTTCAATGACAATCATTCTATTATAGATTGACTAATAAATTCCTTCTCGCCGTACTCTGTCTTATTACAATATTAACTTCTGCGGGGAGATTTTTTATTAATTCTATTGATTGAATTTTGATTGATGCTATTGATTGAACGCACATATCGAATAGTAAATTAATAATGATTCTGAAACATTGTTGCTGCACAAACATAATACAAGCTTATGACAAAGTTTGACATAAAGGTCTCTTTTACAAAGTAAAATCAAACCCAATCTACACCTAACCATTATGAACAGTTAAATATGTAGTTACTTCTGAAGTAGATTTTTATTTATCAAACACAGAAGGTATTTATACAAAAATTCTTAAAGCTACTTTTCTTTTTGTTAACAAATAGCAAATACCAAATATCATAAAATCAATAAAACGTGGAATTTTTTCAAATTAAAAGTATTTTTTAAAGTCATTAAAACGCAATTATAATTATCCAAAAAATAAAATGCCTAAAATTTTTGAAATTTCCTTGGTTTGTGTCTTTGATGTATGTGTCGGTTATAGCGATCATTGAAATGAATACATAAAATTTAGAAAAAAAATATTCCTATTGTTGCCATGGTTGCAAATTTTGCTTCGTTATCTTTATAAATTCACTAAATTTGTTAAAAATTCTTCTTATGGGAAAAGCACAAGAAGTATGATATTATGGAGATATCAAGAACATATCAAGAATCTTACACAATTTCAGAGTTAGTTACTTTGAGAAATTTAGCATACGTCAACTAAATTGTTTATAAATTGTAGCTAAGTCAACTAAAGTTAACTAAATTGTTAATAACATTTTTTTAAAACTTATTAAAATCGTTATGTAAGAAGTTGAAATTGCTAGATTCTAGTTCTACCTGTTAATTATTTCTTTAAACTAACAATTTGTATCACTTATTGTAATTGAATCTTTGTCTATATGATGCAATTTTTTTATTATTAATACATATTGTAAATATTAATTAAAATCAAAAAAAAAAAAATAACTACCATCCAGCTGACTTCAAAGTCACGATGTAAATTCTTGTTTCATTAAAAAATGTAATGTTTTATAAATGCTACTGTCTTAATTTGAACAATTATTTTTAATTACTTATTTTAAATATTTGATTATAATTTTCATTTTATTAAATTATCTTTTTCTTGTTTTATTTTCAGGTGAGTTTTCTTATCATCGTAAACAAATTTTGAATAAAGTATGCTTAATAATGGGTGTAAGTTATTTGTTGTAAGTAAAATTAATTCACCTTGCGTTTGTATGTTATTATTGAAAGCGCATGAAAAAAAGTATTTATGAAATAGTTTTCCAAATCAGTTGGGAATGTCAAATTTTAAACATTTGTTAGAAGAAGCAGAACTATTTAAGCAGGAAACAGGGAAGGAAATTATTCGACTATTTTCAATATTTATGCCGTTAAATTTCGAAATTTTAACAACAATTATACTAACAAATTATAATAGATATTGAAATAAAGACCAGTTAACATTGCACTAACACTGTCCTAAAAAATATGTATTATAGCAGGTGTTCCACAAGGTTCATCACTTTCTTCCATTGTATACAACATAGATTTACAGATTTACCGAGTTCTCAAAATTGCTATTCAAGTCTATATGCAGAAGATTCTATTATCATCTTTCAAATGTCCAAACGAAATTTGAAATCAAGTGGTTTCAAAATAATTAAATAATTTGATAACAAATGGAAAATTCAAATCAATAGAGAACAATTAAATCTATTTTCTTCTCCAATAGAAGGAAATCATGTTTCTTTCTAGAGAGCTGTTTCATTTCAGAAAATCTACTAATCTTGTAGCGATTGCAGATTAAACTTTAAGTAAAATGCTTTTTTTATTTTTAAGCTAGTTTTTTTACTTAAATAAAAGGAGCGTTTCGTTCAAACCAATACCTGTATATGTCATCAGTAGGTGTAGCAGTGTTGGATTAAATAAATAAAACTGCTAGTTCAATTCTGATTAGTTTCACAACTCAGATATAAATTTAAAATAATTATAATAATATGTGAGTTATGAAAACTAAACGAAATTCCCAATTGGTAAAAGCTCTATGTTAAAAATTTACAGTATGAAAACTATATGCATTTGTTTGTAGATTTTACACAATATTAATTTTTCTAATAACTAAAATGGATAAATCCAATTTATTTACACAGTTTTTAAGTGGGAGGGTAAAAATAAATTGATTAAAAAGGGTTTGTTTGTTAAATTTTCCCTTAAAAAAATATATTATGAATATAAAAGTTTAGATAAATCTAAGTACATGATAGTTATAGGTGTATTAACATTAGTATAAGATCTTAATAATGTAAATCGTAAGGCAAACTGTGTAATGAAAAAAGACATAATAAATAAATAATAATAAATAAATAATAATAAATAAATAATAATAAATAAATAATAATAAATAATAAATAAATAATAATAAATAAATAATAATAAATAAATTATAATAAATAAATAATAATTAAATAATAATAAATAAATAATAATAAATAAATGATAAATAAATAATAATAAATATATAATAATAAATAAATAATAATAAATAAATAATAATAAATAATAAATAAATAATAATAAATAAATAATAATAAATAAATAAATAATAATTAAATATTAATAAATAAATAATAATAAATAAATAATAAATAAATAATAATAAATATATAATAATAAATAAATAATAATAAATAAATAATAATAAATAAATAATAATAAATAAATAATGATAAATAAATAATAATAAATAAATAATAATAAATAAATAAGAATAAATAAATAATAAAAATAAAAAATAAGAAATATTAATTCAGTTGGGCTATATTTTGTCGGAAGAAAAAACAACCACAATTATGGTCTTAAAGTTAACAAACGAATCAATATAAGTAGGGTACTTTCCGTTCTCCGCAAGCTTTTAATCTCGCGTTTCAACTGCTCAAACAAAAATCCATACGTACGTTTCCAATAATACAAAAAATAAGCTTGTGAAGTTAAGTAACGGAATAGTATGAACACAATAGGAGAAAAACGAAGAAATTTCGTTTCAGGTTCAATTCTCAACCCTGAAATGATTTCGTTTCAGGTTCAATGATCAACCCTGAAAAATGTAATTAAAAAAATTTACATAAATCTAGCATAGTTTTTCGAAAAAATAGTAAAGACAACGAAATAACGTCTGGAACCTTTGTATTACGCAAATGAAAATCTCGTATTCCGAACTCCGTATTCCGAGCGTTACTCCGAAATAAATTTCGGTTTCGATTTCTTGATTAACGGCTTAGTTATTCCATACAATAATGTAAAAAAATTAATACTAATAAACCTGCGTCATTTGACATGTTTACCAATGTCCAAAAATATTAAAATAAAATTTAAAGCAAAAAATTACAAAGTAAAGTTTTTAAACTAAATAACTTCTAAAAAAAAAAATTCAACCGAAAACTCCACGTTTGGAGATTTTAATTTCAATTTTGTGGATATTTCTCTTGGCATTTCATTTTATTAATTTTTTTTGTTTATTTTTTTTTTGTTATTATTTTTTGTTATTATTAATAAAAACTTTTTTGTGGTTTCATTTTTATAGAAAAAACGAAAACTCAAAAATTAAAAACCAACATGAAGTCGTTGTTGTATAAACTTGACAACTGCTTATTCATTTTTTTTTTTTTTTTTATTAACGTGTCATTGTTACTGCCTTTCTTTTAAATCTCATTTTTGTTTTTTTTTCTTATTTGGTGAATAAAAAGGACATTTATGAAAAATAAAAGGTTCGGTATAGAAAATATATCCTGCATAAAAAAAAAAAAAAATTTTGAGAAAATGAGATGAAATTTAAAAAAATGAAAATGTTGACATGTGGCCAACGCCTCCAATGATTTATTAAAAAACAAAAAACCAAAAAAAAAAGAACTGTTTTATCAAATTTTTATATTTCATGATAATTTTTGCTTGTTTGCAGATTATTTTAAAAATTGATGATCTAAATATGTACAATATAAATAATATACTCGTATCTCCACAGGATATATTTTAATTGACATAAAAAAAAAAATGTTAATAAACTAAATAAAATATATATATGGTGTCGGCGATTCTAATATGGTATAGTGTTTAATTTTGTGGACCCATATTCATAAATATTTCAAATAAAATGTTTACAAATTTGAAACTGTCACTACTAAAACATTAAGTATGCATGAAGTAAAGTGATTCCAGTTTACTTTCACAATCAGTTCAGAATACACAACAGATTAATTTTCCTAGAATTTAACTACAAAAATATATTACAGAAAATTGTGGTGTGATTTATAAAAGTTTGAACAAAGTTAATACGAATTTTGACAAATTTAGAGACCTATTTTTGATTAGTTGATTTAATTTGTATTATCACATACACACACCTAATCATTTACTATTATGTTAATCAACTATAATTAATCTTATCATTATGTATTTGATATGCCGTGAAATATAACTTTAATTTACTCCATCTACTCTTGATAAATTAATGAATTAGTAAAAAAAATATTTAAGTATCTGCATCACAATGATAATAGTATCATCAAAGCTGTTGTGACAACACAAATAAATAAAAAAAAAAACAATTCTGAGATAGGTAGAAAGGTGAAGTCGTCATTTTAGTTTCTTCTGGAAAAGAAGAATTAACATTAAGGTTGTGTGCCTAATGAGATGACTAGAATTCTAATTGGGACAGATGTTCATATATAAATTAGAATTTTATTTAAAATTGACTAATTTAAAATTACCCTGGCTTGTGTTTTTGAATTAGTTAAATCGAAATGTTTCTAATTGATGACAGTTCAAATGTAATTGAAAAACATATAATTCAAACATAAAAGTTGTCAATTTAATTTTGTCAATTCAAATTGTCAAAAACTGTCCATTTGGTGATTAAGGAGTTAAAATTAGTACTAGTATTCACCCGCTTATCAAAATTCGAGGAAGTCTCAATTTCATTATGAATTATTGTTGTTTATCCCTTCAATTTAAGAATTTTCTATTTCAGTATCTCTATAAGAGAGCTCATACTGCATACGAATACCATAAATAGGTGTTAATAATATAATTTTTTATTGATTTATCTTAGACAACAACCGCAATACGTAATAATTTATTGAAAAAAAAAAATAATAAATTTAAATTTAATTCTGTCGACGAAAAAAAGAAACTGTGTAATTTGGCGAGTTGCGGCAATTTGATAAATTAAAATTGTTGTATGTTAAAATGTATGTGTATATACTTATACATGGATGAAATGTTAAATTAAAATTTCTAATTTAAAATTTTGAAAAAATATTTGTTTCCATTTGTACCAATGTACCATTGTTTTTTCAATATACAGATTAAATTTTCAAGTACCATTGTTTTTTCAATATACAGATTAAATATAATGATTAATCTTTTATTAGGTACACATCTTTAAGCGCGATAATAGAGTTTACTGTTCGGAAATCAAATCAAATCTATGTCAAAACGCGAATTAATCAAAGCTATAATTTTACTTATTATTTTGTTTAATTAAATTAATCTTTAAATGAAGGATTCAGCTTTATTAAGGATTCAATTTTTTTATATCAATAGATAGGTAGGTAGTAGGTTAAGGACAAGACAGTGATACAACATAACATAATTTGTTCTAGTGTAATGTACTACAATTTGAATTATGATGAACCAAATAAATTCTATATCGATTTTAAATTAATATAGACAATGCCCAGACAATGCTGAGTTACCATTTCGCTTAGGAAATTTATATTTGTGATTCCAAAAGAAAAACACGACTAAAACAAATGTAACCATGACATCGAACAATGAAAAATCGGAGGTAGAACTATGATCATTCAATTAATAATGTTATAATCGCTTTCCATATGATTTTACTTGACTAAATAAAGGTTGTGACTTATTGGTTATTCTCTTTTTAGAAAAAATTTAAATATCTACCAAAATAAAAATTTATAATCCTTAGTAAAATTAAATCGTTGACTTAAATATTAATTAATAAAAATATAGATATTTAATTATTATAAAGAAAACCCTGTAAAATGTCCTCGAATAAAGTTTTCCATTAAAATAATAATAGTAAATTATTTCTTTACACTTGTGTATTATGTTTTTTATATTGTAATGTACAGATTACGATAGGAAAATCTATTTTAAAATAGATTTTTTTTTAATAACTAATAATTATTTCTATGCATTTTGTATATTATGTAAATAGATTTTGTATAAAAATATATGTGCATATGAATAATACTTTTTATATGTGTGCAGATTTCAATGGAACATATAGTTGCTGCATTAAATTTATTTGTAATGTATTTGTAAAATATCCTTGTACAAAAACAAAAATAAATATTTTCCTTTCATAATATAGATTTACAAAACTATACTTTGGTAATTTTAAAATATATTTCTTTAAAGTATTTGTAAATATGTAGTATGCATATATGAGAATGTGTTTATAACGAATTAGTGTGAGTGAAAATTTTTAGAGAATGTATTCGTGTGTAAGCTTACTGCAGCATTTATTGTCTTGGTCAAGGGAAAATGTTTGCCTTGGAATTTTGTTTTTATTTTCTATTAATATAGAATTTCAATGTCGTCCTTGATAAAACAACAAAAAAAAAACAAAAAAAAAAAAATAATAAAAAGTAAATTATCCTTTGTCTGCAATTTTTTTTGTGCTTTTTTGTTTTATATTTTTTTTTTAGTTTTTTTTTTGTTAATTTTTTTTTGTCGTAGTGTTGTTGTGTTGAAAAAGTTGTGTACATATATTATATATAGAGATATTATATACATTGTGTATATATATATATGATGATAAAAGCCATATCAATTTAACAGCACACCCTTTTTATGTTATTTTTTTTTTTTTTTTAGTTTTTATTTGGGTTGTCTTGACGTTTATAAATATATTTCAGAAGGATTTGTAATAAATCTTCAAAAAAAAAAACAAAGCATAAAAAAAAAGAAATAGTTAGGGAGGGTTGAGATATTGAAAAATTAATTAGGGAAATGAAGAAATTAAGAGCTGACTGAATGACTGTTGTTTTTAATTTAGAAATTTATTATAAAAATAAAAATAGAAATATTTGATTTCTCTTTTAAATTCCAATATGAAATTTCAAAACTTTTTGGTTCGGAAGCAAACAGTTTCATTTTTTTATATATTAAGTTATGAAATTCTGATGACTATTGAAACCGTAACTTTTTGAGTCACTAATTTTGTTTTCTATCTTCATATAAAAAAAGTAAGTGATTCAAAGTAACTTGGACTGGGAATCTTCATATAAGAAAAAAATAAATTGTTAAAATGTGACTGGGATACCTAGGTAGTTATGAGTTCAGTTTTAAATTTGGGTTATGGATAAAAGTTCGTATTCCAATAACTTTTAAAGGAATGAATGAACCCAATTTCATTTCATTATGGTTTAGGTACCTTTAATTAAAATTACTTTCATTAATTGATTCTCGTGTTTATATTTTTATCTACCACTATTTTTTATTCTACCAAACTGCAGAGTTTGGTTTGATACTCATAATTTTTTTGAAATTCATTTATTGCAAAAAGTGAAAGCAAAAAAAACAGTAATTTTTATTTAGAGAAGGAAATAACTGATACTTAAAACAAAGTATTTGTTAACTCCGTTATTTTTTCTTTTATTTACTAAAAAGGCCTTAAGAAATTAGTCAATTCTTCAATATTTTGTATGGTTGTACTGATCGTTGTCATTTCAATTTTGACATTTAAATTTTTATTAATTCATTGCTTATTTTGAAATCAGTAACAGTATTTCTTTATTTTTGAAAGTGTATATCTGTTTAAATTTTTATGTCTGTATCACAATTGGTTTTTGAAATATTCATGATAGCTGCTAGGAGTTGGCTGTTGTCATTAAATTTTGATCCCATATTCTTTTGTCAGCTTCCCTGGATGCTGAAGAAATTTTTCCAGCTTCCCCCGGATGGAATATATGTCTGATATGACATCTCAAAGAAGTATTTTGTAAGGAAAGGGTTTAGGCTTTCTGGAATAATTTTTTTGTATTCCATAATAGAAGAGGCTAAGTGATAAAACTCTTTTCGTAAGCAGCACCAAGTTTAGCGTTGATAACCCTGCCTTTAAGCATTTATATATTAAATACAAAATAATATGCTTAACTCGTAAAATTCAATTTATATGTCGTCTAATTAAAACAGTGTTAGTATTTTTATTGTACCTAAGACTGTGTGTGCATGTATTAAAGAAGTCTGTATGTTAATTCCAGAAAGAAATAAAATTTCAAAAATCACTTGTCTTCATTTACGTCTAACTTATGATGTTTATTGATTTATTAAATTTATAGAATTATAACCAGTTTTTATTTTAACTTCCATCACCTCTCATTGAAAATAACAAAGGATAAAAAGTAAAAAAAAACATAATATTATTTAGAAATTATTTGGGACTGATTGATTCCATGTATGATTAGAAATAATTACATTTTCATGTTGTTCTATATAATTAAATTAGGTACATACACTGCCCTGTGATCTATGTTATACTATATATCAGATTTCAATATAAAACTGTCCTATATCTTTTGTGTGTTTAATATTTAGTCCAAATATAATGTTTTCTGTTATGATCAAAATGCCTAATAATATGGCAGTGATAAATTTTCATTTTTGAAACATTTTAATGACAATAATAAATATTTTAATTATACATACATAATTTAAAAATGTTATTTTTTGTTTCCAAATTTCGCATTATTGAAGAGAAGAATCAATATGTCAAAAGAAGACCCACAGGAACTAAATTAAGGATATAAAAATAATTTTTATGTCAAAAGAAGGCCCACAGCAGTTTAATTTAGGACTATAAAAATAATTGTTTTGGTTTTTTATTGTATGTATGTGCATATATTTTGTCCATTTGAATATGTCGAGTCAATACTTTGAAATTACGTTTAAGTTCCAATAATTTAACATGGTTTCTTACAAATCTATCAACTTTGCTTTGATGATAACTTTCAATTTGTATCTGAAATTTACAAAAATTTATTAGACAAATTTAAATTTAAATATTATGATTAGTATTTAGAAGAAAAATTGAAATAAGCCCTTTAATTGAAAATGTGGGAGCTAAGGCTATGTCTATATTTACCATGTGAGGCAGGTTTGTAGGTACGACTGTAGGTGGTATGTTTGTAGGCGGAAAATAAATTAGTACTTGTGCTTTTTTGATGCCACTACTTGAGCAACCTATGACCGACCTATGAATCGAGTGATAAATTTGTTGTTGTTTGTGGTTTTATGGGATTATTATAGGTCAAAAAACTCAGTACTAACCTAAATCAGTGTGATTGAGTAAGTCAATTAGATAACTGATTTTGCTCATTGTATTCAAATGCTTCAATCTAATCTTTATCAGTGCAACTGCTTAGTAGTTTAACTTCCTATCGGCCTACGACCTAAGACTAAAAATTATAACTAACACTATTGAGTCTTTTAGTTGAATACAAATTTATAATATTTCTATTATAAGCAAATTATAATTTGAAATTGCATTTATCTTTTATTATTGAAATAATGTATTTTGAACTTCTGACAACGGAAAAGCAAAATGAGAAGCTCGTCATGTATTTTAAGATTTTATTTCATGTTATTTAAAGTTATAGGAAAAAATCTGTTGTGAAACAAAATCACTTGTTAAAAATCAATAGTAATTAAAACTAAGTTATTTGTTCGATTATCTAAGTGATCTTGGTATACTAGTCTATAATATAATGTATACCTATAAACCTCTAATATAAAATTGTAAACATTTTGATTACATGGCATTATAGCATCATATTTCATTATAGAACTATTATTTTGTTGGTACATACTAATATTTATTTATGATAAAATTCAATTGTTTAAATATGTAAAAAGAAAAAAAATTGTTTGTCACATTTTGAATAGCAATTTCATCTTTTCATTAAATTTAAATAATGAATTTTTGATTAACTATATAACAAAATAAAAATAAAAATTTCCATAAAGTACTTAAATTAAATTTTAGCAATTGAAAATATCAAAGTATCCATTTCATTTTCATTATAATAATATTCTTGGTTTGGGATTCATTTCTGTATTAAATAATTTTTGTTATTAAATATGTATAAAAAAAAATTACTTTTTTTTACACGTGCCGCCGAAAATTATTGTTCCTTTCTACATTCATACATACATAATCTAAACCAAAGAATAGAAACCCTAAATAAAGAAACCCACTCACAAATTAAAAAAAAATATTAAAAGTAAACTCTGATACAAATCTATATAATATATTATTTATAAGAATGTATATACAATAATATTATGTATACGAGTGTTTATGAGTTATTATTTCGATGATTAGAGTAGTCATCTATCATTCCCAAGCTAAAACACAAAAAACAAAATCAAGAATAATAATAATAACAATAATAATTATAATAATAATAATAGTAATAACTGGTAATAATAAAATCGATTCAAACTTCTAATGACTTTCTTTAAAGTTTAGAATATCAAATATTTTTGTTTTGTTTTTGTAAATTAGGTACGTATCCGCCCTCTTCTTTACATACGTACATTGTACACTAACTTGTCCGTTAAATTAACGTTAAATTATATGAATATATTTAACTCCTTATAACTTTTTTTCTTACTACGATTTATAGAATTTTGAATTTTAAATTATTTTTTGTACTAAGTTGGACAATGTTGCAAATGTAATGAAAATGTTTTTAAGAATTATTTTGCCAGTGATAAAATCCTGATTATGTAATATCCTGTTTCATTGATTGTCAAAAATTACAGTTTTTTTTTTCTTGTCGTTAGAGAAAAGAGAACGAAAGATAAAGGCAGAGAAGGAAAATATAATATATTTAAAATGGTTTTAGGAAAAATGTCCACTGGACAATTTCCCGCACAGAAAAAAAAAACCATATAGAAAATTGTTTATGCAGAAAATTCCTAATAAATTATGTATTCCTTGCCTATAATTGTTTTAATTTTATTTTTGCTGATGATTTTCGTAAATAATATTACTGTCTGAAAGAGAGAAGAGATATTGTTTGAAAACGTTTCGTAATCCTAATATAAGTTCTTTAATCACATACAATTTCTGCCGCCTCAAATCCCTACTACTTATTTATTGAAATCTTGTTTTTTACAGACAGCAGGTAAATGTAGATGATAAGATTAAACCGTCAGCGAAAACTTAAGTAACACTTGTAATAAAAACTATAACAGTGTGGGCATTGTTTCTACGCATTATGTGGCGTGGGCAATATTCTTGTGCGTATTCTGCAATGGACAATATTATTTTGGACTTTTTTTCATTGGCCATTTTTCTGGTTAGCATTTAAAATATACAAACATTTTAATTTGAAATATTTAAACAACTTGCTAATTTTTTATTTTTTTAACAGCTGGCAGTTGTCAAATAAAAAGATTTCAATTTAATTTTAATTGAGATATTTGAAAACTAGCCCTGGGGCTTATTCATTTTGAAATAATTGAATTATTTTTAATCCGTTCTTTTACACAATTAGTTTTAAAAGTGTAGACAATTTTTATGTGGTTATGTTGTATTTGCAATTCTCTGTTCGCTCGAGAAATACATCTTATAGTGTTATTTTGTGGGTACATAAAATAAAGTTGTGGTAGAATTTACCAATTGTATAAATGTTTCTCTGATAATAAATTTTTTTTTTTATAAATATATCAGATCCATTTATATCCATTTTGTTTATTAAAATTTTTTGTTAATAAAAATTAACCCTTATCAAGTGCGATATAATGAGCGGCCTGGATATTATGTAGAATCAAATTAGCAACTTACAAAAACATTTGATTCAGTAGATAGAACTATCATGCTAAGAATTCTATACCAATATGGGGTGAAAGGTAAAGAATACAAATGGTTTGATAACTACTTTATTAACAGAAAAAGTCAAGAATGTGAAATTGACTTTGGTGTAATCCAAGGTCCTCTCCTGTTTTCAATCTATATAAGTACCTTCTCAAATTTCAAGCTATATGGTAAACCATTTATGTATGCAGATGATATAGTTGTTATATATAATGAAAACACATGCACAAATTTCATTAATATTCAATATACAATCACAGATCAAGTGAGATATAATTTCTAAATTAAAAATAGTTCTTAAAAATAATCTTATTAGTATTTAGCCAAGTGATAATTTGATTTAGTTTTTATAACTCACATATTGGTTTCTATGAAATTTATATATGTATGAGTTTCAAAAGTTTTCAAATTCAAACTATAGGTCTCGGAACTGTATCTAGTAGTTCAACGAACACTATTATACCAACTAATGAATTCCAGTAGTGTTGGTGAACGAAACATTCCTTAAATTTTAATTTTTATCTAACAGACGTATTATGTTGTGAAGTATTATGATAGCATAACTTTATTTTATTTTCAGTGATCAAACCAAATTGTATTTCAAATTCCAATTTTAAAGGATAATTGAAAACAAAAACTTTTGCCTGAGGGAATTTGAACCTTGATCTTCTGGTTAGTGTAGTTGACAAAACATAACGGTTGGCAATGTAATTTTTTGTTTTTTTTTTTATCATCTTGACAGTAACTTAGGTAGAATCACCTTTTCGTCCTTAATTAAGTACGGTACTGCAAGTTTACACTACAATATCTACAAATATTTCAAGTATTCATTTAGCAAATTACTGGCCTATCAATTCATTAAATGTGGAAAACTACTTCTATTGTCAAGAACTAAGCCTTCTTAAATAGAACAGTTTTATTTTATTTAATTTGTTACCAGATTATATTCTCAATTATTTTTTTGTCATTTATTTTATCCTAATGAGAAAGGGTACTGCACCAGATCGAAAAACCCATAAAGTATTTTTTTTTTACTTCATCGGGAATCGAACCTGGGACCTTGGTTGAAAGGCAAGCGGTCTACCTATTGCGCCGTCCAGCGTGTGATAATGTATATAAAAATAGAAGAATTCTGTGTTCAGTGTTGAGTATCAGAATTCCAAGTGTCATATTAATGAATTGAGGGTAAATAAAAATAAAATGAATGAAAAAGTGGGGCGTACTTATAATGAAATATTTGACCAAAATTACTTGACCAAAGTCGTACATTTTGACTTTGACGAAATGTATAGTTTTTTTTTTTTTTTTTTTTTTTTTCGTGGATTGGTGGGAATCTTCATAGACACAATGAGCCCCGTAGCTTCCATTAGAAATGTATAGTTAATACAAAAAAGTTTAGCGAAATAAGTGACAGTGCAGGATATGCTGTCAGATTTATGCATACAGTGAAGCTAAACTTCGACATAATGAAATTGTAAAAATGATATTTCAACTGAATGTGAAAGTAATAAGAAATTATTCAGGTTATCAAATCAATTATGTAATAAAATTCTAACGGATTGCAAGTTATAGAGAAATTTCCGGTAAATTTTTTCAAGTATGGTAACATTGTATGTAAAGAAAAGAAATGTAAAGTATGTGTACGTTATAAATTGATATTTATTTATATATATAATTGTTTTTTTTTTTTACTTTTTCTTCTCTCCCTCTATTTCTCGTTCTCTTTTCTTTCGTCTTTATTTGACAGGACTATTTTTAAATAAATTCTTAATGAATATAAAATATAACTATTATATTAAAAAATACCTTCACATATTATTTGTTTGTATATATATAATATATATAAATGGCGTATGTCCTTCATTTTTTATGACGTGTTATTTTTACATGTTTCTAGGACATAATTTTTCTTTCTTTTATAATTTTCAGTTATTTTCCATTGACAGCTGAACTATTGTTTGTCTTTTTCTTTAGTTATAAAAGTTTTTTTTTTTATTATTTTTTTATGTATTTTCTGTGATTGTCTGGTCTTTATGGTGCCATAAATTCTTATAATAAGAATAAAAAAAAAACGAAATCTGCCCGCATTAACTTGGTTTTTGAGAATTGCGGTTGTAATTTGGTAGCCCTGGCGGCTTAAATTTTTTTTTTAATTTTTTAAAATAATTTTCATAGAAGAATCTAAAAAATGAGTGTGGTTTGAAATGAAATGATTGAGTTAGTTATTTTATTTCTATGTTTAAATGATTTTGAACTAATTCATTATCTTAATGTTATGAGAACTCTAGAATTAAACGTGTACAAGCTGCAATTACTTAAAGAAAAACTTATTACGCAGTCATGTAGGTACTGAAGTAGAAAATCTAATTTACCTCTTAGTAATTTCTGTCTAACAATGTATATCAATATTCTACAGTTTTATTAAGTCTATTAAGTGATCTGAGAGTTTATATAACTGATGTTCAGAATTTCTATTTTCTCTAAGATTTGATATTCAGGTAATATCTCAGACGAAAGTGTGCGGGGACAAAATCCGTCAGTAATTTTAATTCTGATAATTTAAAACTGTTAGCTAATTTCTTATTATAGTTTATGTAGGCGGCTCATGTGTCTTACTCTTGTTATTTTCAGTGTGTTATATTTAGTTTTCGTTAGCAGTAGATATCAAGCGTATATCAGTAGATGCCTCCGGCCAATCCTAAACATTCCTTAGCCATAAACAATTTCCAACAGAACGCTGTAGCACAAAACAAATCAAAAGCAAATAGTTAGACGTGAAAATGGGACAAATTAAATGGCTTTGGATCGGGCATACTCTGAGGAAACCTGAAAATAAAAATTGCGAAACAATTTTTCGAAGTAAATCTTCAGGGTATACGTTGCGTTGGAAGACCGAGAAAAACATAACAGTCTTAGCCGAAGCAAGTACCCAAAAAACATGTGGCCACAGCTGAAGAGTATAGTGTCGCACAAGTAGACACATGGAAGGGCTTTATCTCCGTCCTATGTCCAACTAATGAGATTGCAGGACAGTGATGATGATAATTAGTTTTCGGAGTTTATTTAGTAGTTCCTATTGGCACTAAATTCCTAGTTTGATTTTCCTAAATTCCTATTGTATTTAAGAAGGGCACTAATTAAATTTTATTTGTACATGTATGTAAGTACATTGTTTTCCATTATTCTAAAGAAAAATTATTAGACATCAAAAGAGATCCACAATTTAAATGTCAGGTATATAATTAATAATTTTATTAAGTTATTTTTATTAATATATTTATTTTTTATAAAGCTTGTTTCAAAGTTTGATTGGTGAAGTAAATGATTAGCGCGAACTGGTTTCATGCACTTAAAAAAACATTTTGAGAAGTTTTATTTTTTAGTACTGATGTTAGCCAATTTCTTTCATTCTCATTTACTTGAACAAATCTTGACGCTGTTGCTGACATTATGAGCTCGGCTATTGAATATAAATTCAAAACAATTCCGGTTGATATAAATCTTAGTATTGACTGCTCTTTCTTTCATGAGTAAGTAGTAAACAGAAATTTTTAGTTAGTCCATTGTAAAATATTTTCGTTCATTTTGTTGGGTTTGTAGCTTGATCGATTCATTATTTGTATTGCTTGCATCGAAGTATTTAAACAAATTTGTTCACATTCGTTAATAGAACAAAACTTGTACATAATTGTCTCTAGATCAATTATTATTTTGTAGGTACATATTAGAACATATTTGATAGCACATACCCAACAAACCATGAGAATCGTAAAATTATCGCGGAAGTATCCCCTAGCAGAATGTAATTGTTCGCCGCAAATTCATATTTTATTCTTCTGCGATTCATTAGTATTATGAAAAGGTTGACATCGCCGGGACAATCGTAAATTGAATCGCATTAGCTTCCCCGTGAAGAAGAAAATACGAATGTTTAGAAGAATAAATAGCGAATGTTAAGAAGAATATAATATGAGTTCATATATGAAAGATGTGCGAATGTTTAGAAGAATAAAAATAGAATTTTTAGAAGAAGATAATATCTGTTTCAGGGAGCTATAAACTATAGGGACTATAAAACTAATAATTTCCAATAAAATTCATCAAAATTTAATTATTAATATTTATTTATTATAAATATTTAAGGTTATTTTATTTTTTACATTTTTTTATACATTAAAAAATTTTGAAGTTTGTACTTAATGCCTGAAATACATGTGCAGAACTATGCATGCATCGCAGCAAAAATAAATTAGAATGTATGGTTTTATATGGAACCAATCACATGTAATTCTGCACGCAGTGCGTTTTGATACAAGATATCTCTATTTCTAATTTTTGCTGCGCAACGGCAGAGTTACCAACACGAAGGATTGTAAAAATTGTCATTTTACTCATACTAATAAAAAAATAATGACAAACGTCATAAAATTTGTTTAATATTTACATATTTATTATTATTTTTTGTGGTAAATAGGTTATAATCAATTTTGTAAAAATTTATATTAAATTAAGGTGCCTATTATGTATTTCGATAACGATTACGATTTGATCGAACGAAATGTCAAAATGTAAAATTGCCATTATGTATTACGATATCGTTCAGAAATTGTCGACGAAATCGATAAAGTTTATCGATGTAAAATTTTACCACGAAAGAGACATCGAAAGAGAGATTTTGTACAAATTATTTCAATTTTGAATTGAAAAGATAAAATAAAAGAGATACAAATATATTTTATTTATATTGGACATTATATTATTTTATTTATATTAGACACTTGATGTTTTATTTTATATTTATGATATTTTTTGAAATAAAAATAAATTTAAAAGTTGAAATGAAAGTAGGTATTATACTTTATTCTACATAATAATTTTTTATTGAAATAAATTTTAATAGGAATGAAAGGCCTGTTACAAATAGACTGCAATATGAAAAGTTATAGTGTAAATAATGAGACACCATTATAAATTTTCCAAAGAGGTACCAGGATATCTTGTAATCACAAAACCAATTACCTGATTATGATCACATATCTAAAAACAAAAACTGTTATAATAATGTAAACTAATTACAATAAAGTATAAACTTATCAGAATTGCATTAATGCTAAAAAATCCCTTTCTACTATAACATAAATGTTGTACGTTTTGCTTCGGTGATTTAATTTGAATAAGCTTTCCATCTACTGCTCCAATTATTTCAGTAATTCTGCTTTAATCATAAAAATAATGTTTGCCAATACATATAAAACTTCTTTAAGAACAAAAAAAAATTAGCTGTGCTAGTCCGACATGGAAATCATTTCCTACGTTGAAAATCATTTGCTTGGTACAAACCGCACAGAATCTTAATACACTAACCAATTTAATTATATTTGGAATCGACGTATTACTTATTGGCTATTTCAATTTTTGTCCTAATTTAACAATTTTAATAATGTAGATAATAACTCATCAAATTTATGTTTAAATAACATACGTATAATCTTCCAAATCTAGTGGATTAGAATAATCCCGAATATATGTTCGCTTGTTTTTTAATTCTGCAATTTGATAGCGTTTTTCAGCACTATCAGAAATTGAAAAATTTAACTCTGCTCAAATCATTTTATTTATAAAAACTTATAATTTTATAATTATATTTTATTTAAACACTTCAACTTATTTTCAACTTAAAATTTTTAAATATAACATTATTGTTTTGTTTTTTTTTCGTATAATAATTTGAATTTGACAGTTAAAGAATGAAACATATGTCATTTTCATCGTAGATTTGAATTTTACAATGGCAGCATTATTAAACACTTTCGATCAAATTTTCGTCGAAATACATAATGACACTAACGATCACAATCGAATAACTTTAACGATAACGATGAACGATTCGATTAATTTCGATCGAAATACATAATAGGCACCTAAGTAATTGAAGAAAAACTAATTAATTTGAAATGAACGAAAATTTCCCTAGTCCATAGTCTAGATTTTCTTTCTTTTTTGTTGCAATATTCATCATAAATTTTTAAAATATTTAGATATAACAAAATATATGCACAACAAACTAGCATTAATTTATTCATATAATTATATTTTGTGACATTCATGTGATAGATAATAAAATATGTGATTAAAATTTTTTCAAAAATTATTAAATTAAAACTTTTATTAAACACTTTTAATAACATTTAACTTTAAAATTTTTCAAAAATAATTTTATTTTGTATTTTATTACTATACAAACAAATTGTATGTGTATCAATGGCGGCAATTATCTACATTATTTCAAAACAAAACAATTTTTGACAAATAAAATATTCACATGTGTCTGGCACGCAGTATGCATGCATGAATTCTGCACATGTATTGCCCACTTAACACGTGTGCTTTAAAAAATTACTGAAAATATTTTCATATACATATATGAAAAATAGATTCAAAATGGAGAAAACAAAAATAAACATTAATGAAACGTAATTAATTCGCTTTTAATTCTTCCAGGCGAACATTCGCATAAAGTTCATCCGAAGAATTTGTATATGTTTCTTCTTGAAGAACACGTTCTTCCTATGGTTTGTTGGGTAAATAAATATAGTTTATTGTTTGTTGTTTTCAGATAATCAGATGTTGTTGTTGATAATCAGATTTGTTTTTAGTGATATGTTTAGATTTATGGAATAAAAGTCAAGTTTCCTTTCACTAATCATTTGTATTTATTTTGCAAATATCGATATTTCGGAAGCAACTTACTTCCATCATCAGTGCTTTGCGACTTTATTGTACTATTGGATATTTTATATATATCCTATTTGGATTATACTATTTGGATATTTTATTGTACATGTATTTATTTATTCATTTACATTGGCGGACTGCCTTATTTACACTGTATATTAACATTTTCCCTTTCCGAATGTGGGTCTTTTTAAATCTAAAATTTAGGTCTTAAAACATCTAACTTACAATACTACAAAAAGAAAAATATTCATAACAAATCTTATTCTAAAAATTGATAAAGATACTTGTGTGAGTTCATTACTAGTGAGCAAACTTCCCTGATAAAAAAGGAGCACATTTTCGCTGTCAATTCTGCACTGAAAAATATGCTGAAAATCGCACATGAGTTCATTTGAATTTATACAGAGCGTCGGGAAAATTTTCAGCACAATTCTCCTCCATTATTATACAAATACTAATACATTCTCACATAAATTTTCAGCATTAGGAACATCTTTAAACGCATTTTTCAGCACACAAATCAGCACGTATTTCTGTGCTCATTCAAAAATATTTTCAGCACACATTTATGCTTCTTTGGGAGCAGATTTTTCAGTAAATGTAAAAATATAAAATTTGTTATTTCAGATATGGGATTTTGAAATTCATACTATGAATTGTAAACTAAAATTTCTTTAGTTAACATTTATAGAACAATTATAAATATTAACTAAAAAGATCGAATTTTAGTTTAAAATTTGTCATATAAATTTGAATTTGTCATATGAACTGGTTCACCAATGATTTTGGTTTTGGTCTTTTCAAAACAACTGATGAATGATGATATTCTACAGAAAAAATGCTCATATTACTGAAAAATGCGAAGCAGTTTGTGTTGAAAATTTTCAGCACCGACTAAACCACCGAAAAAGGCGCTGAAAATTTTCAGCATTTTTTTCAACGCTGTTTTCATTAATGAAAAATGCAGTGATTTCACAAATTCCACATTTACTAAATAATCGCAAAATTTTACTGTGTAAAACAATTTTTTTCTTTGATAAAGTTTGTAAAAGTAGGAGAAGTGCTGAAAATTTTTGATCAGGGTTATATGTCCATTTAAATTAAATGTATTTTGTACATGTTTGCGTACTTAATTACGCGTAGTTAAAATTTTTATAAAACTTAAACACTAAAATTTGGTGCCATATGCTTTTAAATAACGTCAGAAGTAAGTAAATTTGATATTATATAGAAATGTTTGCAACAAATTGAAGTATATAAAAAAAAATTGTCGAAATATGGTGCTGAAAATGTTTATGGTTTTTTAAATGAGGTACTCTTAAATGGGTTCAACTATATCTATGATTTGAAGGCCAAATATCAGTCAAACGGGCGAAAATTATTAAATACTAAAGGACAAATCAAGTAAATCATAGAACAAATTTCCATATTCATTATCATAAATTTATGAAAAGGGTTGTTTGTTTGTTTCAATTGTATTGTCTCTTGTTACATTATCTACTTCATTATATATGCATTCTGTTTTTGTATGATGGGTCACCTGGTTAGGAATAATGGTATTTTTCTTTTCAATTTTATTAGGGCTAAAAAAATTAACTGCATTAAAAAATTATTTTGACACCGTTGGAGCTTAACATCTTAATAACTGACAAAATTTCAAAGGAGAAATTCCTAAATATGGTTTCTGGTTTCAGGTTTTAATGTACACTGTAAGTTTTATTAAATAGGACTATTTTGTTCTAACATCAAATTTAGTTCACAACATTAATTTTTTTCATATACTTATAATTTACATTCTCACAGGTTTATTTTATTTTTATTTAGAAGTTTTTTTGTTGTGGACTATCCAAACGCGTGGATCTAATTTTTTTGTTTTTACTTTTTAATACCTAATTTTGTCTTTAGCTTAAATTTTTGATTTGCTTTCTAATTTTTTTCTTATTAAATTTATCGTATTAAATTTTATGGTTTTGATTTAAGTTTAAAATTCATTTACTTTATTTAGATTTAGTTAAAGATGTAAGTTTCCCTGAGCAATGCAATGTTTTTAGTTAATGCTTCTCTCGTATTCAACCTGGGTATGTCAAGTCCCGGGATTTCAAGTCTGGCCCTTATATCTCTGTATAAAAGACAAACGTCAAATATGTTCTGCATAGTTCCGGAGTTCATATAAATGCAATATGGCTATTGCATACCTATACCTGAGTTTGGATCGCAATCACTGTTGGGTGTTTTTTGGTAGAAGAAGAAAAATTGTGTAAGGCTCACATGCTTCATTATTCTGAATATACTCTTGTGTGTCCGTTAAGTCTGTATACTTTTTGAAGGTTTTGATAAATACAATAAGATCTAGAGTCCTTCTATGGATAAAAAGAAAATCAAAATATGGAATCTCAAATATAAATTTGGGCATATACATATACCTATACATATTTTCTAGGCATACATACATTACATAACTACATAAATAATTACTTTTGCATTTTTAATTTTAAACTAATAAAAAAAATTATAAATTTGCTTGAATGAAGAGAAGAGAGAGAATAAATATTGTTTTTGTATGTAACAGTGTTTGTTAGTTGAAGATTTTTCAAATCAAATTGAAAAAAAAAGTGAAGAATAAAAAAAGAAATAATAACAGAACAAAAAAAAAAGAAAGTATAATAGTATAGAAATCTTTGAAGTCGTTTTGTATTTAATCTGGTAAAAGTAAATAGAGTAAGTAATAAGTTTATGCCTTTGGAAATATAAAAACTTTTTTCAATAGAGAGAAGACTTTTAAAATAGAAGAACTAAAAAAAAAAAAAAACAAAGGATTTAAATATTATTAAAGGATTATTGTGCGCTCGAGTGAAAATTTTTTGAGTAAATTTAACTTACTTAAGTTTCATTTTTGTAATAATAAACATGAATTCAGGATTTTAATTAAAAATTTTCTATTTACGACATAATTTAAAATTTTCGTTTCGTGTAACGAGAATTAAGTTTAGAAAAAAAAAACATCGCATTCGTTATTTAAATTTTGGAAATAGAAATTTTATAATTTGAAATAACTGTACTAGAAGTCACAAGATTTCCCTGCAGTATATTTGAATTATAAAATATTATTAGTACTCAACAAGCTCTACAAAAAAGGTATTGCATATTTCAAGATTTGTACAGTATTTGGTAAAAAAAATTTAAATTTTATTTTTATTATCCGACGTCCTTAAAATTATACCTTTTATGTTTGCAATCTGCAAAACTTTAAAATTAACGTGACAAATTATTGTTGTTACAAAAATTTGTGGTTGCGAAAGATTTAATTTAATTTAATTTATTTATTTCCACTGTTCATAAATGCACAGTTAACGTTTGGCTCAGCTGTGATGACAAAGATGAAAAAATTTTTTCTTTGAAGGAGAAAATCGTCGTAAAGGCGAAAATTTTTCTACCATGCCATGAGACTGTCTGAATGGAGTGTGAAATTTTTCTACTTATAAATTTTTTTACGAAAGACAATTTGTATTTTTTTATTAAAACTATATAGTTTTTACTAGACTATAACCATTAATTTTTTTCCCGCTGTTAATTTTTATTTTATATTAGATGTTATAAATCTTGCAATTAATCATAAACATTTTAGGTGCAATATAATAACTTAAAAGGGTTTTTTTGTTTTAAGGATGGTGTTCTGAGATTAAACTTAATTTAGTTGACTTGACTTGAAAAGTTAACCCAAATTGCTACTCGGAACTCCAACGATTGACTTAAGTGAACTAAGACTGAAAGTCAACTAAAAGTTGATTCTCAAAACACTTATTTTTATGTCCTGGCCAAATCTTGTTATTAATCAATAAAGCTTTTAAAAATGATTATCAGGCTTTATTTTATTTATTTCTTCTTATATGATTGTAATCCCAAGATTTCTGTCTAAGTATGTATTAACAACATTTCAAGGGGGCGATTTCGCTACGTTTTACAGCTGCAAATTCAATGTGCATCTGTTTTTTACAGTTATTTTCATTTGCGATCAGATACTGAAGCGTATATGATATACAGCTGTAGAGTATCATAAAAGCTTCAGTATCTGATCGCAAATTAAACACATTTTAATTTGTACTTATAGATTCGATTTACTGCTTTTAAAACAACCAATTTCAACAAACTTAAATTCAACCTCTTTTATTTCATCTTAACATGCTCTTCCCATTTGAATTGACATCCAAAGTACAAAGTCAAAATAAAATTATCTCACACAATGACTCACTCTTTATGCATTTAATAATTAATTTGCAAACTGAAACAATGATTCATAATTTAAATCTCATAGATTTATTTTTAAAATTAAAACAAGCTTATATTATTTTATAAATGAATGTAAGTTTGAAGGAATGGGTCTGTCTGACTTAAGTAGTAGAACCTCATCCATGATTTAAAAAACTATACATACAAACAAGTGTTTTTTATTTGTAATAAATAAATAAAAATGTATCCTTGAATATTGTTTGTTAATAATGATATTTAAATGTTAAAAAAATTGTGAGCGATACCAAAATATTGCTACACACAAACCATGTTTTTTAAAAAAAAAAAAAAAAAAATGAAAAGTAAATAATTTGATTGCGTTTTTATTTTGCGCATTAATTTTTTTTTTTTTTTTTAACTTTTTTATCGTTTTAATGTAGCTGCTATATTTCATTTTGTGTTAAATTAATAAATTGATTGTAATTTATTTATTATTGTTATTGTTGTTCTGTGTTTTTTTTTTTTATTTAGAAAAATGCGCTTTTTATTATTATTAACACCAATTCATATACTTTTTTTTTGTTATTTTGTTTTGATTGAAAGAAAGTTGTAAAAAAAAAATGTTTATGAAAATTATTAGATGGCGGTTGATTATTGGTTAAATTAAATAAATGCAAAATTTTAAGAGTTTTGTAAATGTTCTTGAATTCAATCAAGGGGATTTGTGATTTTGTTTTTTGTTTATCGTTAAGTTTTTATTCAAAATAAAATCGTTTATTTATAAGCAGAATTGAATTTAAAAAATTTTTTTGTTATAAATTTCAAAGAATAATTTCATGTCGGAACTAGAACTTTAAAATTATTGATTATATGCGTATGTATATATTTATATATATAAAAATTCTAAGTATTTATCAACTAAAAAATAAATTAAAAAAAAAAAATAGAAAAAGGTGGTTTTAAAAAAAAAAGTTTTTAGAAAAATACTTATTACCATCAAAACAATGAATTAATTCTTACAATATTTATTAATTATTTATTTATTCGTTAGTTATTACCATCAAAACAATGAATTAATTCTTACAATATTTATTAATTATTTATTTATTCGTTAGTTGTTATAAATACCCATTCACCTTATATATCATTTACATTTCAAAAATCTTTTTCAAAATCAAGCAAAAAGTTCCATTTTTGATCCTGCCCTTTTGTTTCAGGAAGATAAACTTCAGCGGTATAAAAGCTTAAGCATATTAGGTATGTACTTAAAACGAAAAATGTTCTGGAATGATCACATATTCGATGTTGCAAAAAAACGTCAAATATTTAGATTTTCTTAGGCCCTGTAAAGCTTATTCCTCCTCCTGTGACCTCTTGAAAATTTATAAAGCTTTCATACAACACAAAATGGAATACAGTTGTCACATATGGGCTGGCGCTTCTAGTAATGCATTAAAACATTTGGATAAAGTCCAAAAACGGGTTATTCGTCTTATCAATGACCCAAATTTCCCTGCTCATCGTATGCTATGGCAGAAGTTATCGAAATTCGCTTATAACTGCAACATCTCGAATGTAAAACTATCTGTGTTCGTCAAACAAGATAAATTCTATATTTCTGACCTGTAAATTCAAGACGAACATTAACATAATTGTCCTACAATTCTACCTTCCTCCTTTTCTAACTTTGTTTTCCCACCCTATAGTCAAACGTACCAATGGGTATAAAACACTAGTGTTTTGGCTATGAATAAAACAAAAATAACAATTTTTTCTATTTCAAACACAATTTCTATTTAATAAATAAAAATCAGAAAATTTATGGTATTTTAAGTTTTTTATAGTTTTTCTGCACAAAGATATAATTAACATCTTTGGAAATTGGATAACCGCCTCTAACATTAAAGGCTTAAAATAAAAATTTCAGTTGTATGTAAATCGATATTACAATAATAAACTTTTTTTAACTATTGAACAAACTACGTGGAAAAGAAAGTATATTTTACTTCTAAAACATTTCTAATTGCACAATACAAAATAGGATAGCGAAGGAAATTCAGCTTTCATTCGATATAAAATTGATTGTAAAATTTTTAAAATTCCAACTAAATATGAAATAAAAATTACTAATTTCAAATTTCAATATTCTTGTTTTTAGTAATAATTTCTTTATTTTGAGAACTAATACTGTTTAATTCAATTTTACTATATATAGGCCTTCGAACTCAATTATGCCTTTTCCAGGTTAATACTTAATACATTTAACTAAAATTTTATAATAATTATAATTAAATTTATTATTCTGAATAATGCCATCAATCACTATTTACTACTTATTAATAAATTTAAAAAAAAAAATTATTTAATCGAAATTATTAATAAAAAAAATTATTATAATACTTAAAGGAATTAATTACCAATTATTAATAATATAATAAAAAAAAAAAAAACCGAATAACAATTTCAAACATTTCTCAGCTCTATTTAATTATTATCATTACATGTTTTTTTTTTGTTTTAATATAATATAGTAATTAATTAGTTTTTTTTTAAATTGGTTTAATTTATTTGTTTATTTTTATTGTTTTTTTTTTCAACTCAATTAAACGTACAATAATTAAAGCCGTTCTTGTTTTTTTTTAAATTTTATTTTCTACTTTTATAAATTTTTAATAAGAAAATTTAATATTAAATGTACTATTATTCCATTATTGACTTTTACTTTTATAAAAATTACAAGTATAAGTAGGTAATTTATTAAAATTAATTTTATTACAAATGAAAAAAAAAATTAACTGTCATGTCAAAGTCATAGTGACTTAGTACAAACAGTATTATTGTTGTCCATAAATTATACCTATTTGTTATAAAATGCATAAGTATTGTACTTACATCCGTACAAAAATAAATAATTTTAAGAAAACGAATTAAAATAAAAAACATAAAATCCTAGAATTATAAGATGTAGAAATTTGGCTTTACTTGTATGCAATAATATATATATATATATATATATAAATGAGTACTTATATACATGCATATAACCATTAAACAACAACTTTTTCATAATTATTTTCAGTGTTCATGAAATCAACTTTGTATGATTTTTGAAAATTTTGTCACACCTTGTAAAATTCTTGTCAATTTTGTGTTTCACATTAATTTTTGAAAAAAAAAAATACTAAATCAGGGTTTCTTACTTGTTTGGTATCACAAATTTTTATTATTTTATTATTTATTATAAAGCTCTTTATTTTGGATGTTCTGAACTATGCTATAGTGTTATAGTTTTAAATTTCACCGGTATCGAAGCGGCTTCTCTCCGTTTAAAAAATGTTTTTATGTCTGTTAATTTTTCGTTTCTCCAAAGTAGGTATATTTTTCTAAACTAATTTTCAATGTCTTTCAAATCTCTGTTATGTATTAAAAATTTCTTATATAACTTGTTTACTTACTGATGATACGATCTGAACTGTATTAGTGGCTTAATAAATTTATGGTGTTGAAAATTTTGTTTGAACTTACAATTTTTTTAAATTGTTTACCTACCGTTTGAAACTTTAAATCTCATTTAGTTACTTACTACGGTACATAATGTGTGTATATAATGTGTATACTCGTAATTCACATTATACACATTCAACTCAATACGTTGAACATATGACTTTAATTATTATTATTATTATTAAAATATGTTTTTTTGCTTCGTCCATTTATTTGAAATATTTAAAAAATCTTAAAAATTTCTTTGTTGCTAGACTTTTATTAATTCAAATCAAATGAAAGAATTTAAATTACAAATTAAATATTTGTTGCTATTTTTTTTTTGTTTTCCAAATGTCTACCTTTTACCCATGATGTACTTACCAATTTTAATTAAAAAAAAAAACATGAGTAAATTATTACATTCAACTTCCCCTTCATAAAAACAAAAGAACATGTATAATAATTTATTTACCTACTGGTAGTGTTTGTTGCTTTAAAAAATCAAGTTAATAATTTCAATTATAATGTGTCTATACATTCATTATTATTTGCAATAATATCTTTATATAAACACAAAATGGGAGACATAATAAATAATAAATATAATAATATGTAGATGTATAGAAAAAAACTGTAGGTATATAAAAAAAAAATAAATAAATAAATAAAAAAGAATATCAAGGTCAAATTTGATTATAAAAGCGACAAGGCAATAAATATGTATATACCAAAACAAATTGTATACATAAATACTATAATATTATTTTCATTATCCTCATTTTTTGTTTATAAACATTTATTAATCTAAATGTTTCTAGCGATATTCTTCATGTTATTAAGTTGTATAATAATATCATAGGATTTTGTTTTTACTGTTAAGATAGTATTTTCTTTATTTTAACTAGCAACATTTTAATTTTTTGAAGTATTAATGTTGGTTGGTAGGTGTACTAGAAAATCAAATTTTTAGTGACAAAATGTTTCTAAGTGTAAATTTCTTGTGTTTTATGAGAAAAACTCATATTTACATATACTTATAGTTTTATGAAAATTTATTAAAGTAAAATTTCTGGCATTATTTCTGTATATGTATAAATACATAAATACATATTATATTTATATGTTTATATATACATAAAGTTATCATTAATTCTTTTTTTTGTTTTTTATAAAGGTCTGAAGGTAGTTTGAGAATGTTAATGAAAATTCATTATTATTTTAGTAGACAATTAAATAAATAAGTACGCATGCGTAGATTTTGTATGCGATGATGCATCAGAAAAATCGCATCCAAGGACGCACACGTTTTATCTTTTTTTTTTGTAAATTTGATGGAGATAAATATATGTACTCATATACATACAGAAAGATTTATATTTAATATATAAATATATAATATTAAGATATAGGTTTGTAATATAATAGGTATACTGAATGTATATAGAAAAAATTTATACATACATAATATATGTATATACATATATTGTTTGTTGGGATGTATCAAGGTTTATAAATACAAAATTAATCTGACTGGAATCTTGAGTTGAATTTTTCACAAGGATGTTTTTTTTTTCTTCTTTTATTAATGTTGCTACCATGTGTATTTCATATATTATGTATTTAATATTAGATGTATGTATGCACATAATATGTCAACATAAATGAATATTATATAGGTATCGGAAAATTTAAATGTTAACTGTAAATTTTTTATATTATCATATGTATGGGAAAATAGAGTGTAGGTGCGATGAGTATTTGGAGTCAGAGTTGTGATGAAAAATGAAAATTCAGTATGGTGTGTGGGACGATTGAAAAATTTAAAGGTTATCTTAAATTTAAATTATGTATAGATAATTGATATTATCTATATAACTATTTATATACATATATGTATATCCTTTTCAATCTAAATTTGTTTTTTTTTTTGCATTTTGAAGAAATATATCTACTTGAATAAAATTTTTGTACAAGCTAAGAAATTTAAACTCAATCAGGCATTTTTATAAATGTCTATGGATCTACAGATATTAGATAGATATAGTGAATCAAATAAGAGTATAGATTATTAATAATAAAAAGATAATTTATTACATGTAAGCAACACGTGGAAATTCTAAATTACGGAAATTTCTAAATGAATCAAATTAGAATATTGGTATTGGTACTTAGTTCTTTGGTGCTATAAACCATGGAGACTCTCGTATTGATCCCACAATAGTCTGCCTTAATTTATAAAAATGATTTCAGAAATTTGTGAATGTATAGAAAAAGAGAAAAATACATAGAATTTATTAGTTTAATTTCAAATATTCCTTTTTAGATATAATCTATGTATTCCGAAATCACAGCGATGAACTAGGTTATACTGTGGATAATATTCTATCAAAAAATTTTCTGAGATTTCAGAATTATTAAAGTTTTTATTAAAAGTCAGTATTTTGAATTTATATTAAAAATTAAAAATAAAAGTTTGAAAATATATTAATATACGTTGGGTGCGGTAGTAACTAAAGCGCTTGTTTTTCAATTGAAAGATCTTAAAACTTTTAGATTTCGACCTAACCTAGTCCTATTGGAACCCATAGTCATTGATATATAATACATATATAAAAATAAAAATAACATTATATAAATAAATAAATAAAAATTTCATTAATATTAAATTGTATTGGAGAGTTGTCTTTAAAGTAATAAAAATATGAGTTGTATGTTTTCACCTAAAAAGATGCCACGGCACGTAAATATTATTTTCTAAGTATTTGTTAATTATTTTTTCAATAAAGTCTTAAATTTATAAATAAAAGGATAATAAAAACAACAAAATAAAAATATGAAATTTATGTTTACTTTGATCTTTTATCAAAAACAATCCTCCCACACATCAAGTGCTAATTAAAAAATAATATGAAATAGTTAGGTACTGTTTTTTTTTAAATAACTCAGGAATTTATAAATAGCTGCGGTATTGAATTGCGATATCATATTTATAAAATTTAATACTAAAATAAAAATTTGTCATTAGTTTACTTAATTTACAATTTTATCAAAGAGCTTTTGAAGATGTTTCTTTTAAAACTAATAATAGAAAAATAGAAATTAATTTCAGACATGACATAACTCATAGCTCTGGCTATTAATTATTTACAAACAAAAGCTAAGTGGTAATATCAAAATGTTATTTTTTTTTTATTCAAAGTATTAAATAATGGTTAGCTCTTAGAATCGATATTTAACAAGTCTATTGTTTATAGTATTATAGCGTTGATTTTAAATACATAATTGTATACTGTAAGACAGGAGAATGAACTTGGATTGAAAAATTAATTTGATTGATGTCAATATAAAAATATTATTTATTAAGAATGTTAACACAAACAACACTAGACCGATAAACTTGAAAACTAGAGTTGATTTTTTAATTATTGTAAATAAAAAAATCATTAAGAAATGCATAGTTTTCGTGATTTACAAAAAAGAAAATAAACTTGACTGCACCAACTGTAGAGGTATTCACATTGTTAGCCACGCCGTACAAAATACTCGCGAATATTATTAAAAAATAGACTAAGACGTATAACTATATGCGAACAAATTCTAAAAGAATATTTAAGTGGATTCGGAACGAATGGATCTACTATTGACCAAATATTTCTACTCAAGCTTATAAGAAACTGCTATGATTTTAATAAAAATCTACACGACTATTAATGATTCGACTTCCGCCAGGCTTTTGGCTCAATAATGGTTGAAGCTATCTCTAACAACATTGAAATCTAAAGAAAATTGACTAATGTGTGTTTTTCACTGATGTGCAAAGGTGTAAAATAATTTAACTGATAAATTTAAAATTATAACAGAGATAAGACAAAGTGATTTTCTGTCAACAACATTTTTCAATCTTATGTGTACGCCAAACAATAAAAGATTTCACTACACCATTAAAGATTTTGACAGAGGAAGTTACATATTAATAAAATCATTCACAACATCCTTTGACAAGTTGAAATAAATATTTCTGACTTTAGAAAAAGAAGTTGCTGCTGTACGATTAAAAGTTAATGAGTCTACCATCAAATAAATAAAAATAGCGAAATCACAAAACCATAATTTATTAAAATTTTGAAGGAGTAAATACATATCTAGGTGCCTTAATAAATATTGAAAATCATATGCATTTAAAAAACAACAATGAATTCAAGCAGCACAAAAATATTCCTATGAACACAAAGGTATTTTCAAGTCTAAAATGTTAAATATGGCAATTAAATTAAAGATGTGTATAGTACCATAATACAACTAGTCTTAAACTATTCAAAGCCTGGATAATTACAAGTAGTGAAAAAAATAAATTTAAAGTATTCGAAAGAAGAAACTAATTTTGTTAAATTTATTGAATCAATAAATACTAGACCAATAGGAGAAGTAAGACGAACAAAGTAGAGGACAACTTTCGGTAGATTGGATTTAACAGATGCAGGGTAGTTACTCAAGATGGAGAAGAATGAGAGAGTACATATACTCACCCCAAATTGTAAATAAAAATGTAATGATATTTATAGATAAATAGTAACTAGGACTACCTACGATTCCTACGAATATTTCATAAAAGAAATATACTTTAAAACAGTAGGCATAGGTTTCTGATCATAATATGATGATGTATAAGGAACTGAAATATTGTTGATTATCTACTCTACACACAAAAAATTAAAAATTATAATTTTTGTAAAAAATGTTTTAAATCATTAATATTTGGAATTTACAATTAAAATTTACTTTTATACTTAATTTTGTTTTCTTATACAATTATTAATGTTCCCTATTTAATTAATTTATTTCAAAATATATATTTTTAGAGCAAGCATTTGGTCATATGTCACCAATATCACCACAGGATATGAAACCTGAAATGAAACCAGACATATCATTATTAAATGGTAATAGTATTGAAAGTTTTTCACCTGGTCCAGGTAGTCCAAATTCATTTGCTACAATAAATAGTACATTACAATCATTGAATTCATCATGTGGAGCTTCACCAACTGGCGGTGGTAATGCTGGTAATCAAATCGGTGGCAATGGTGGTGGTGGTATACAATCACAATATCCACCAAATCATCCATTGAGTGGTTCAAAGCATTTATGTTCAATTTGTGGTGATCGTGCTAGTGGAAAACATTATGGAGTTTATAGGTAAGTTTAAAAAAAAAATTAAATTATTCTATTTTTACTGTATTTAAATTTTTAAGATTATAGTCGAATTTTTAGGTAATGTTTTTATTTTTATAATATTTATTACCGTGAGTCCTTGGCTCTAACTCTATATTATATTGATACCTGTTGATATTTTAAAGAATAAAAGTAGCTTATTTTCAAATAGTAATGGAACACAGTTAGCGTTTTACTATGTATTAGTCCTATATATGCTTGGAACGATTACGTACTCAAATACTTTACAAACTTTTCTTAAGAAGAGTGTTATTTTAAAACTTTTTTATTTTATGTGGTTCGAATACCCATATTTTAGTATTTAAGTATTGCACTGCAGGTTGGAAGATGCTGCAGGAGTAAGAGCTTAAATGAAGAGTCAAATATTAGTATTTAAGTATCGTATCGTTGGTTAGAATTTGAAAGATTCAATGAATAAATAAATTTTAGGACTTACTATACCGTAACATACCGGTCACTGACTAGGAAATAAAACAAGAGATAGAAGGCATAGTTAATTAGACCAAAACATAAAATGAAGAAAGTTGATCGTTGGAAAATAACGATTAATAATCTTAATGTTTAATTTTAAGCTTTTGCAAATTATACAAATTACATATTTTAGCTATAGTATATAATAGTCTATAATTATCATTTTCCAAAATACGGGCTTATTTGGGTTATTGTCATACAACTCTTAAATTCCTAGCACCCATTAGGAATATTTCAAAAACCAAATGTGTTACAAATCCGAAAATTGGTAACTGTATACTTTCTCGAAAATAAACGAACACGTCTTTTACAGATTTGCGAAATTGCAACTGTTTCGGGTTACTGTCATACAACTTGTAACATTCTCTAAGATTATTTTGAAAAAACCAAAAGTGTTACAGACCTGAAAATTTGTAATTGCATACTCTTTCAAAAATATAAAAATGCATATTTTAATATTTTCCAATATTTCAAACTGCGTTGTGTAGCTACTACTCTATTGCAAAAATGGTTGGTCCATACCTTGTTTGTATTGTAAAGCCGTTTCAGTACTGGCATAACGATTTCTCATTTTTTTCTCATTTTTCTCATAAAATCAAAATGTTTTATAGACAATAATTACCTACACAACATTTTTTATTGTGATGATAAGTTTAAAGATGGACCAATTTTTTGCAATAGAGAGTCCTATACAACTTCTATCACCCTCGAAGATTATTTCAAAAACCAAATTTGATCTGACAATGATTACTGACAATGATTACTGGTTTTGAAAATAAAGATAAAATGGTAAAAATAGTTACGATACAGTTACTGATGCTGTTGAAACTGTTATCTAACAAATGGGAGTTTTAAATTTAAAATTAAATTTTTTTTTTCACCAGCCAGAACTAAAAGTAAGAAAAGAAAGAGTTATGCTTCTACGAAATTTTAATCACTATGTCCACGCCTCGCAAAAAAGTATTTCACCTCACAATGAAATATTTAGAAAAAGTTTGAAAATTCGTTATTACAATATTCGGCAGATGTCCAATTGGCCAGAACGATAACGATTAAAAAGAAATTAATTTTTTTTATTATTTATAATTCCAGATTAAATAAATGTAAAATATACAAAATATTGCCACCTTATGTTATGGAAGTATAAATTCAAACCTAAAGCAAATTTTGCATTGGACCACCCAGCATGTATTCAAAATAAATATCTGCTATACAAAATTTAAAATAATTTTCAGAAACAATTTTTTTAAATTCGGTTCATAAATAATTAAAGTAAATTTTATACATTATTGTGTTGGACCCGGACAAGTGACTATTCTAGTATATGATTATAAAATTCTATCCTTTTTCGAAAATTCATTAAGACGCAATTCAACATTCTAGACTTTCTAGTCTATATAAACGAATTTCAGTAGAAACTTTCTTTTTAGCTAATTTTTTAACATAAATTCTATTTCTGGTTAATTTTTATTGCTAATCAGTGTTTGGGCATAAAATAAGCACATAAACATTTTTTTGTTATTTTTGTACAGTACATATGTATATGAACCGAGGATAATTAGCTATTTGACGTTTTAGATTTAAACAAAATATTTTTTTTAATTTTATGACTGGACACCACACCACCATATTCTGATAAGTCTGTCAATTTTGAATTTAAAATTAAATCATATTATTAATAATATAAATATTTAGAATAATATTGAAGAAAAATCAATTTCCAGATATAAAATTTAAAAAAAAAACGTATTTATATATCAATTTATTGTAAATAGAGAATTATCTCAAGAACAAAATGATTTCTGGGATTTTTTGTTTATTTAAGTCTTTTTTTCTTTCCATTTTTTCTTTTTGTTTTGCTGCTTTTTTTATTACAATATTTTTTTTTTTAATTTTTGCATCTTGTGAAGGTCATCAATAATTATCGTATGTCCAACTGATTTATAATTCAACAAAATGAAATGTTTACATACAAAAATATTAATTTCAATATTGATCAAGTCATATTTTATGACAGACTTACTTTCCAACCTTATGTTTTTCGAAAGAATTGTTGGAAACTTGAAAATGTGTAAATAATAAAAATATATATATATATATATATATATATATATATATATATATGTATAATATATAAAATATGTGATATTAGTGTTACCATATACATAATCATTTTTTGCAAACCACATTTATAAGAATTACTCGGTGAATTATATTTTAAGAATAATTATTTAAGAATTAATGGGGGCTTATGATGGAAAACGCAAACATAGAACATATACCGTATGGTGATAAACGTTCTAATTTTTGATATCTCTAGGATGGCGATTGAAATTGCATACGTTAGGGATGAAATATTAAATTTATCGTGTTTTTCAATCATACGCCACAGTATTTTTAACATTGAATCTGTCAAAAATTTCAAGTTAGTACTCCTGCAGCTGTTTTACATATTATATAAATAAAATAATTTAGTAGGACTATTATAGGACGTTCATACTTGCAAAGCAAAACCTATAGAATAGACGTACAAAAATGTGACCAAAAAATACAAACGTAATAAAATCTTTGTTTTATTTTATAAAAATTAGAAATAGTCTTATCCGACAAGAGTTCTGTATGGTCAAAAAGCCAAATAAAAAACAATCTATCAATGTAGAAATTGAAAGATAAGAAAACAACAATGATGTGAATGAAAGGAATTAAGAATTGTGCAAACAAAAAATCGGTTAAACTTATTGTTCTACTTAAATTTTGAGTCCACTAAAATCAGCTCAGATCTTGAGTATGTTTGAATGAAACAATGAGTGATTTCGTTCATTTACAGCATTGAAAAATAAAGAACACAACATGGGCTCTTGTGAAGTTCAAAGACAAAAATTTCCGAAGAAAAATTATTCACTAAATTTTTTACTCTCGCAATTTTAAGCATTAAAATTGAAACTGATTATGAAAAATAGGTTCTAGACAAATTATAAACATTGTTATACACATTAAAGAGGAGAAATTTAATATTGGTATGTCGATACAAATTCGCAAAAACAATTAGAACAGACTTTGAATATTTTGTTATAGGTGTAAGGTCCTCATACTTCTTTATTGGAGTTGCAAGCAGATTTTCTCCAGCAGTGACAGAACGTTCCCCAGGGTACCATAGTACCATAAATTTGATGAAGAATTTTTCTTTTGAAAATACCAAGTAAATGTGCACTTCATCACTGTCCTGTAACCCCTTCTATGGGGCATAGGGGGAAGATAAAGTCCTTCCGTTGTTTTTTTTATCTGTAATGTAGTTGTTTAGACAAAAGGAAGTATCAGCGGTTTGCAAGTGTAATTCTTTACTTTTTTTTTTAACATCGATGTTATTTTTACGATTGATTTTTGTCCCAATAAACTTCTGAGCAACCTTAAAGCTATGTGTACTGACAGTTATATTGTGTCCTGCATGAAGTTGATATAATAAATATATTTTAGTTATCTTCTCGTTTTACTTACTCTGAAATATATTATTTGCTCTTAGTTTACGTGTTCTCAATTACAATCAGTAAGGTTTTTTTCAGATTGGTTTACTTTGAAAATTTAATTGTATGCAGTAAAATAGGTATAGTTTTATTTATTTTATGTAAGCTTAGGTGTTATGCTTTTAGATTTTGTCCTCCTTTACAATTAAGAATAATAGACTTTTAGAAGTATACTAATTCACTACATTTACATTAACATAGGCAATGGTCTTTCAACAGTAAACCTGCCTAACATGTAGAATAAATGTAAAATATAAGGATATTTTTTGACAGTAAAACTAAAATGATATATGTATATAATTCTCAGTGTCATAAATAAGGTATAAAATATGAAAATTTATGGAAGAAATGGTTATGCTAGAGTCTTTACGAAACACTAAACATCAATGCGAATCTTTGGATCAACAAATAGCTTTATTAAAAACTCTATCTACTTTATGTCAATTTTGAGATTATTAGTGGTAGAAATTCGAAAAGACCTGAACTAACAAAATTATTAGATAAAATGCATGCTGGTAATATTTTAGTTATTACTCCAATTGGTAGATTAGGTAGTAAAAGATTTGGTAGATAGCCATAATTAAAAGAGCATTTAATAAATTTTCAAAGTCTAAAGGAACAAATTGATACTGATTGTTCTTTTGTTCCTAAAGTATTAGCAAACACGAATTAACAAAAACCCTTATTTAAAGCCGTTAAAATGTTTATTATAATTATCTATTTCTAATTATTATCTATAATTATTAATTTTTTATCATTTCAATGACTTTTCAAGCGTTTGAGTGAATTAAGCTTTCTGATTTGTTATTATTTGGCCACTCGCGTGAACTATGATCAAGCAATTATATTGGCTTGATACAAGTACATATTTATTTATTTAAGAATTCTCAAATGAGCCCAATTGCTCGTACAGAGTGTATAATAAATTCTAATAAAATACATCAGTGTAAACTAAAATTCAAAATATACAAAATACTAATATAATTCAATGTAAATAGTGTAGGATAATAGAAAAACAAAACAGTACCAGCAAGATTCACTTATTATAAAATAATTCAATATTAAACATTAATAAAACAAAGATAAGATATATCACTATAACTTAACTTACTGTACATACTACTTAAACATATTCAATTTAATAATTCTATTCTATACTAGATTTTGGAAAGATAATATACATTTACATATTTCTCTTTTGAATTGTTTTAAACTATTAATATCATTCATCGCACTAGGAATTGTATTATACAACTTGTATGTTCTATTATATAGGGTATCTAGTCCATTCACTCTGATATTGCAAGATGTTATTTTGCAAGATGATAAAAGGTCAGATCATTTAAATATTTATTAAAACTACTTCCCCAAACTTGTATAGCATATGTGATGACGCTATGAAACATACTGTAATACACCGACTTTTTTATTTGGTTTGGCACTGGCCTGCTAATTAATTGAAATATTCCTGCAATTTTCCTTCCTTTCAATATTTGTTCTTTAATTTGAGGAATCCAAATCAATTTACTATCCACTATAACTCCTAGATATTTGTATTGATGAACCATTTCAATATTACAATTATTCAGTTAGAATCTGAAGCATATCATATGTATTATCTCTGAAGATCATATATTTGGTTTTGTTAAGGTTTAGGGTAAATTTATGTTCAATCAACCATGACTCTATAATCATCATGCCGAGTTTTATAAAGTTTTGCAGATTGGTAAGGTTGTCTTCTGTATATATTATAGCTAAATCATCCGCAAACATGAATGGCTTCCCGCATAGATCAACATTAAGTAGGCTACTTATGTAACATAAGAACAAAGTTGGGCCTAATGAACTTCCCTGAATAACTCCTCCATAATTAATGTCCATTAAGTTGCAACTGGTGAAAAATGTAACAGACATACCTTTTTAGGATACCGAAAGTATACGCAATCAAAATAGTGATAACGTTTAACAGTTACAAATATGATACTAACATACAAAATTTCAGCGGGCAGAACATAACATGCTATCTGATACTAATGTTTCTTTTTACGTGATGTTCCAGAAGAACATTCTATGTTTTAAAACTTTTTGAACGTAATTGCAGAGCGGAGTTTACATTTTTTAATTCCGCTGAAAAGATGTCAGGCTACAAAACGTGACAGATATTATAACTATTCTCGTTGTTTTATTTTTTCAGAGTAGGAAAAAAACCACCAATTAATGAAAAAATATAAAAGAATAATAATTTCTTTATTTCAATTTCATTCAATTTGATGATAAAGTTAACCCATTCATTAGTGTTGTAATCTACTAATCTAAATATAAATCCTTCATTATGGTAACCATATGTTACAAACAAACTACAATGAATTTTAATTTAATTTTTTTTAAATGTTCGATTGGAAAATTAAACAAATTGAATTCAATTATTGAATATTATTCTTTTAAATTCTTGATTTATAATTAAATATTTGCTTTTTAATTTTAAAGAAAAGACATTTTAGCACCTCTAATTTAGTACAATGATAAAAAAAAGTGAAATTTTTTGCATTTATAATTTTCATATTTGCATATTTATTAAATTTACTTTTCAATGATTTATTTTAATAAACTTGACTGAAGTTTGAATTTTTTATTGTTTTTGTGACTACTTACAGCACCAATTGAATATCTTGACTATGTTGTGTGTGACTCATTTTTATTTAATTTAAAAAATTAACGTAATAAAAAAATATGAATAAAAACTTTGCTGTCTTTGATCATTCCATTTCGAAATACGGCTATAAGATTGTTATAAATGTTATAATCAGAGCCTGTTAGAGCTCCTTGGAGGCCCAGGTCTAACACCATATAATGGCCCCCTATATAATGACAAATATAAAAAAATTGTACTTTTTACTGATAAAAAATTTATTATTTCAAAAATAAAAAAAATTTATTCGGAATATCAAAGTATAAAAACAAAACGTAATATTAATTCAAATTTAAAAATGGGCTTTTCGAGCCTTTAGAGCTGCAAACGAACTTATTACTTCAGAATAGTTCACATTTCTCACAATGTCGTAATTAATATTTAGCGTCGCTAGACCATTTACACGGTCCTGTAGCATAATTGATCTTAAATAATTTTTTATTTGTTTGAGTACACTAAAACTCCTCTTTGCCTCTGCTATGCTAACTAGCAAGGTTAAAAATATTCTGAGTGCAATAGCAATATTTGGATATATATTTAAAAACCCCATTTCAATTATCTCTTTTAAAAGCTCACACGATTGAGTGCACCCTTGTAATTTTATTTGATTTTGATATTTTGTCTACTTGCTGCTTAAATTAAGCTCTTCTCTTCCATCTCATTAAAATTCCATAAAATTTCAAATATGTTGCATATGGTGGAAACAGCTTTAAATCTGCGCAGAAGTCCATATATTATAGAATCAATGGATCTCGTTAAAAATGTAGTTGTGAAAATATACTTCTGCAGATACTTGATCTTTTATTCTGCGATTTGTAATAAATTCTGTAACAACGTCATTAGCTGCTGCAATTTTCTTTGACTCTGGAAGAACCGAAACCCATGAATTTTTAATTTCCTTTATATCTTCAATAAGTTTATCAATATTAATTTTTTCTGTTGTCAATGTTGATTTTCGCGCTTGGAGAATTAGATTTGTTTGATGCAATAGAACTTTCAAATTGTAGACATCAAGACACATTCAAATGTTGATAAATATTTTTTAAATGATTCAATCTGAATATGAACATCAGCCGAAAGACTGCATAGTTCAAATTCGTTTATGGCTTTATACCAAAAATAAAGCCTCGTATTCTATATTTAAATTAGATTTTATCTTAGAAAAAAAATTGTTGCCCTAAGAACTCACATATGCATAATGAGAATAATAAAACCATATGAGTAAAAAAATTTCAACTGTGTGCGCATTATTGTTTTATATTTACAACTTATTTATATATCAAGAGTTCATTAAGGAGAAGAGAGATAAACTGAAAAGATGTCTACTGCGCAGGTCCTTAAATGCTTGTCTATTATAATTATAGATTATATATTTATTTATTTATTTTTATTTATTTCTGTCATTCTCAAAAAGAGCTATTAGTAAGCTCGTACAGAGTGTATAGCTTAAAACAAAGATATTAAACTTCTACAATTAAAAAAATTTTCAAATAAACTAAAAACTAATTTACAACTCAACATATTTAAACTTCGATTATTTATTACAAATTGGCTTTATAGATTAAGAGAAAAAGTTAACATTTTAGAAATAAAAATAACATAATTAAGATACATTTTTAATTTAAAATATAAATAATTTTCTAATAACATTTCTTTCAACATTTCTTTTTAAATATACTTTTATTTTGATTTTTTAGCTCCAAAGGAAGTCTACTGTAAAACGATGAACTTGATTTCATAACTGGAACAAGACTACTAAGTCCATTTCCAGAACAATATCTAATTTGGTTAGAAGACCTTGTGTTGTAGCTGTGTATGTCACAATTTCTTGTTATTTCAGTGTTATAATTTTATTTTTCTGTTTTCTATACTATAAAGATGTATTACCTGGATCAATTTCTCATAATCTCCAAGCTTCAATATTTTGTACTTATAGTTTATTTCATTTGTAGGTGTTCTTCCGTTCAGGGCATAAAGATTTTTTATTAATGCTTTATTTTGTACTTTTTGTAGTGTGTTCAGATTTTTAGCAAAAGTAATTCCCCAAATTGTAATTCCATATGTGAGAGAACACTGTGAAATAAACTATAATAAATTGATGATTTAATATTATCTGGAACTCTGTGCGCAACCTTTTTCAACATGCCTGCTACCCTTCTTGTTCTTTTAAGTAACTGATTGATGTGAGTGTTCCAATTTAAATCAGAGTCAATAATTATTCCCAGATATCTGTAATTACTATCTGTATATACAACGTACGTTACGTAAAGTAAGTGCAGATTGTAAAAACTACCTTAAAAAGCCTAGATTAATAGATCTATCTTGTATTAAGGTAATTGAAGACTGTTTAAGTTTTTGTACGACTGTATTTGGACAACTATAATGAACTTAACTAACCTTTCGTTAATTTTATGAAATTTTTCGTTAAAATTTTAAAGTTTTGTTTTTACACATTACCCAGACACTGAGAAAGGATTCCTTTATATAAAATTATTGTAGGTTCGTACAAAGAGAAAAGGAGTAAAAGGAAAATAGGATGATAGGAAAGAATTGGGAAATAGGTTGGATGGAGACGAACCTAGATAGGTTTTTTTTTATTTCATGCTCCACATTTTAGCAGTTCTTACAATAAATGATTTTCTGAAATCAATTTTGGACCACCCGGGTATTTTAACGGTGTAGAAATGAGCACTTTAAGCATCCCTAGTATTATGCTGGTATTGTTTGAAGACAGATATTATTGATTGTGGTGCGCCTTACGCTTTTCAGATATAAGTTCTATCGATGTTGAACAGATAATTTGGAGAAATATAGGTCTTAGATGGTGAAAAGAAACCCAAACATTTGGAAGCATTCTTTGTTATATCAAAAATATGCTTCCACTACAATGGTTTTTAAATTGCATGCCTAAAATATTTAGACTTTCAGACCGTTGAAGATTTTCTTCATGAATTTGCAAAATTGTGACGGGTAGAGATAAAACCTGGGACGGTCAGTTTAATATCTATTATCTATTATAATTACTGCTAGTAAGTTTTTTTTAGAATGCAATGTAGTGAACATTTTGTACCAGAGTGCGTGTACATATCTATTTTTTGTTTTTCCTTTGAGTGTTGTTTGTAAATGAACGAACTGAACTGTTGTTAAATCTTCTTTTACAGCAGACTCCGAATGGTGGTAGAGAGATGAGGTGAATCAAATTTTGTTTTTATAATTTCTAATTCTTAAAATCATTCTTGTTTTTTTATGTGTCCATTCCTACTTTAATAGACTTTTTGTTCATACAGAATTCTGGTCCGATAAAGTCAGTTTTAAATTTCTGATGATCACGCATGGGTTATTCATTTGCCTTCATACAAAGATTTCACTATGTCTGTTAAATTCACTCAGTCTGTTAAAGCTCAATACATTTTATTTCAAATAGCGAAAAACATTCAAAACTTTTTGTATAAATACATTTTTAGAACTTCGAGATAATTTATTATCTTGTAAGAATATCAAGTGGATTAAAGAAAAACAATATAAATTAATAAGTTTTAAATTTAACTAGTGATATTCATACATTTTACAATACATAATAATTAAGTTCTTTTTATATTAAATTTCAGTTGTGAAGGTTGTAAAGGTTTTTTCAAACGAACTGTTCGCAAAGATTTAACATATGCGTGTCGAGAAGATAAAAATTGTATTATAGATAAACGACAACGTAATCGTTGTCAATATTGTCGTTATCAAAAATGTTTAGCAATGGGTATGAAACGTGAAGCAGTACAAGAGGAAAGACAACGTGCAGCAAAAGTACCACAAATAAAAACCGAAGATATTAATAACATAACAAGCTCAGTACGTGATTTAACAATCGAACGAATTATGGAAGCTGAACAACAAGCTGAAATAATTAGCGGTGATAATGCAATACCATTTTTAAGAGTTGGACCAAATTCAATGGTACAAAATGAATTTCGGGTAATTTAATTGAATTCAATTTTATCAAAATTATTTATAATATTATTTATTTATTTTTAATTTTAGGGTGCAGTTTCACATTTATGTCAAATGGTTAATAAACAATTGTATCAAATGGTTGAATATGCTCGAAGAATGCCGTATTTTTCCAAATTACAATTGGATGATCAAGTATTATTACTTAAGGCTGGTTGGAATGAGTTATTAATTGCAAATGTAGCATGGCGTAGTATAGAGGTTTGTTAGAAAATAATATTAATAGAAAATTTTTTTTAATATTTCTAATATTTAATTTCAGTATTTAGATGTAGAATGTTTACCAGATGGTTCAATGGATCGTCGAGCACCAATTCGTCAGCCACAACAAATGTGCTTAGCACAAAACTTTACATACCATCGTAATAGTGCATTACAAGCTGGTGTTGCACCAATATTTGATAGAATTTTAGGAGAATTAAGTGTTAAAATGAAACGTTTAAATATTGATCGTTCAGAATTGTCCTGTTTAATGGCAATAATTTTATTCAATCCAGGTATTTAAATAAAATAAATAAAATTTACTAACTATTCATAATATGTTTTTATTATTTAATTTTAGATATACGAGGTCTTAAAAGTCGACAAGATGTTGAAATGTGTAGAGAAAAAGTATAAAAAAATATATACATATATATTATTTATTATATTTGTAATGTTAAAAACAATTTCTTTTTTAAATTTATTTTAGATATACGCTTGTCTTGATGAACACTGTCGCAATGAACATCCTGGTGATGACAGTCGTTTTGCTCAATTATTATTACGATTACCAGCATTACGTTCGATTAGTTTGAAATGTTTGGATCACTTATTCTTCTTTCGGTTAATGGGTGACAAACCATTAGAACAATCGATAGTGGAACTACTTGAAAAAGATTTTAAACAAAATCAACAACAATTATGTTAATAGATTAGAAATGTATTTGTACTTAAGATATATAAATTTAATCTATTATTCATAATTAATAAATAAGAAAACAAAAAACATATATATATTCGATTTTGAAAGAAATCAATTACTAATTATTTAAGCTAAATTTTGTTTTTAATTTGATTTTCTGTAAAAAAAATTTTCATTATACGACAGCGAAAATTTATTTGGAAATTTTATTTTGTAAATGATAATGTAATTATTTTTGATAATGTAATTTGGTCTCTAGTAATGTATTTTATTCAACCTCCAATTCATTTTCAAAAATAATTTTATTATTTAATTTTACTAATTATCGTAAGTACTTCGCATGAAGGAAGTAAGTAAAACGAAATTCGACTTCTAACAAAAATCAATTATTTTATTTGCTTCTAATTTGCAAATTTATTTCAATTCAATTTAATTAAAAATTTTTATACTTTTAAAGGACAATAAAACATTTATTTTCTTATTATTCTCAAATAATTAAAGCTTGTACGCTTCTTTGAACATTACCTTTAAAAGTTTACAATATAAGTGTAGAAAATTTTTCAATTTTTATTTAACAGACAACCAATAATGAATTTATTTCATTATAAAAATAGTAAATTTATAAAAAATATTAAATTAATTTTATTTTTATGTTAATGTTCCTTTATTTATTCTTAAACAGTTGTTGTATTTTTAATTTACTTTGATTGATTCGTATAAACAGTTGATGCTGGTATTTTAAACACAAAAATATATAAAAAAATATTTTAGTTTAATTAAAGGAGCATTTTTATAAAACTAAAATTAATTTGAGTTTGAAATGTGTAAATTTATTATTAATATAAATTTCAATAGGAAACTATTATATGAATATTTGAAAGATTAATTTTTAAATATCCATAACACTGATTTTATATTTTTATTTACTGTTTTTTGAAGCAATCATTTTGAGAATAATAAAAATTAAAAATTTATATTTTCAAAAATTATTAATTAACCTAGATGGAGTCTTATTATTTAAAAATTAATTTTATTAAGACTCATACCTGACTGTTATTTTCTTATCTATCTTTTATATTTTTTTATCAATTACAATCATTTACTTTATACTAATTTAGCATTAAAATCAAAATTTAATTATTTTATTCTATTTAATAAAAAATTATTTTAAATAATTTAATAAAATAAATTGCATTAATCAAAATTTAATTCCATAAGAAATCACATATTCAAAACATTTTCTTTTTAAATTTAGTGATAACATTTTTAAATAAAAAAATTAAAGAAAAATACAAATACTTAAAAAGTATATTTAAAATATTTTAGATACATATATGATATGTAAATATAGTTATTAATTATAAACACAAAATTATATTAAAAAGCAAAAATTAAGTATGAATGTTTGTAATAAATATTTTATAATTGTTTGCAATTTAAAAATTAAAGAAAATAATTAAAATTCAAAATTAAATAGTATCTGTGAAATTTTTTTCTAATTTTTTTTTCTGCTATATTTTATATTGTAATAATTTTGTGTAATCTACTTAAAATATTACAAAATAATTAAAATTATCAATTCAGGTATATGATAAAAAAAAAGTTATTAATTATAAGATGTATCGTAATTTAAGTAACTTACAAAAAATAAAATTTAATTTATGAATAGTGTTATTATCAGATTGTTAAAAGAAAAGAAAATTAATAGAAAAAACCAAGAAATATATTTAAATATCTAGAATATTAATAATATAATATATAAATATAAAATAATATATGAAGAAATAACTCGTTGGTATACGAGTGTATATTATAAGATTTTAAATATTAATTTCACTTTCTTGTTTTCTCTGGCGGTTTATGTAAATATATATGTAAATTCTGCTAAGTATATATTTATATACTTACTTACTTGTTCTGTGCTTTAGATTTGTTGTTGTTTTTGTTGATAAATAAATCGATGGATTACTTCTTCATAATAGACAACACCTCCTATTCTAAGCACATTTTTATTTTGTTGTTTTGATTGCGTTAGTGGTGAATATTAAGAAAGATAGGGCTTATATTATACTTCATCAAAATTGATAATTTTTTCATTTATAATTTTTTTATCATTAACGAAACACTTCTAAAAAATACCATAGTTGAATCATTCATTATCAATTCATAATAAATTTTTTGTAATTTTTTTTTTGTAATTTTGTTTTTAGTATTAATATTAATTATTCGAATTAAGAAAACTTGCTTTGACGTGGTTGGATTATTTATTATTCTGAAATAACAATCTTTTTGCAAAGTAATCATAGATTAATATGGGTATTTCAAATTTTTTGAAAATCCTATTAATGATCGGAACAGAATCAAAATTTTTAATTATAAGTGAATTTTATTTATTATTTAACAGTGTTAGCTACGTGATAAATCCAATCGAAAATCAATCAATACTTGTTGCTTAGCTTCTGAGTTATTTCAGATTGTTAAACAAAAATTTACATGAATTTTATTAATATCATTTGTAAAATATATTTTATATAATAATCTCTAGGCTCTAGTTGAAACATTTTTAATAATAAAAATTAAATTTCACTAAATGCCATTAATATCTTGATCGATTTCGGTTATATCACCATCATCAGAAGACTGAATTTGTTTAAACTATATAAACGACATTTTCGAATAATTATAATAAACAATAAATTAATTTATAAAATAAATTGAAAATTTAGTTTTTCTATTTTTTTGGCTAAATTACTTAGTTTGTCTTAATAGTTTAAATATATAGTGTGTCTTAAATCCCTTAATAGTTTAAATATATATTTTTTTCTAATCTGAATTACTTTTTTATAAGTGTTTTCGATTTCATAAGTTGCCAGAGATTACATCATCTAAATATGTAATATAATTAAAATGTTTTCTACAATAATAATAAAATAAAATTAAATTTATTGCTGTTAATTGTAAAAAAAAAACAAATATACAAAATATAAAATAATTATTTTAAATTTAAATTCACAATAATTTTTATTATCTTAACTTTTATTTTTAAAACAAAGTATTTGTAAGTACAAATATTTAAATTTTAAAAAGTATAAAATTAATTCAATTTTAGGTAGATTTAGATATTATTTTTTAACAGTAAAATTCTTAAAGAATATATAAATACTTATAAATACTTTGTTATATTTAAAGGAAATTCCTATAAATATTTTTTTTTATTTACTTATTATTTAAGTTAATTTTTATTTTCATTAATAATAAAAAGAAACTCAAAGATTATATATTATTATAAATTTTATAAATATTATTATTTACAATTTAAGAAATAGTTATTATTATTGAAGTTAAGTATATAAGAAGTTAAAAATAAATCTAATAAATAATACACACAATCAATATAAAATTTTAAACTTTGAAAAATATAATAATTTTAATTATTATTACCTGTATTCGAATTTTTTTTTTTTATTTTTTTTTTTGTTTTGTATGTTTTTATTTTTTTTTTTTTTTATTATATATTTTAGTTTGTAATAAATGATAATTTTTATTCTTCCATTTAAAAAAATAAATTTGGTTTTTTTTAATTTTTATTTATTAATTTTTTGTTTTTTTTTTTTAATTTTTCAAGTTTAAGAAAAAATATATTTCAACTTTAGATAGAATAAATTAATTTAATTTATTTTTAAATGTTCCTTATTATTTATCGCTTATTATTAAAGGTATCATTTCATTATGTTATTTAAATACAGAAATATAAACTATTAATTAAACTCAATTAAACGCATTTAAAAGTCTCTGTAAAAGTCAGTTTGGGTGTTCATCCCATAGTTTTTGAATTAAATAAAAAATAATATAAATTTAATTTTTAACTCCAGTTTTCATAAAATTTTGTATAGATACGCTGTAAATCTCTAAGATTTTAAAGCTAGGTTCCAATTTTGTTCAAAAAAGTATTGTTATATTTTTGAAATATTTTTTACTCGATTACTGTTTTCTTCTATTTTTAATTTTATCTTAAGAGAAACAAAAGTTACGATTGACCGATGTTAGCAGCCTATAGAATACTGTGTGACTAACCCACTAACGATTCAAAATATTACTCAATTCACAATTAAAACTAGTTAAATATTTTTATATTAAATATTCATACTTCTTTTATTCTATATTGAAATTTATGTTTTCCTTTAAATTTTTATTTAAATGGAACATTACTTAATAATTTTAGTTATGTTTGAAATCAAATATATATGATCTGAAAAACCTATTAAGACTCAGTTAAACTAAAAATTTTATTCAATTAATTCTATTTATAGTTTCAAAATATGATATTTATGAAATTTCTAGTAAACGTATAATCAGTACAATACGTTTACTAGAAATTAGAATCAATATCAGTTTATATAAAAACTGGTTTTACAAGAGTAGATTAAAACTGTATTATTTATTTAAAAACTAATATTTTCTCTTATTTTATTATATAGTCGCTGAAAACCTAGGTCAAAGTGTTGCCAACAGTTGTTATGTCGAGGAAAGACCCCCCAAAGAAGTTGGTCATGTTTTATAAAATATAGTTCAAAATTTCTCTACCTTTAACCCTCCCGAATATGTTATATAAGGACTCAAAAATTTAATGTAATAAGCCATATCTATTTATGAGTGAAATCGATACTCCAAGCAGCTAGAGCTCAAAAAATTAATTTATAAATTCTGTCTTGTGGGTTTCGCGTTGCGTTGGGTTTCATGTTGTTGTAAACCATTTTTTTTTTTATAAAATGATGAGCTCTCTAATATTTATTTTAATAGTTTTGTTATGATAGTACGGACTATTGTAACTTATTTACTAAATTATAATAAACTTCTATGTTCAAAAAAACTTCTTTGTTTTTTTTTCTATAAATCATGTTAGTGTAGCTTCGAGTGGAAAAAATATTATTTATCGAATATGTTGTGCACTCTAGATGAAATATTTTAAAACAATAAAAGCAGTTTAGGGTCATTTCATTAAAATTATTGAATCATTTTGGAAGTGTTTTTAAAATTAAAATTTTTTTAATAGATAAAGATAATTATAAAAGAATTATTTAACTTTTTATTTCAGTTGTAATTGTTCTCGGAACTACATCGGCTTTTGTTATACATGGATCAATTAAAAACTTAGCAATTAAAAAATTTGTAAATTAAAATTTATAATACATAAATACAGGGAAATTCACATTACATACTTTGGTATTTTCATATTAAATTATTATGCCTATTTTTTTAAAAATTTGAATTAAATTATTGTTTTACACTTAAACTATTCTTTTAGAATTATAAATGTATTTTAGTGTAAAACAAAATTATATTATATTATTTATTTTTTAATTATATTATTTTTATTAATTATTTAATTATTATTTACAAAATTATATTATTTTTTATAATTTTGCATACATATTTTACATTTATTAAAATTTGTATCATTTCCTTTTGAGCTCTTTATTATTTGAGTATTTACTGGTTTTAAAGTGATATTTTTGATGGTACATTTTTTCACCTTCAAAATTTAATTCACATTTTTACAAGATTAAAAAATTAATAAATTATATAAATTATGATTTTAATTCCTATATTCTTTCTAGAATGTATTTTATAAACATTAAAATATTTAATATCTTTGATATAGTGCTCATAAAGTAAATCCATAGTACCATTGATTAATAATACTATAAAGATAGACATTTTCATACAACAGAAAATGTTCAGCTCACTTTTTCCATTATATATATTATCTGGAAGATAATCAATGTGTTGGTGCATTTTCTATATTCAATTTGAATTTTTAAATTTTTGAGCGTTTTATACGACTTTATTCTCTAAATAATTTGTATGTGCTTAGTTTCTCTATACTGTTCTTGAATATTATTGTTTTTAACTTTTTGTTATTTGAATTTGTATAGGTAATTTGAATTTTTTTTTAATTGATAGGTGCAAAAATTTCAAATTGGATAGCATTTTTATCGAGTAGTCTTTTAAGAATATTTTTTTTTTATTTTTCTCTCAATATACATTGTAATAAAAGGATTTTTATAATTGTTGATATTGTGCATGTATATTATTTGTAATAATAAATTATAAAATTATAATATAATTTTATAATGTTTAGGAAACGAAAATATTTTTCTTGTTTTAATTGAATAATTTTCAAAAATAAAACAATTTCAAAAAATTCAAATAATAGTGAACATTCATCCACGTAATGATTTCTAATATATATTCATACATATGTACATATACGTATGAATAAATTTACAAATAGAATCAAATTTTTATTTTTAAAAGGCTTTCTTTTTGATTTTTTCAATATGTGGATATATATGTACGCATGGATTTTAAAATTATAACAGAATTTAAAAATATTTGAAAAACTCATCATTAATTTTTGTAAAATTTATAAAAAATCTTAACGGTAGATTAAATTGAAAAGTATATTTAATATGTTTTTTTGTTGCAGTAAGCACACAATTTATTTTTAAGCTATTAAATATCAATATCCAAAGGTTTGTCATGATTTACTCCAGCTTTGAAAATATATTGTTGTTGTAAATGAAATTCATCAAATTCGTAATATATTTGTAAAAATCTTATTGTGCAGGTGGATTTGTTTAGAACTTTTAATTTTTTAAGATAATCTAACATATTCTCTACGAACCAATATGGACAATTTTTGATAGTTGTTTGTACGTATTTTTAGTATAAATATTTGAAGAATTTAAAGAAAGACCAGCAGTGTACATATTACTCACAACAGCAGGTTTACTTTATTACTCATTATTATATGGAAAAATTAAAATTATAATTATTTTGTTTTCGTAGCTGCATATTTGCATATGTAAATAATTGAAAAGTAAAACAGCTAAGATTTTTTGCAAAGTACTGGGACTGATATGAGTATTTCCAGTTTTGGGCAACATTTTTGATGAGCACTTTTCTCTTTGGAAACAATTTTCTTAATTATATCTCAGTTAATAATTTCATAAAATGTACCAGTTACCAAAATCATTTTTTATATAAATGAATTTCTAAAGGAAAAGAAACATCTTACAGTATAAAAAGGGATTGTATAGATGGTGTGGAAGATTTAGATGGGGATAGAAAACAAAAGCTAGCAACAGAAGCGCATTTCTTTATGACTCAAAGTTTACATGAAAGTTATAAGTACGCATAGAGTTACAATTTATCCAAACATAATTTGAAAAGAGTAACTTTAAAACCTTTCATTTTTTTATCAATTTATTACTAAAATATCTTAAGGAGCTAACAAAGATTGGTTCTAAAACTGTTGCACCTGCTTGTGACTAATGCAGTACAAATCGAAATACTTATGAATTACTTGGTGTCAATAAGGTAGACTCTTTTTTTATGATTGGAATGGAAATAAAATTTATGCTTAGTTTGATATGGCATCTTATAAAATCTGTCAGAAATTCTTTTATAAAACCCGATTTTGAAAACTGGAATAATGATATTATTAGCTTTCAACAATTTTACCTAAAGTTCGTAGCACCCATATTAATTCTAACACATTTGAAAAAATATCAGTAAAATCAGCTTTTCAATTATTTAGTCATAGTACATATGCAGCCATAAAAGCAATAAATAACACTGATCGAATTTTTTTTAATTTATTGAGTAATAAAGCCAATCTGACTGTTGAAGACGAGGCGAGTGTTGCTAAGACGAGGCGAGTATTTATAACGAAAATACATCCTCAAATTGTGAAACAGATCACAACAATTATTTGGACATTGATGCCAATGATTTGGCACATGAAGATTTTATTATTGAAAATTGTCCTGAAGAAATGAGAAGGAAAATGTTTTAGCTTCAACTTCAAATACAGTTCAATCACATAGTAAATCATTTAGTAATTTTGAAGAATTAGCAATTAGATATTTTGCTGGATTTTGCACATAAAAAGTGTCAAACTGCCATACATGTGGATTATACTACTATTTTTAAAAAATTAACACAAAATTTTAAAACGAAATTTAAATAGCTATTCATAATGAAAAATTAGAGATGAAATAATTGAACGTAGGTATATAACTACGTATGTACCTAAAAATTCCTTGTGGAAAAAAAATGAACGAACAATTTTTTTGTATGAAAAAAATATTGTCTTTATTTTTAATTAGTTAGTTTAATTCCAAATTAAAATTTGTTTCAGCACCGCACACCAAACACTTAACAAGATGATGTTTTCTCAATTTCGAAACATTTTTAAAAAATTGTGTATAGAATAGTTTTTATAAAAACTTTTTTTAAGCGTTAGAGTTGATTTATTTTTAAATATAACATACACTGCTTAATTTTCATATATAATCTGCATTTTTTTTTTCTAAGTACTTTCTTATATACTAATTTTTTTTTAAAAATGCATATCAATAAAAAATATTATTTATTCAAATTTGATATGTTCATATTATTAATATTCAACTTTGTTACCTATTTATAAAATTAACAGGTACCTAAATGCATTATATTACTTATAATATAATATGTATTATTAGTTCATTGATGATTAAAATGCACAATTTAATTTTTCAGAAACTAAAAAGGCATCGGATTATTCTTAAAAAAACAAACCGCTTGATATTCTTTTTAACTACCTATTTCAATACCTGAAAAACTATGTATATTGAAAATACATGAATGATAAAAAATATATTTCCCTTATAAGCCAATAAAATAAAATAATATGATATTTAAGAAATAGCATATGTTTTTGAAACTAATATTATTTTATATAGGGATCTGTAAAAATTCAATCATTCAAAATTTATTTATTCTCATACCCTAATAATTTTAAAAAAAATTCGTACACAAAATTTCAGCCGACTGTACACATGAAAAATCTCTAGTGGGCTAAATAAATAAACAAAAATCTCCCGTGGGCTATTTAAAATTACATTGCAAAAATGAAGTGGTTTTTTAAATGGTTTATATCGCACTCTTTCTTTCTCACAACTTCTTACATAAGAAAATATTTACAATAGTTCTTTGCTTCTTTAACTAATGGTTTTTTTTTTTGTAAATGTGTTTGTGAAAATATCTTTGACTTCCAGTGAACCTTCTTATTATAGATATTCTTTGCAATAATATTCAAGAACAGTATAGAGAAACTAAACACATACAAATTATTTAGAGAATAAAGTCGCATAAAACGCTCAAAAATTTAAAAATTCAAATTGAATATAGAAAATGCACCAACACATTGATTATCTTCCAGATAATATATATAATGGAAAAAGTGAGCTGAACATTTTCTGTTGTATGAAAATGTCTATCTTTATAGTATTATTAATCAATGATAGTACTTAAAATAATCCTTAAAAAGGATTAAAATTGTTTTTAAAATTGAATATCTGTGTTATAAGAATTTAATGTAGAAAAAAAAATTATCGATTAAATATACATAAACATAATAAATATAAAATTATTTTTGTATTTAAGTCTATTCCACTTATAAATTGTATTGTAAAGTTATTTAAGCACTGTAATAATTTAATATTATGAATAAAATATTATGATTTAGATTTAAGATTTACAATTTATTTACCAAAGTTAATATTTTTAAATTCTCTTTGAAATATATAATATATAATATATTTATATATATATATATATAATATTATATTATGTACTTATATTCTCTAAAAAAATATCTATATAATATTCACAATATATATTTATTAATGTTAAAATAAAAGAAAAAGGAAATACAAAACTTAATGGAAAGGAATTTTTTTTTTATTTATTTTATTTATAAATTTATTTATATAGGGCTTTCCCCACATTAGTTTATCAATCCTATACTTGTACAACTACATAATTACTTACAAAACTACATAATAAAAAACAATTATGTTTATATTTCAACAAAAAAAATTTATAATTTTTGGAATTATGTATATACATATATATTTTGATTGTTCATTTTCATTTTATTACAGATCCACTTAACCATGAACTAATGACTTAACGTAGCAACTTAAAAGATAAAAAAATTCAAATTTGAGAACATTTTGAAGTAAATTGTTTATCCAAAAGTTTATATGTAGATGGAAGCAGTGGAAGTGACCATTCCAGTTGCTTCTGGAAAAATAATTAGCACTTAATTGTTCCTTTTCATAATCTTGTATGTACTTCACAATAATTTTCTTTCCTTCAAACATCCAAACTGGAATAACAAACTAAGAAAATAATATCTTTAAATTTTTTTTCAATACAAAAATTATCACAAAAATTGAAAACTACATATGTACATAAAAAACTGAATTTGAATTTAATTGAATTAAAATTGATCAAGACAACTGAACCTGGTTAAATTTTTTGGTTCATAAGCTTTTCATTAAATTGAGTTTGGTTGGACCTGGAGTTTTGATATGATGCTTAGATAGATTTAGGACAAATACTGAAGTATTGGATCTAGTGTACAAAGACTTAACAAATATTTTAATTTTCGAAACATTATTGAATAACATATTTTGCAAGCTTACATTAACAAACAATTTTTTGATATAAAATTACTTAAATCACTAATTTTCTCAACATGTAATTCAGTTCAATTGATTAAAGGCAAATTCATCAATCCGTTGCTTCCACGACACTAAGCCACGTATTGGCCTATAGCGATTCTCTTTCGGACAGACCCGTACCTGTAACGATTGTGTGGATATCCCGAAAAGTAATATTTGATATCTAGGTTATCAAATAGCCTTCTTATCTACCTGAGCCATTTGTTCGAACCTGGATAGTCAAAAATATATGCTTCATGTCTTCCTGAATCTCAAGACCAGATTCGACAGTTATCATTATTGACAAGTCACAGTCCCAAAATAAAACTTTAAAATTATTCTTTTGAATCAAGTTCTTCTGCAGGATTTATGAAAATATATTATTAAAGCACGTTAATGTAATGTGGCAATCTAAAAATCTATCAAGCATAATTGAAGTTTCTTAATTCGGAAAAATTAATAAAAAACAATATTTTGAATTATATTTGGTAGTTACTCGGAATTTAAAATGAGATCCAAAATAGCTTCCAAAATATGTTATGTAAAAGTACAAAAATCTCACAATTTTTTAAATATATATATACATATGTATATATGTATGTATTACAATTTCATATGATTAAAATATGGACTTCCCTTGTATTTTACCTACTTCTGAATTTTATCTGAATCTGGTAATCCTTTCAAATCTTTTTCTTCATGTTGTCTATTATACTGGAATTTCATTTTATTTATTTATTTTATAACCCATATATTTTTGATTTGGGTCAAATCGTTTATTAGGGATCAAAATGTTTTGAATGATATTTTATTCTGCACGTTGTGTGATGTAAGCCCAGCTGTCGGTTCAACATTTTGGTGGTTTACCAGATTGACAGTTGTTTTGCGTTATTACGACGATTGTTATTTTATCTTTGATCATGCATTCGGGAGCCATGATCATTCTATTACTCAAAATAACTTATATTGATGAATTTGCTTATAATGTCATAAATACTTACTTGCTTACTTAGGTCGCCACTAATTCCTCAGTGTCTTCAATTTCCGCCGATCACGATAAGCTTTTCTATTGTTAAAAATATTAAACTGTATTTCTGTGACGATATTTCTAACTTAACGTGATAATCAAAAAATTATGTCTGGGTATATGAAGTGCATTTGTTTTGTAGAGTTATAAACTACTATACAGTATTTAATATGATTTACATCTATGATTTACATATAAACTACTACACAGTATTTAATAGTATTTAATATGATTTACCTGTCGGTAACTACTATTATAGTAGTTACCGACAGGGAAATCATATTTACAGGTAAGTATGAGAAAATTAAACTAGGAATCGAATCAATTGTAATGTCGGGTAATATGATAAAAGTAATTGTTGCCGCAGGAGCTTAACTGTACTAATACCTAAGAGAAAAACTGTAGCGCGGAACTTGGCACATATCCTACGGAATGAAACAAAGCTAACGTCTACCTACAAAGAATTGCTTCCAATTAGGAAACTACAGAAACACAGAACATATTGAATAGCTGCTAAGGACTTAGGTAGTCTAAAGCCTTTTTAAATCTCAGTGGACATATGGGCACATATGCATATGTATATACTTGCCGACATATTAGTTCACTATTAATACTTGTAGCATTGCTTGTAGTAATAATAAATAAATAAATTTTCAAAAACATTTCGACGAGTTTTTAATGAAAGCATTGCTAACAAAAAAATTTAAAATAGTTCATTATAATGCCATTAGATGTCTCCCTTTCACAACACAAATATATTCAATAAAAATATGTTTTAAATAAAAATTCACACCACACTCTATCTATACCATCCTATTCCTATACCATCCTATACAAAACAATTTAAGCACCAAAAACAAGAACAAAAAATCTATTCAAAAAAATTCATCAAAGCCCTCTGAAAAAAATAACTTTACCAGTCATAACAACCAATTCAGCTTGTATATGCATCATTTAATCTAGACGAGACATGGAGACATCCTAGCCATCAATGGATACATACAAAGAAATATTTATTTACTTTTATTATAAGTATTGAAATTTTATTAACAAAAAAAAAATCAAAATCAAAAATTGAACAAAAAATTATGAGTGAGTGAGCTGGAAAAACAAAAAAGGACGACGAAAATCATATAAAGCATGCATGACTGCATCAAGTCTCATATTGTCTACTCCGGTTAATGACTATACTGAAACACATACACTTTCAATTTTTTTTATTTAAAACAAAGAAAATATATATGTATAATGTCCATGTAGTATGTGCGTGTGTGTGTGTGACTTTCCACATTTGATTTTACCACTGTAAATTTTTTTCCAAAGCTTTTAAATCCTTAAAATAATCATATTTTCCTATTAATTTTGTATGAGGTGGGTTGTGTGGATTAAAAATAAAGCTCTTCAAAACAAAACCAATACAATAATATAAATTGGAGAATAGAAATATATATAAATCTTATATTTTAAAATAAGTAAGTGTGTGTGCGTGTATGAAAAACAGATTTAAAAGGGTGTGTTAAAGAAGGTGAAATAACAGAGGGATAAAAATGTCCTTTTGATTTTTCCTTGGCCTTTTCTAGTTTCAAGTATTCAAGTATAGAAAATATAAATGGATTAAAAAAGAAAAATTATGTCTGGGTATATGAAGTGCATTATTTTTGTTTTCTACTTTTTATTTTTAAATTTTTGCGATTTTGTTGAACCCAATCAACTATTTTAAGTGTTATTATCTGATTTCCTTGGGCTTGAATAATGAATATTTTATAATTTAATCAAAAAAAAACGTAGTTAAAATCGATAGTAGGTTAAATAAGTGAAATATTTTGTGGAACTGAATTAAATTTAAGTCTGATATGAGAATACAGAATGGTAGGAATACCAGATATGTAGTCAAGAACGTTGAATACAAACAAATATTTCTTTAGATTCAACTGATTTCAATTGTTACGATAGAAATCTGTAGACTCAATTTCTAGTAGTGTAATTAATATTAATAATTAAATTAATTTGTCGGTAAAAAACTGATGTATTGACATCGACTTCATATCCTTTTTTCTCCTTGTGTTTGATGTCGGAAGTAAAAATGTTCAGATTATAGTTATAGATTCGGTTTAAAATCACATTGTCGTTCATTTTAGTACGTAAAGTTTTTTTTATTAAATAAGATTGTCCTGAAAATCTTGGGATATACTTATAATTAGAATACGTCTGTAATTATACATAAGCTGTAGGATAGTTTTATGTCTTATGCATATAACTCTCGTGACATGAACTTATTGAAGATTACAGGGTGAAGTAATTAGGACTAAAATGTTTTTTGTATATCAGATTATCTGGATATTAATATTCAGGCAAACTTTCAGGCCCTTTTTCCTCTCAGATTTCGAGCATGTTATTTATTTTTTTTATGTCATAGAATACTGGGTTAGTTCGAAAAAACTAATAATGCATTATGTTATCATCTGGATTCGAATTTCGGTTTAAAGCTAGCGTCTATCTACCACTTTTAGATATAGTCTTGAAATAATAATATATTTCAACTAATTTATTTAATATGTTATTGAAATTTATTCATGTTATTTCCATCAGTATTAATATGTTATTGGCATTATTGGGACGTGTGCAACTTACAATATATTGTCCAAAGGAATCGAAATAGGTGAAGAAATTAGAGAGATAATGTGAACAGAATGGCAGAAGATCGACTGAGCTAAGTTATATCTCAATTTATTAGAATTGAACTGTCATCAATTAGAAATATTTTGAGTTGACTAATTCAAAGACACAAACCAGGGAAATTTCCAATTAGTCAATTCTAATTGAAATTCTAATATATATGTTGCGGTTAAAGTAATGAATTGGTAATTATTAATAGTAATCGGTCATTTATTAATAATTACCAAATAGAGAGGTTAAAGTGATTAATTTGGACAGAATTTATTTAATTTATCACATAAACCGGTAATTATTAATACATCTTAGGTAAATGTAATAAATATTATAAATCATTTTTTGAATAGGTTAAACGGTCCGGAAATCGGGAGCAAAGGCTATAAATTTTATCATCAGTACAATAACTTTTAAATGCAACTAAGGCAATAGGTCCGGGGTCCCAGAAATTGGGCCGAAACTCTATATCACGTGTTTAAATTGTATTTTTCTGATATAAGGTTATTAATAATTAATTTTTAAAATTTGTTTAGATAGGTCTGACGGTCCGGAAGTCGAGACCAAAGACTTAAATATTTCAAAAAGATTTTATGTTTCACTAAAAGCTTGCCATCTGCGTTTACCTTTCGTCTGCGAAAACAGGGTTTTAATAAATGAGTAGCGGGGGCTTGGGAGCGACAGCCTTCAACTTTAAAAAGCAATAAATTCAAAACTAGGTGATCAAGGATTTCAATACTGTAATTGTAAATTCGATTGTAATTCAAATCGCTGCAAATATAAAAGTCAAATATCAAGTGTAATTCCAAATGTCATTAAGTTTTTTCTGTAAAAATAAATAATTTAAAAATATCTTTTGTTTTTTAGTTTTCGTTTTTTTTTCGTCATAATTTTATTAACAAATATAAGAAAATCAAAAGAAATAGTTTTAATTTTAATCACATTTACCAATCCATACAGTTAATTATTAATAATTACCGGTAAATGTAATAAATTCTACTTATTTATCACATTTACCAAAATACGCGGTAATTATTAATAATTATCGGATTTATCCTTTTAACCGTAACATATACATAGAATATATGTCACAATTAGAATTATAATTCACAAAGCACACATCCTTAATCGAATACTTTTAAATTAAAATTTTCTCACGTGAAACATTTTATAAGCGTGTGAAGCATTTTTCAATATTTATTTTTTATATTTGAAAAGCTGATTACATAATTTAATACAAAAACGTGTGTTTTTATTTCGTTATACATTTCAAAGTGAATATAAAATTGATTTTTCGATTTAACTCGTTGTTCAGAAATTCTTATCGAATCGAATCGAGAATGTCGAGTAATATTATATTATATCGGCTTAGAGTTTGCCAGTACGTTAAAAACAATAAATTTAAAAAAAATATTAAATTTTATTTAAAGATTGGTACCATAAAATTTAATCGATCACTGAAGTAATAAAACAATAATAAATATTTAAATTCTAATTATAGGTTTGTAGAGAAAATAGCATCGAATTGGTCAGATCGCTGCCTGTCCAGTAAACATAAATAAGACAATTTTAGATGCATTTCCTCAGTCTGCAGTTTAAAATGTTGAAATGTATTTCATTTCATTGACATCACAAATCAATATTTTAAATAAACTATTATATCAGTAAGTTTGCAAGTATTAGTATTTTATTCTAATGTTAAAAAATAAGTTTTTCCAAAAAATAGTATCATATTGTTTCAAGGGTTAATTTTTTTTTGTCTAAATATTATTTTCCAAATAAAAGTAAACAAATCCTTTTATTTGTACAAATTTATATTTACGCACACACACACATATACAAATGTATCCAAATTTTTATATCGAAATTAAATATCCTTGTAGAATATAAATTAAAAAAAAAAGAGTTTTAAAGGAGCGTACATATATTTACTGTACACCTTCATATTATCTATCATATATGTATGTGTGTACATGCATTACTTAAATACACCTGTAAATGTAGGGAAAAGCTTTTCTATCCATTCTGCCTTCCTACTGTAAAATTCACAATATTATGTGTACACACATGTGTAATCAAATACATTATCAAATAATTATGTGAATGTGTTTTTGTTTTTGTCTATATTCATATACATTTATATGAATATTGATAATTTTTATACGGTCATGTTTAACCTCAAAAAAAAAAAATAAAAAAAAAATTATATTTTACTTGGAAAGAAGGATATAGCTATTTTCTTTTTGTTTTTTAAATTTTATATATTCAATAAAAATATAAATTAGAAAATAAATTTTTATAAAGATTATTATAAATAAATTAAATTAATATTAATTTAATTAGAAAACAAACAAAATAAATAATGATTTAATACTTATACAAAATAAAAAAAAAAAAATTTGGTAAAACAAAAATCAAAATCATCTCATAAATCAAAACGGTGCTAATTGAAATTCAAAAGGATTTTAATTTTTATTAATTAAATAAATTAAATTAAATATTTAAAAATTTATAAGAATTTAATGTGAGCGGTATAATAATAATTATAATTTAATAATATCAAATAAATTAATAATAATTATTAAATAAATTATTATAAATTATAATATGTGTATTATGAAAAGAAAAACAAAAGAAAGATAACAATAATAATAAAAAATGAAGCTTAATTTAATTGAAAAGAAATGTTAAGTGTACAATAATAATTATTTATTTTCAATTTATTTTTAATAACTGTATCGGAAATTAAATATTATTTTTTTTCTGTCCTATTTTCGGGTTGAATTTTTCATTAGTCCTTTTAAAATAAAGTTAGAAAGGATTCATTATTATATACATATTATATGATATACATATATATGTAATGTATATATGTGTACTTTATAGAAATTTTATTTAAATTTTAAATTCAATCAATTTGTAGCAACAAATTATTAGTGAGTATGAGTAAAATTTACTATGGTATAATTCAAATAAGAAAACATTTAATTTTAATTCATTACCTATGTTTTTTTTTGTTCTTCTGTTTTTTATGAAAAAGTCAATTATTTTGTAAAAATTTACATATCTATATGCATGAAAAATATAACATAAATAGTCTGATTCGTTCTTCTACTGTCTACATAAATAAAGTGATGGTCTGAATGATGAAAATCAGATATTTTTAATTTCCTGAATTTAAAAGTTCTATAATTAAACTTTGCTATCTATGTACATACAGGCATATATAAATAGAAAAAGAAAATATTGGACTTTGTATACCTAAAAAATATTTTAATATATACTTATACATATATATACATTATATCAAGGATATTCTATTAAGTAAGAAGATTCTGTTAAATCAGCGACAGTAATAAAAAAAAGTAATTGATTTTTATTTGCTTGTTGTTGCTTTTATTATATTTTTATAAATAAAAAAAAAAGATGTTAAATAAAAATAGCTTCAATTTATATTATTGTAGTATGTTATTTTGTACATATCTACTACATATCTTCATACATTGACCATTCCGTTTTTTTTTTGCAATGGATGCAAATTTATAAATTGAAATAAAATCAAAAATAGAAAATATAAATAGATATTTTTATTAGAAGAACAAAAATAATTTGATAAAGTAATTTAATAATAAATTATTGAGAAATGTAAATGTTCATTATGTTATGTATGTAGGTTGTTACAATCAAATGAAATTTTTAATATAATTTTAAGGTGATATTACAAACATTAAAAAAAAGATAATATAACCGGTCTACAAATGTTATAGTCGTTGAGAAATATTTCATGGTTATGTATAGAACAACACTTTTGAGTGGAGTTTAAAGTAACGTTAGTATGTGGGTTCTATATATATTATAATGTATTAAATTAAATATTAATTCAAATCAAAATATTTATTTTTCTATAAATTAAATTAAAGAAATAGGATGGTGGATGTGTTTCGAGGTTTTGTTTAATTTAACAAAAATTTTACGTATCTAAACTGCAGCCTAACTAGTTCAATTTATAATTTTTATTAAGTGACTGTTGTTGAAATATTGTTAATATAAAGATTAAAAACTCTAGGTATATGTTTCATTAATTTTATTTAATATCTTGATCGATTACGGTTATTATACAATAATCATAAGAGTGAAAACTCTGTTTTCTGATGATGGTTTAATAACCGAAATTGATCAAGATATTAACCCGAATTAGCCCAGATTATTTATTTTTGTTAGTCCTGAGTAAAAGAACATATTTTTGTAATTCTTTTGATTTATGGAATCGCCCTACTGTTCAGAAGGCATGTTGCCATATGGCAACGTTGGGCTATGCATAGGAGAAAAAAATTATATGAAATACACATTTTAGATTTTGGAATAAAATATGTTAGTAAAATTATAAATTAGAAATAGATGTAAAATTGATAAAAAAAATATTTAAATAATGGAACACAATATTATTGCTTGTGATCAGATTCAAAACACCGTATGTACAGTTTTTATCACATTTGATACATATACTTCTGCCAACTGTTTTACAATAATCGCCAGCACATTTTCGTTTCTTCTCCACAGAATTTACAAAGTGTCTAGTATTATCATAACATAAAACTTTTGAGAGAGATCTTTTATGTTTTATATTTCTAGCAGATAGTGGTTGAGTGCCATAATGACCACACACATTAATATATAGGAATTTGTCAACGAAATTACAAATGTCGCATTTCCGGATTGTGAAGTCTATTATATATTGATACATCAAGAGGTCATGTAAATATGCTGTTCCATCATTTCTTTCATTGAATCCCAACCCCACTTATGTACTTATTATATTCGCCAATAGCATATGCACGTAGATTTTTTTTTTTGAAACGGTGGAAAAGCCATTTAAGTCTCCAATTTCATTTGGTGGTTCAATAAATATAGACTTAGGTACATCCGAGGAAATCTCTCCTAAATAATCTAATATTTTTTTTACTCTTAATTTTCTATAAAATCACAAAAATAAATCACATACAATAATATTGTGTGTGAACAAATGTTTTCTATAATAGATTAGCCCAGCGTTGCCATATGGCAACATACAAATACTAATGGAAAAAATTTGTATAAGATACTTTTTGAACTGAAATGTTTTCACTTAACAAATAACTACATTTAGTTAAAATAATTATCCAAAAATAAAATTTAATAATTATAATTAAATATTTAGAAAAAAATGCAATTTACTTTTTCATGTCATCCATTTTTCACAATTTTTTTTTCACTAAGCTAAAACTGCACTATTTCTATTTATGTCATTTTAATTTCAAAGCCTAATAAGTAAAGTACATATAAATAGGTAAAAAAAAGTGGAATACTATTTTTATTAAAATAACGTGTTTTATTTTAATAAAGCAAAAATACCCATATGTTAGCTGTTGCCATATGGCAACACAGGGCTAATTCGGATTAATTAAACCTACCTAGAGTTTTTAATATTTATTTTTAAAAATGTTTCACCTAGAGTCTACAGCATATATTATATAAAATATATTGTTTATAAATTCGTAGAGATTTAAAGGCTGGTCTTCAAAGATTCGATTTTGTAATTGCATATGGCACGTAGAAGAGATTGAACCTTACGATTATTCAGAATATTAATAATAACTTGTACATTAATTTTTTTTGAATATACTAGTAAATGTACAAAAATCTTTATATAAAATAATGATAAGTTATACAGGGTGTTATTGAGATTCTGTGGTATTACAATGTAGAATCTCTTTGGTTTAACTGTGCTAATTTAGGCAGCCAATTCTATCTAACTACTTACTTATACAGGATGTTACTAGATTCGTACTTATGCTATTTTAAATTTTTTATAAATTGAATCCTAACTTCGTTCCAAGAAGAAATAGGGAGAAAAAATTGATACCGTTGGAATTGGGATAAGACCAAGTTCATATAGATTTTTTAAATATGTATAGGTTTTTCAATATTTAAGATTTCATTTTCTTATAAATCTCAACTCATAGAACTAGATTAGAGAGAAATTTTTGATGTGTTTTAAAACTTTCGCACTTCGCCATAGTATGCTTTTAGTCTTAATCCCTCGATTTGTTTCCGATCTTGGACACCGTTCGAAATCAAATCCAACTTTCATATGAAAATTTTATCAAATTTTTAATGAACATGTAAATATAAGCATGTGTAGAACACATCAGCCTGGTATAAAAAACCACTAATATATTTAATAATTAAATCATTGCGTGTAATTTATTAATAAAATTTAACTTAAAATTCGGAACTTGCCATTCTTAAAAATTCATCGCAATCTGTAATATAGAATCAGTTTGACCAGTTTATGTTACTAAATTACTAATAAACTATCATTTACTTACTTGTGATGGTAATCTACTTCTGTTCATTGAATCCTTGTTGTATTACATTTACAATTTCTTTGTATTATTGCTGGATTAGTACAAAATCTAATTTATTTCATTTAATTTTCATTTTCTCGAAAATATACTATCAATGCTTCATAGTAGTTTTATTAAGCATTTTACTTTACCTCTTGATGTACTCAAAACTATTAGTCAAAGTTTTTATTACATTAAATGTAAAATCTTGGATTCAATTTTAATTTTTCTTTTAAAGAGTACCATAGGATCAAGGGGTCCATACAAACTTGAAGTGCTTGACGAAATATATCAATTTCCTTAATTTAATATGTTCTGGAAGTGGAAAATTGGTGATTCATGATCCCAAACAGAAAGAAAATTGAGTACTCGGCTGTCTCAATCTCGAATTCATAGTAAATGCAATATTCATCATTGAACAATAGCGATTGTTCGCAGAGGACTAGATTAGAGGATGTAGCGGATGACTGTCGCAAGCGTAGTTTTTAGCGTGATTTAAATTTGAGACAGCTCATTCGATCATGTGCACTAAGCCTCTCATGTTATTAAATTTTTTTTTTACAATATCCTATTCAATGTTCTGGTTCGATGAATTCCGTTTCTGTTAGGCTAGATTTTTCATTACCAATTCCAATTAATTCATTTAGAATCTTATGATTTATTCCCAGAATGGTTTCATATAAAAATTTTGAGTAGGGAAATAAGAATATGTTGTTAGATTTTTAATAATTCATTATTTTTATCGAATTCGATGTGGGCGGCTTTAGATGAAACATTTTATATCAAAATGTATTCAATACAAATTTTATTCATTATTCTCAATTAAATAATATTTTTAATTATACGATTAACAATAAAATAATTGGATAATTATTCGAACTGGAGAAATATAACAAATTATTTTGAGCTATCCAGAAGATATTGAATTTTATTGAACAAATCAAAATGGCCGTAGTGAACGCTATTTTATTGCGTCAAAGCACGTATACTCTTAGTATGCTGTGCAATAATTTAACATTATTTCATGCAATTTGTTGTTGTAGAAAAATGATAGCAAAAATTTTGCTTCAAATTTTGTTTTGTAGTACGCTGTTAGTATGCTGAGCAAAAAAAAAAATTAAGTTCTTGTTTTGACCGCCAGGTATTTACTGTCAAAATTTTTGCTTCTCATTTATATACCCGGGTATATAAAATTTTTTAAAAATATTATTTTAAAGGTTCCATTGTTAAATAATATTTTTTAAGGTTCACTTTATTTTACTTACGATTTATTTTATTTTTAAATAGTTTATTTAAGATAAATAGATAGATTTTATTTTCACATGTTGTTGATTGTCAAATGATCATTATTTGATTATACCTGTTATTGATTAAAAGAATTTCTGATAAAATTTTTGCTACGGATTTTGCAGTAGTTTTTGTATTCATTTTTTGGCTGGCAAAATTTTTTAACAGCATACTTAGCTTTAATGTCAATTTTAGAGATAAGCAATGGTAGCGTTCAGTGAAATTAATCGATGGATCTGAAATCCACAAATCCATTGATCTGTTTACCGAACGGTGTGGTAAATGTACCGGTTAATCTATTGCGCTTAATGAAAATGGATCTGAAAAAATTCTAGATAGATTTGTAATACATTCTATAGACATGGATTTGACTTTTTATATGTAAAAAAAACAACAACAATTTTTATGTTGAATGTTGTGACATCTACTGTAAGAAAAATTAAATGTTTAAATTTTTTAAGAAAGTTGTTAAATTAAAATCGCCATTATTTTTTGAATTAGTGTGGAAATTTAAATTCTTAAGGAAGATTTATAAAAAATTGTATGATAATAAATATTATTCCATTCAAATTTAATTTATTTTGAAAAGCACTCATTATATTTTCCGGTAAATTGCGTTCAGTGGCCAGATCCATGGTACATGGTTCCAAAATGGATTCCAGATCCACCGGTTAATTGTACTGAACGAACCCAATGTGTATACCTAGAAATATTTATGTCTTCTTCGAGCTATATTTTCGAGTTCATATAGAATGTGAGAGGAGGATTCCTCTTCTTCTAAGCAAAATCTGTATCTGTCTGTGTTGAAATTACCAATCTTGAACAGATGGTTTTTAAATGGTCCATGAACTGTAATGAACCATGTCAGTGCTTTGACATTGGATTTATTTTTCTTGGTTAAGGCTTTGGACTATAAAAGTCCTTGGCATATATCCCATATGTTTTTAGTTTCTGTAATTTACCATTTGGAAATTATTCTTTTTGGTAGACGAGCAATTTAAACAAGCAATAATGCTCTGATCCTAAGAATTGACTTATCGCGACAGTTTTTGTAGTAATATCTGCTCCCTGAGAGAACCTAAACAAGCTTTAATAACGAAAAATATATTTAGACTTTTATATAATAATAAAGGTTATTGAAATGGAGACAAGTGTTTAATTTTTTGTGTTAAAAGAAGGTTATTTAATGGGTAATGGAAGTTGTGATGGTGGTGGTGGTGATGTAACTAACATTAGATTTTCTTCGTTGTGGAATCGGTTCTTAACTCTTCCAAAAATAACTAAAATATCAATTTAGAACTAAATGTGATAAATAATTTTCATATTTGAAACAACCATAATTATTATCAAACCATAATTATTTTTAATCAAATAATAAAATTTATACATTTAATATTAGAGTCGACCAAAAGTCTAGACCTAACCGATTTTATATAATAATTTTCCCCCTTTTTATTACAATATTTTTTAAAAAACAAAAAAACATAATTTCAACTCAAAAATAAATAGTACATACATGCCTATAAATTTAATGAGTCATAAAATTATTTCATAGTAATCTTATAGAATTCATTGGAGAAGAAACACTCAATTAAATCTATTCACATTTTATAATTACCTAACTCTTATACTATATATAAATTCAAATCGATTAAAACTGATCAAATGCGATTATTAAATTGTCGTTTATTTCGTGTTACAAGTTACAATATTATTTAATTTACCTCCTCCTCTTCTTACTAAAGTGTTTAAAATCCCTTTCAATGAAATATTTCTCAAATGAATACTTTTTATAAATCGTAGTACATAGTTGTGAATTAGCTCGAATATAATTACACAAAAATAAAAAAAGAAATACTTAAATAAAAATAAACCATTTTTAATCTTTAAAGGATTTCCCAGAATAATTTCAAAACAAAAAATTCTAAATCACAGTTGAATTGATTAAAAACGAAAAAAAAAAACAAAAACAAAAACAAAACAGATTAAGGTTAAAGGTGTTAAAATCAATGAAATAAAATAAAATGAAATAAAATTCCCCCAATGAGGGTCGGATAAACTTTATACAACCCCAGCAGTATATTGTATTATTGTTTATTTTGTTTTTTTTTAATCGGATTTAGTTGTTGTTTTTGTTATTGCCGTGTTCAAAACATTAAAATACAAATCATTGATTGAAGAATTTATTTTTTACACACTAATTTTTAATTGAATTAAAGGTGCTAAAGGAGACTACTGGGATTTTATTAACCACAAAATGGTAAGTGAAAAAAAATAAATAAATTTGCTTTATTTAATTACATATTTAAATTTTAAAATTTTTTAACAGTGATTCTCAATCTTAAAACGTCGTTATTGGTTTTATTTTAATCAAATATTTTCAATAATAGCAAAATATTAAATAATTTTTTTTCAGGATAACAATTCTATTTTTCAGGATATATCTTAAATTAGATAGATTCCATTAACTAAATTAAATAATTAAAATAACTGTAGTAGAATTTTTTGATTATAGGTCTTTTAAGTAAGAATGGATTTTATTATTATCATCAACTCAAAGGCCTAGATTTAGTGGTAATTTGGATTCGAACTTGAAATTACATTTTTTTTTATGCATATACATACATGTTTAATATATTATTCTTAATTTCATTATACAATTTTTCTTAATTCTATTTTACGTTATTAAGAGCTTATACTGATGTATTTTGACTTATTGTTTACTAGATTTTCATAGTGATTTAAAAAATTGATTCTCGAACAAAACGTTAAATCATTGATTAAATTATACTACTTTATATAGCATAATACTTTGGTACTATTCTGTAAGATTTCATTTTTTACGGTGATAATCTTTGAAGAAATACTACAGCTAGTTACAGAGTCTGATGTACTATAAGATTTTTCCTCACTAAAGACAATTACAATTTGTATTAACTTTATCAAGACTAGTGTATACAGACCTAGCAGGTATACAGACTTAAATTATAAGATTATAAAATTTTTTTCACTAAGATTTTTTTTGTCTTCTTCTTTTCTGGGCGTGATACATCTTGAAGGTCCTGGGTCTAACTGTCCTCCACTGAATATGGTTACGAGAAGAATTACAATTGGAAATTCCATTTTTATCCAAATAGCCTTTAATATCTGGTTGAATATTAAATTGTAATTGTGATCCTGGCTTAATAAGCCTTTCATATATTGTAGCAACAATTAAATATACAAACAAACAGGGCTTGACAAGTACAAATTTAAAGTAAACGAATTAAAATTCACATATGTAAATATATAAATTTAATGTTAAGGAGAAGTACCGACATGCCAGATTGACTAAATAATAATGTTATTATATTATTATTATTTTATTTATTGCCTTAATGTATTTGTACAATATGTTATTTTCATATATTTTAATTCTATATTTCAAGAGCTTATATTAATAGAATATTTACACCTTTGATTTGTAATTATTTAGACTAAACTAACTTAAATATTTAGAATAAATTTAATTTGCAAAGGACAAAATGGCGAGTAAAAACCTTTAATTAATTATTTTATTCTAATATAAAACCTAATGTAAATCAAACTTAAATCTCAACTAACGTCTATTAACAAATAATAATTTTATTTCATAGTTATTAATACTTAGGACTACACTGAACGATTAACCTGGCTAAATCATATTGACTACAATCGGATTTGGTATTAAGTCAAAAAACCATTTTGTTGTCTAATTATACAAAATATTGTTATCTGGACCAAAATATTGTTATCTTACAGCATCTAGTAGCAGTTGTAGCCAAATCCGTCTATGGGCAGTTGTAGCCAAAAAAAAAATGTACAAATCATTCAAAAATTTCAGGATAAACATCTATCATCATAAATACTGCACGATTCGTGCCAAATCAAGTAATGGGAATGATACACGTATTCCCTCAATCTACTATGAATTCATAAAATTTATTATTTTTTTCGAAAATGCTATAGGCTTTGTAAGTGAAACATTTTTAATAATAATACAAATTATAAATTCTAAACCCCCCTACTAAAACTAACCCAAACACTTCAGTTTTATATTTTTTGAATGCAAACATCGTTAAAGCGTACTTTGTATTGGCTACACATCAATAGTTTCCAATCTTCAAATTGGAGCTTGCATATGAACTTGTCAGAAAGTACCATATGACTGCATATTTCTTTATAGTCCAGTGCGAGGGATCATGGTCCCAATGAAGCTGAAAAACTTTTAAAGTTGCCTTTAGAATAAACTTTTGTATTGATCGATGTGCAATAAAATCTGCTACTAATAATCTCTTTCAGACAGTTGATAATGATGCTATGTTTCTTCTTCCTCTAAGAAGATCTGCTTGGAGTTTTGTGAATGTTCTAAATCTATGCCGCTTGGAACGAAATAGCTCAGGAGTGCCAAGATATTCTACATGCCATTTAATTCTACAGAATATGGCAGATTTGCCAGAATGCAGTGAAGTAAATTCTAATTTAAACTTTTGTGACCGCCTCATAAGCGTTGGGCCTTTTAAAAGTATGCTGTGTAATGATGTACGTAAAGTATTACTAGCTAAATTATTTTTTTTCTTTTCCTTGTTCATTAGTATTTTTTTTGTTTTCGTTTTTCTTTTTGTATTTTATAATTAGTATTAACTTAATCTTTTAATATATTTTAAGTTTTTATAATGTATTACAAGTTTATTTTATCTACTCTACTATCAGTAATATATATCATGTCCTTTATGTTTTTTATCTAACGGTGTCCTAACGTTATGGTAAGCCTCACTGATAAATATTGCACAAAAATATAACAATCTTTCGAAACAGTTAATAATACTATTTGTAAGATAAAAATGTTCTAGAAATTCAAAATGTCTGCATTTTATTGCACAGTACTGTTGTTACACAGTTTCTTATTGTTTTCTGCTCATTTGAGTTGTATTAAAATACGAATAGGATTCTGAGGGAGATGTTGTATCGGCGTAGAACCTAATGACCATATTTCAATCATAGCTGGAATTGCAAATTTTTCAAAAATATATAACTTTAGTGGCGTATCTTGTTCTTTAAGGACGAAAAGGACATTTGAAAGTATCCTTATTGTTTTGATGTTTTTATATAAAAATCGTTATATCTGTTGATCTATTAAATATATATACATATGTTCAGTTATAAATTCTAGAAAGATAACGGTTCGGAGCATATTTTAACATTTACTTATTTGATCATGATTGGTGCTGCCGTTATGGAGATATTGTAGTTTAAAGTAGAAAATTTTGGAAAAAAACAATCTTAATTTTTTTTCTTGAAAAACCAAACACCTCAAGATCTTACCACAAAACCCCCCAAAATTTATAAACTGTTAGAAAGGTCTCATTTTTCTATAGCTCATACATACATACTTTATGTCTACGTCGAATAGTTTAAAAGATATAAGCATTTATTAAAAAAATTGTTTTTTTTTTATTCTTTTTCTATATAAAACTATTTTTTTTCTACATATTACCAAAATTTTCTACTTTGAAGAACAATATCTCAATAACGGTAGCAACAATCATCATCAAATAAATGTTAAAATATGATCCAGACCATTATCTTTCTAGAATATATAACTGAATATATATATATATCAAATGGATCAAAAGATATAACGGTTTTTATGTAAAAACATCAAAACAACAAGGATATTTTCACATGTCTTTTCGTCCTTAATGGATAAGATGCACCACTAAAGATATATATTTTTGGAAAGCAAGCAATTCCAGCTTTACTTGGAATATAGTCATTAGATCCTACGCCAATAAAACATCTTCTTCATAAGAGCCCGAAATAATTTACCTTCCAGTCTTCTCTTAATATACAAGCCATACATTCGGTCACCACTTGAATATAACTAGCATATTTGAAGCGATGCACCCAATACCAGCCTACAGTACCTAGATAAGTTTTAAAAGTAAGTCAACAAAATTATCAATGATGATATCACCTAACATTATTAAATCATCGTTGTGATGTAGGAGTAGCCACCCTGTTTCATAAATATGTATTTTTTGAGTAGTTGGTCTGACCAACTCAAACCAGAACTGGGAAATATAAAAAACTGTGGAACACCCTACCACCTATGTTGAAATAAATAACTTTATAATATTATATTGTACATGTACAGACTGATTCAGATTCAGCATTCTATAATATTGATCTACCACAATTGATTGTAAGTTAATAAAATACTAAGTAGTAGATAGTAGTGTAGGCACAGCAGAATAATAAAACATATTTTCATCAACAATCTTATGTTTTTCCAGAGACTATTTTAACTTAGAAGTTTTCAAGAGACGGATAAATAATTATCTTCCAAACTATCTATAAATTTTATGTATACTTCTGTTCCATTCTATTTTTTTTATAATTTTGTTTATTGTTTTTATTTCTTTACTATCATTTCGTTTTTTTTATCTTTCGAATGGTTTAATTTCTGCGAAGGCAGTTAAAACGGTTATCCCATTATTTTGGCTTCAATTAAAACAAAAAGAAAACAAAATATGAGTATAGTGTGATTTTAAATTATAAATTTGTTTTCTACTGAATTTTACCTATCGTTTCTATCTTGACTGACAATAAAATCTGAAGGTCTTCTCAATAATTTTATCAAATCTTATAATCTAAATTTAAATATTTCAGAATCACTGTCTCAATGTCAATAATGATTTGATGACCAAATTGAGTTAACATTTTTTTTAAATAATCAAATTTTAAGTACTTGTCATATAATTTTCAAATTACAAACATCGTAAATTGTTGTTGTTTGTTGTTGCTCAAACTCCCACAAATAAATTCTTTAAAAGCAAATTTTTTTTTTTTAATATTGAGTTTGTTTATATCCTTTTATATAATATGTATGTATGTATGTATATTTTTTTTTAAAATTTTTCCATTTTTTTTACTTAATAACCAATGTTTTTAAGCGAACGCAAAATAACAGATTTTTCGAAATGGAGAAAGACGTATAATAAATTCCTGTTTATAAAGCACGTTGACAGTGTGTCCTTTTAAACTAAACCTGCATTTATATTCAATTGTATATAAGAATTGGTTGGTATAACAAAAGAGAATTTTGTATCCTTTTTGATTGTTTTTGTTTTTACTTTTTTCAAAAATTTTTAGTTAGTGGTCAGTGAATTGTGGTTAAAATATGGGTTCTCAACTTTTGGTAGACAAAGTAAGAAAGTTTAAATGAATGGGAGGATGTGTTGTTATATTATGGTGGAGTAATTTATAAGCTTTTAAATTTTATACTGGTTGAAAATGTATATGTATAATAATATGTATTATATAAGTGTACCAAGTAATTCGTCCTGTTTCTTAATAGGTACTGTTTTTTGTTTGTTTTGTTTGTTTTTTTTTTGTTTTTTTAAAGAAGGATATAAATATCCTGATATATGAAAGGTTTTCTTTTTTATTGTTTAAAACAATGGAAATTTTGTTTTTAAATTTTTTATTCAGGTATACATAAAAAGCGGTAAAAATTATTAGTAATCCTTTTCTTTTTATACCATAAAATTGTTTTTATTTTGTTTTTTTTTTTTAATTCTATGTCAGTTTATTTTATTAAATTTTGAAGGTTTATAGTTTCGAATTTTAAATGAAATTTTTCGAAATAAGTTTCTTTTTGTGGTTTTACGTGACTCTTATAGATTTTTCTGTAATTATTTTTTTTTTAAACTGATAATTGAATTTGATATCTGCACATTTTTTATTCCTGAGATATAATTTTTCAACGAGACTTACTGCCCATTTTAAGAGTGAAATAAATGCCATATTAAAATGTGAAAAGATGTTTACTGTTTTTATTAGGACTTGATGTTATCTCTATTAATATTTCTAACTAATCTCAACTATTGTACTTTAACTGTGTAACAAGCTTTAATCTAGTAATTGACATAATGAGCCTTATTAGACGATATCAACTGATGTATTTCCTTTTCTTTGTCTCTAACCCTCTTGCCAACAAAGTAAATTTGTGGTGAGAATATTCGGGTTGACAACGAGATAAAATTTTTGGGCAAAAATTATGTGCCGCAAGGTATGCATTCCACAAATGCATAGACAAGAGCAATTCAAATTTTTGTTTGGCTTCAGAATTTTTTTTGTGATAAACAAAATTATTCGTTAATGTAAAATTGCGAAAGAAAAGCAAGCTAAAATCAAAATTGAAATAAGAAATATTCAAAAATCAATTGATAAATGCTGACTGTTGACATCCAACCGTGTAATAGCAAGCTGATGTAGCATTGACCTGTGTTGACGATGACTGCGTCTAATAAGGTCAAACAGATGAGCTTGCTCTAAAATCTGACAGTATTATATAGTTTGATGTTGATGCAACACCTGGTATATCTTCCAAATTTGACAACTAGATGGTCGCAACCCCCAAGTTGGAAGTAATACGATGCTGGCATCATGAATGAACAACACAACAACAACGAAAATGGTAAATGGAGTGTCAAGGAAATCTTGCCAAAAATATTTCGTTCCTTCTAAAACGTGAGTCGAGATGACCAACATCGTCAATAATAATCAAGCCAAATAAAAATTTAAAAAAATGAAAATTAAAGGAAATCAACTCGAATTCAGTTTTCATTCTTTACTAAGTTTTAAAAACCAATGAAAATAATAATAATAATAATAATAATAATAAATAAATTGATTGTATAAAAAATTTGAAAAAAGGTTTTTTTAAACAATTTGGGGATTAATTCAATCGCAGTTACACAATAAATATATTTTTTAATGTTATCAAATAAATGGTTTTTGTTGGTATCAAGCTTTTAAATCACAATAACCTGACTTATAAAAATGTAAGTCAGGCCATTATTTACCCACAGCTAACTGCAATTAGAACTAATTACAACAAGTGAGTTACTACACAAAAGTGAGTTTGTTATCATCATCATATATTACAATGTAGTTAGTTGTCAACAATTCACTTCAAAATTATACAATAAAAATTTTATTCACCAAAAATAAGGGAAAATAAACCACCACACCGCATACGTTTTACAAATATCAAGAGAGTGCATGTGATGAAGCACATTTAATGTATGTAGGTAAGGTAGGTAAAAATAAATATTAAATTTTCTTAAAATTTTCTTGGATCGTTGGAATAAATTTATTCTGCATACAGTACCATATCTTGATTTATACAATGACAATCGGTTTTAAAATAACTTATAATTATTAGTAGTATGAATAAAAAAAAAACATAAAACAGACTAGAACGGTAAATTCACATTGCATTAAAATATTCATTAGTAGTATTTTCAATTGAAAAACAACTCATTGAAACTCAAATGTTAACATAGAGATCTGTTCAGTCCCTGTCATTCATTCATTCATTCATTCAATTTAACATGAGATTTTCTGATAAAAAAAAACCTGTAGGTACACAATTTTTACACATAAGCTAATACCTAAACTTAAATTATAATTACTCAATAGGGGCCCCTAGTTATATTATATCCCATTTTATATATGTCATCCTCCTCGTCGCAAATTAATCTGTTCCTCATATTACAATAAAAAAAACCGGTTGTCATCTCTATGGTTCACTACACTACACACTAAGCCATGCTTTATTTTATAATTGCATTTTAGGTTAACAATTTCTTATCTTTAATGAATAGAGTTGCCAGCTAAACTTAATATAATAATTTAAATTCAACATTATGTTAGTTATGAATCGCTGTGGTCGAAATATTTCCGTTAACAATTTGATGAATGAATGTTATGTATATATTAGACACTAAACCTCAGCCTCTATTGAAGAGTTTAATAAAAACTAATATTGCATTGATTTTGTTAATGAAAGACTTGAAACCAAATTAATAAATACCTTCTCCATCAGCAAAACAAAATAAAATCTTCGCACTGTAGAAATGAAAACGTTTATAATACAGGATATATCATTAAAGATTTAATTCCAAACTACCGAATCTGGCAATAGTGAAACACTATTGATGTAATCAGGTGAATTGGAAGTAGAAAAGAAGCTAAAATTATCATATGTCATTCGAATGAATTATTAAAGAGTATAGTTAAGATGGGATTTGATGCCAGAACACAAAATAATCGTGAATCAGGTTATATTACCGAATCGTTGGAGGGACAATTAAGCCTGTTACGAAGAAATAATTCATGAACTAACTTATAGCTGGATTACTAAAGTATAGACTAGTTATAATTCATAATAAATTTATGGTTTTTGCTGTACTAACTACTTGATTTAAAATATACAGTTTTGGGTTAAACTACAGTCACGTACAAAGTTATGAAGATTGTTTTGTATAAGATTACAAGCACCAAAATATATATTTACTTTAATTAAATTAGGAGTACTCATATTGTAAAACATTGTCGATAACACATAACATTATTTATGTATATTCAATGCTAGGAACAACTGCATGTGAATTATCAATTAGTCAAAAAATTTCTTTGCAATCAAAGATTGAAACAGAAAATAATTAATATTCTTTATTTCTAACGCTGATTGCTTCCAATAACTCAAATATTTACGATACTTGCATATAAATTGTTTTTGCTTTCCAATAAAAAATAATTGATATGTAAAAATTTATAATTTATATTACCATTTTCATTTGTATTTAATTTAGTTTATAAGAATAGGGGCAGGACAGAGTAGATAAAATTGTCAATAGGTAATTTATTCAGAATAATATTCGAATTTGTTTATTTAATTGCCAAATTGTAAGTTCATTGTGTTGTAATTAAAAAAAAATACAAAAATATCCACTGGAAATCTGAACTTTCATAGTTGTCCAACTTGTTTGCTCCCTGTAACTTTGTTATTGATTTTGATTAGGATTTGTGAACTCTATAAAACTATATATTTCGCTACATCAGTAGTATAGCGTAGTAAAAGCTTACATCATTAGTATGGATGCAGTACATTTAGCAAATTCCAATTCGCAAATAGACATTTGGTTTTTGGATGTTTTGCAAAAAATGTATTTGCCACAATTACATTTGACAAAATAGATATTTAGTAAAAGGAAAATTAACATTTGGACATTTGTAAATATATGTATGTAAATAAAAGTTGCCAAAAAGGAATCAGAAGGCTAAAATCAGAATATGGCGATATAAAACTTTTTACGTGGGAAATTCGAGGCTTCGGTTTGAATTCTGGTACGCCGGACCTTCAAAAATTTTGTTATTGCAAATATTGTTATTAAAGTTGGTTTCAGATATATGACATCTATACCGGATGAAAAAGCTTCAGTCTCGTAATCTGGAACGTTAAATATTTCATCAGACCGCAAATCAACAAAAAATCTAAGTACACTACAATTGGTAGTGTAGTTGGGTCTGTAGTTACAAGGCCATTCTACTTTAGTTGAAAACTTAATTTCTACTAGAAAAAAGAGAGACAGAAAGAAAAACATAAAATCCTTTCGAAAAGTATCCTTGCACCTTAAAATCTTAGGTTTCAATATCTCGTGGTTTATTCTGGAAAAAGCGTATGTATATACTTGTTTCCGTAGATGTCAGGTAAGATTAATATTCTATTAAAATTACACGCTGGGTGGCGAAGTAGGTAGAGCACCTGCCTTTCAACCGAAAGCCCCAGATTCGATTCCCGATGAAGCAAAAATAAATGCTTTATTGGTTTTTTGACCTGGTCTAGCACTGGCCTTTGTCTTTGGGATATAATCCCATCTGGCCTTTGTCATTGGGAAGTACCCATTTGTTAAGTGTTCAGTTGCGAAAGTGTTTTTTTTCCTCAAATCTTAATTTGTTAAGTTGGTTGGTCCATTTGTTAATGGACCTTTTTGTATAGTGTAGCTACATGAGTAATATAGTATACTATACAAAAATAGTAAGAATAGTGACCACTTGGTCTTGATAATTTACTTCCTAAATATTTTTAAATTTGTTTCGCTAAAAATGTAAATTAAATTAATAAAATCGTAATTTAAAAATGAATCCATCGTAGATTTTAATTGAAAATCAATATGAAGTAATTAATTGTCATGAACTGTAAATTAGTTCCAATCAAAATCAATTTTTTGTATAATTTTTTGTAATAGTTGTGGTTATGTTAATACTTTCAGAATATCCCAAAAAAATATTTTTTTTTTTGGATTTTTTAATTATTATAATAAACTCTTATTTATCTTTCATCGTAATTTTGATCCTTTTTAACCTCATTTAGAAAATCCTCTCTTATTATAATCAATTAACCTACAATAAATTAAGTTTTCTAAGCTATATGGGTCAAATTTAAAAAAAAAAACTTTTTTTTTTTGATCCGATTAAGAAATTAAATACTTTTTCAGAATCTCTTCATTCTCTTCAACTACCTTGCACCGCTTTTAAATACAAAATTATAACAGAATTCTATACTACGAGTATAGAAGTATCCTAATATGGCTATTGGCATTTATGCACTAAATCAATTTCTATTCCAATTTTCATACCCTTTCGATATTTTTAATATTCAATTCAATTGATGATATATTCAATATCATATTTTATAAACTCATAGTTATATAATTTTTGTGAAACCTTAAGCTATAATATGACACCTACACTACACTACACCATACAGAGTACCTACAGTTTAAATATAATTTTTTTTTGTTTCTTTATTCATTTTCTATTTGACATTTTATGATAGTGGTACTTTGTAGTATATTTTAACAAAAAAAAAAAAAAAAAAAAACTTATAAAAAATTGAATATCCTTTTTATCTAGGATTTCGCACCTTTTATGTATCCAAACTTAAAAGGTGTAAAAATAAAAACAAACATCAGACCAATGCCCTGGTTACATAATTTTTTTTCCTAAACAAAAAAAAAACAGCTTTATATATAAAAAATAATCTGTATATCTATTTGAATGTGTAATATATATCAATACAATATTGTATAGATGTGTGTATACAGTGAAAGTCAAAAATGAATGAACGCATTTTATAAAGGGTGATCAAATTAGCTCTATATATTGTTTAAACACCATAGCTGCCATTTTTTTTATAGATTCCCTTTAAAAATTGACATTTGTGTTTCCCACTATGGTCCTAACAAGACTTCAAACAACACCCGAACTAGACCACTGAGCAAACGATACATCATACGTTTGTGGTATTTACCCTTCTTTATGAAAAATAGTTTTTGTCCAAAATATATCGAATTTCAAAAAAAAGTGCACCAAGCAATCCCTCTAATTATACCCGAAATGCTTCAAAAGCGATAGAAACGATCATTAACTTTCAACTTAAAAAATATCTAGAGATCTAACAGTCTTTTAAATGATTGGCAATATGACTTTAGGTCAAAAAGGTTAACTGGTAAGGTTAACTGGTTAAAATGGTACCGATATACTCAAGATTCTTAGATATATTCAAAGGTTTTGATCGCGTCGAAATAAGCATAAAAATATAAAAATAACAAATGGAACAAAAGTAAAGCTGAACAAAAAAAAATTAGACAAAAGAGTTCAACAAAAATTGGAGTAACAGGAAGAGCTTAAAATGTTAGGATATATCAAAGAATATAGAAATTTAGATGTAATTTTTCCAGAATTTCATCAACAACGTCATCAACACCTTCAATTTTTATTCAAGTAATTGACTCTATTTGAAGTACATACTACCAAACATTTCCCGGAGCTTAATCTTCTTAAGCGCCATGTTAATTAAATAACGAGTAATCTGCTCTTTAGCAGCTTCTCTTGGCATTTTAGATATCTTTTTTTGAAAAACAATTAATAATCAATTCAATTAAATTAACAATGATGACTGATTATTGAATGCGGTAAATTGTCAAAAGCTTATTTTGTTTGAAAACCATAGCTTTCATATCCTCTGTAAAAGATGAATCTGACTACACAACATTAATAACGATATTAATTGATTTTTGATTCATATATCCATGTTGGTTGTGGACTAAAAAAGAATTACAGTAGTAGTAAATAGAATCATACAACAATAACTCAAAAAGTTTAGGAATAGTGGAGAGTTTTCTCTGATAATTTTACTAAAATAGGTTTTCTTATCGCTATAATATTTTTTTTCACTATTTCATTTTTAACGTAATCATATCGTTATACGTAATCAACCTATGTATGTGGAAATTGCTGTTCCCACCACTAGATTGTCCCACCAGTTTTTTGCACTGATTGTCGCAGCTGTAAATTTGAATGTAGTTGTTAGTGTGGGTCAAAACCGGAAAAGATTTGATATGTTTTTTGGGGAGTTAGCAGACAACCGTGGAAGTTAAGTTATTAATTACATTTATTTAATTCAATTAATTATACTAATAAATTTTCATTAATTACACTAATAAATTTTCATTAATTATATTTTTAATTTTTAAATCCCACATGTATATATAATCGCAGCAATATTTTAAATAAATATTTTCAATCAGTAAATTTCATAGACTGTAATTGTTATAAGTTTTATTAAAACAATCACATGGAAAGAGTTATTCTTTGACTTTTTTTATATCGATTATTTGTAATAACTATTCTTAATCAACAACTTTTTCGCTCATATAAAATAGTTAATTCTAAATTTTTATCTTTTTCTCTTATTTTTAATAGTTACGAAATAATTTTTATTTTTTCTATTACCGATAATAGTTACATAGTAATTTTTATTTTTTTCGATTGAAATAAAAATCATTTTCTAATTGTGAAGCTATTTCAAAACATATCTACTTGAAAATTTGCATCGAAGTAGCATTAAGTATCTATTTTCATACAAACGATGTAATTTTTCAAAAAGATATGATTTGAAGTAGCTTCAGAATTAGAAAATGATCTTTATTTCAATCGAAAAAAAAATAAAAATTGCTTTGTAATTATTATCGGTAATAGAAAAAGATAAAAACTATTTCGTAGTTATTAAAAATAAGAGAAAAAGATAAAAATTTTGGAATTGACTATTTTATATGAGCGAAAAAGTTTTTGATTAAGAATAATTATTTTTTTTAATTTTTTTTATATAAATTGAAAATTTATGGATCTTTTGTGAGATCGATAAAAGATCTCTTACCGATTACATAGATATACTTTATTCGATATTACGATAACTCCTTATGCATGATTTTTTTCATTAAAAAATTTATCGATAATAGTTATTTGCAGTCACTGGTAAATTACTCTCAGCAGTGAACATCCACCTATTAAATTCAAATCAGTAAACTACTTTTGATTCACACTGTTGTTATAATACTGTATGTACTTATATCTATTTATATTTCATTAAAAGTCAATATGTATTCAATGGACAGCCACATTTACACTAGATCGAAACATAGTTTTTTATTGTGAGTTATGTGAATTTAAATGTACAAGACGAGTAACGTATAAGGATTTTATATTGCAAACAAAATTGATTTTCTTGGAAATTTTATTTATCGTATGAAGGATACGAATTTTGAATAGAAAAGTAAAAATAAAAAAAAAAAAAAAACTAAGTTAATAAAAAAAATATTATTTACACTTTTGATATATACATAATATTAAATATCTTTATATATCTTTTTTTTGTTCTATTCGTATATTATATTTTATTTAGTTGTGAACTGATAAAAATCTGTTAAAAGATTTCGAATATTGATAAAAAAAAAATAATAAAACTGTTAATAATAAAAAAGGATGTGGATACCAACAAGTTTCAATATTAGTTTGTTGTTATAGAATCAATCTTTTCAATAAAAATATCCTTTTTTCAGGTGTTCTCAATTGACTGGAATTATAATATTGTTTTTTTTTTTGTTTTCACATTTCTACGTATGCATGTATGTACATATTGAAAATTGTTTGAAAATATTTATTTTTATAATTTTTTTCAACCAAATTAAAAACAAAATACAGTTATTTTTTTGAAATTGATAAATTTAAAGGTCGAAAACAAATGTTTGGAATGCTTGGAATGATTTATTAATTTTTTTTTAATTTAAACTAAAAGAAAAATAATTAAATGAGAAAAAAATATGATATATCATTTTTGAAATTTTCATAATATTTTTGACAAATATTTGTTTTATTTTTGGAAAATCTTATACATTTATGTGATCAGTTATATCTTATATGGGTAAGAAGTGTTCAGTATTGCGGCTTGGATATTTTTCAAATCGCTTCAAATTTTTAATATATATATGATTGATATATCACAGAAATATATAACTGATGATTAACTCACTCAGATACACCGAATGCAAGGAATTTCAAAAAACAAAAACAGTATAGTCAAACAACATGATGCTATGTCAACAACAATTTATTAATAATAATGTGATGGGAGCTATCGAATGATTTCAACTATCGATAAATAGTAACTGAATGAATTGAACTATCGAATGATTTTATTCATTCATTCATTCATTAGTTTTTTATTCGAATATTTGTATGTTATGTATTGTTCATACTCAAATGACGTATATTTAAAAACTGAAGTAAATTGTAATAAATTAGTTTAATATTTGGGAAGAACTTAGTTTAATGTTATTATTAAACTAGCTTGGTAGCCCGCCATAAATGATGGAAGCAAAATAAATTCTAGCATTTCTTTCCTTCATTAGAGTTTTCATTTCAAGTTTAAGAAAAATATACGTATTTGCTTACTAATTTATCGTAGCTTTATTTTGTATTATAACGCTTTTAATTACCATATAAACAGAATATTTGAAGTAAGGTGCAAAATTTTCTATTCCCTAAGGGTCATTTACTCGATCATTTTGGCGACATCCTTTTTGCCAACATTGAAAATTTATCGTACAATTCAGAATTAAGATAATCCTGCTAACATTCAATAACATTCGCTGCGTAAGCTTAGCGTCAAAGTTTATAGCCAACAAATAATATTTTATAATGAGCCACAATTTTGAACGAAAACAATTTAAAAACAAAAATAAATAAAATTGTAAATATAAAAAAACAATAATATTGTAGGTTCACATAATAATTATTTTGATGAATAAAATAAAAACTCGTGTTGGAGAAAATATTAAAATAAAAAAATTTACTGCAAATAAATAGGTATTTACAAAACTGTTCATAACTTGTGCACCATTGATCGATTATTTAAAATTTCATTTCATTTCAAAAAATTCATTATCGAAATGTTCATGTTACAATTCATACATAATTATTATTTATAACATACATTAAAAAGAAGAACAGCAATAACCGATACCTATATATATACCTACTTACTATATTAAAAAAAATCATCACTCTCTAAGTCTCTACAACATACAAATACACACACTTTAAGAAAACAAATATATCTAAAAATTATAAATTTACAAAGATAAGAAATAAAAAATAATAGTACAAAATTTCATTTAATTTCTTTAAAAATGTATAGGTTGTTATTGTTTTTATGTGTAAATCAGCAGAACTAAAACCTAACCCCATAATATATACTAAATATTATAAACGATCATAAATTTATATATCATATAGATATATATATTAAAAAAACCAATAAACAAAAAAAATAAAAATAAATAACAATTTTAACTCATCATCGCATCACATTTCTGGCTAGAATATATATATATATACCTATAGTACTATACAGGTTATGCATACGGTATGGCAAAACTATGATGCTATGATCATTATCAAAACAACAACAAAAAACAAAAAAAAATAAATATAAATAATAATTTTAACTCTTCATCGCATCACATTTTTGGCTAGAGTATATATATATACGTATAGTACTATAGTAGAGGCAATGCATACGGTAGCAAAACTATGATGCTATGATCATTATCATAACAACAAAAAAAAATCAAAACAAAAAAATATGTAGACACATATCCATATTGTGTATAATTTTAAGTAATGAGAATAACCTTTGAGTGCATTATGTTTTTTTTTGTGTTAAATGCTGTTTGCCTTTTGGTTATTATACCATATTAAACTATTGATAAAATTTCTATTAGTCCTTCTTATTATAAATCAAAAAAATTGTTTGTTTTATTTATGTTATTATTATTAATTTTTATTTTTCCTTATTATTTGCGAAGAAGACTAACATTAAATTAAAAATATATAATTCATGCGACGGTATTTTTTCCTGCAAAGGTTCAGCATGATAGACAGGGGTTAAAATAAAAATACCAAAGCAATTTGTATACATATTGCAATTTGTATATGTGTTGGAGTATTCCGTCGGACTTACAAACATCCAGGTAAATTCAGAATAATATATATATGATAAGGTTTAAATTTAATGTTAAAATACAAAAGTTCTTCAAATTCTTTTAATTTTTTTCATAACATATCTTATATATAATACACAAGATCGACGACGTGGGGAGTAAAAAAGCAAGAATAGCTGAATAGTAAATTACACCACAAAAAATATTAAAATTTTAGCAAGTTCTTGGCTCTGAATACTTTAAACATTTCAAATAGTTACCCCGTTACACCAAATAAATGACGGGTTTTTCCAAGTTGAGCGACATCTATACTCAAAAATAAATTTTAATCACGAATTTTTGAAAAGACTTCATAAAAATTCTGTCATTTTAAATAGACACACAAACTTATAGAACAAAGTTCAAAAGCAAAAACACAAACAAAAATTGAAAACAAAACATAACAAAAATCAGATCATACTGTTTAGAAATTATATAATAAATGTTAGTTCATTTGCTTCTGCTATTCTGCTATAAAAAATATATACTGTAAAACACGATTATATTCTCTAAGTTTCAGTAATATTTCTGACTATAACCGTTTTGTAACTTAGGCGTAGTCAAAATAAAAAAATTGCAGCTTTATAAACAAAATCAAATTCAATAAAATATCTTTCTTATAACAATTTTAAACTTTATTGTATTCATAAATAACAATTCTGTTATGTAATCACGAAATATACACATTTGTAATAAAGAACAGAAAAAGACAATATATAAATCAGTTTTTTTCATAAAATAATTCACTTTTGACTTATTGTTTTGTTTTATTGAAAAAATTGCGGCTCCTATTTTAATATGACTATAAACGACATCGATTGTATGAACTTATGAAGTTTATTACTTTCTTTCAAACAAATTTTTGAGTATTACTACAACAGAATTGTGACTACAAACGTTTATAAATCGATCTACTACGTTGAGAGTAATGGGATTTTATTGTGTTAAATTATATTGAAATTAGTATTAATTTCGTCATAAAGTATTAGGTATTATACTTTAAAGTCATTGTAAAGTATATATACTCAAGAATCAAGCGATTCAGAAAAACTGGAACTATACCAAAACAAATATTTCTTTTTATATAAAATCGTACCTGAAAGAACTGCTTCTGTGCAATTGCACAGGGCCTTCACTAGTGAAAAATATAAAAATCAAAAAATAAATAACAATTCATAAACTAATACAATGTAGATTTAGTAATCAATTAATAGAGTAGAAAAAATTTAGACTTTAAATGTAATAAAATAGAAAAAACTTAAATTTATCAACGCATTATAAATCGTAATTGATATTTAAAAATATTCATTATTGCTACATAAGTATATTAATAATAACAAACATATGTACATATTTATAAATATATAGAAGGAAATATAAACATTAAACAATTTCATTTTAAATTAATTTTATAATATAATTAATAAATACACAAATTTTTTTTAATGAATCTTTTCTACATCATCGTTAAATTTCTTCAAAATATACAAAATAAAAGCATCTGAGTTAGAATAGTGTCAAATATACGGAAAACACATTCACATTTTCATTTATCATCATATTTTTCATATGTTCAATTTTTCTATTATTTTATTTTCGGAATTTTTTCTTTGTGTTTTATATAAAAAAATATGCTAGTATGAAAAACAAATTGATTTGTAAAAATGATTATCATTAATTTTGGTTTACCAAAGGAAAATATGGAGGATTTTTGTTTTATTTTTATTAATTTTAACATAAGTTTCTTATTTTTTATTGTAGAATTCGTGTTTGCATAAAAAATTACCTCTTCCCATTTAAAAATCTCGATTTCGGCCAATTTCGGCGAATTTTGAGCTCAAGAAACCGTTTTCCGGTCCTTCCCGGAAGTTGAAAATATCACCAATCGATAGAGCACCCTCGATTTAGTTTTTTAAATTTTAAAATAACGGCTCCTTCTCCTCATAAAAAGCTGATACACATGCTCTGAAACACCCGGTATATCTAATAGGTCTCCAGACATAACGGTTTATATACAAAACATTGAAACAACAAGGATGTTTTCAAATGTCCTTTTCGTCCTTAAAGAATAAAATTTTTGGAAAGCTTGAAACACCAAAAATCTTTGAGACATTATTGCATTTGGTTCTACACGAGTACCATAGGACTTACTTCAGAAGAGTCCAAAATTTATTAGACAGAGAAGAACACATATTTATAAGATTATTTGTAAAAAGCGCGTATGCTGATGAAATTTTAATTCTTGGATGAACTAAAACAAGTACTTCTGACCGTGCTTTTAGAACCAACTTATTATTGATATGATTGACTGTTAGTCCGTTTTATTAAAAATCAAAAATGTTTAAAAGTTTATGCGTTATTTTTGTTCAATCGTCATTCTAGGACTGATTTGTTATGTGCTGGTTTAATTTATATTAGGTTGAAATTCAATGTAAATAGTTTATATTAAACACATTTATGTTCACCTAACATTTCTACTTCAAAACTCTTGTAGACGGTATAAATTCTTTCGTTCCTATTGCAATGCAAACATTTTTATAATTTTCTGGAAGGGAATTGAGTAGCATGATAGATGATAATCATGATGAAATTTCGATTTCTGTTGCTTTTAAATCATTTAGCTTTTTTTAATTCAATTTGTCTCAAAGTATGACTAGCATCGGATTAAAATTTTTAACAAAAAAAAAAGCATTATTTTTTGGGGAGTCAAAAAAAATTACGAGCTAGGCAAATAGTTTTTGTTATAAGTTTTGAGCACAACATTGTATGGACCTATATTTTTGAGAGAAATAATCGAATTTTTGAAATTTTATTGAGCTACCTCATAATTGCTATTATAGTTATCCATAGTGCATATTTCGATATCACTCGCATTACTCGTTATGTTTAGGACTAGATCGTTGTTATATAACTTAAATGCCTGATCGACTTATGAGGTTGATATACTCTTCTTCCAAGAACTGTCATAGTATTTTTAACTTCATTTTGGCTCTTCCGAACAAAAACACAATAACTAACAACACAATCAATGTTTTATCCTTTTTTTGTGTTTAGGGAAGCTTTAGCACTTAAATTGATCAGATTTGATTTTAATGATTTTCACTAACAGTTTTGTTGTAATGCAAGTGTCGATATTTCGCAACCAAGATATTAACTTATTAGAATCAGCTTTTGTGTGTAATCATGTTAATTTAATTATATGTTACATGTGTTATTATACACACCGAAATTAAAATTGATTAAAAAAACAAAAAAAAAAACAAAAACTAGATGAAAATATTTTCTTATTACTGTGATGGCATTAATTTATGTACAACAAAAAATTTCACTTTAAATGAACTGTTGGACAGTTGGAAAATAATCTTAACAATTTCTTTATTTATTAGTTCTCAAAAAAAAAAAAATAAAATAAAAGCAAGAAAAAGTAAGGGAGCAAAAAGCATTTCTAGTGTTAAATATTCAAGTAGATACCAGTAATATGTAGTGTTACTGATCTAGTACATCCTGAAAGTTAAACTTGAATTCTAAATGAATTATTATTTATTTTGTGCTACATATTCAACTACTGCTTTTCATTTTATTTACATATATCTATATAGATAATATAATTTTTTATATTTATATACAGGGTGTTATATTTTAATAAGATATGTTCGATTTCAATTTCGATATATTCAGTAAGATACTGAAAAAATAAAGTTTGTATACAGGGTGGATCCACATTAGTGCACTGCCAGTTATGCCAGTTTTTGAACCATCATTAGTTTATTTATATTTTATATCTGTCAAAATTTTCATGCTCTTTTCACTTTCGAAATGTGGGCCTATACATTTTTTTTTATTGTCATGCATATCCCATTGACACAACATATTGGACCAGATCGAAAATGAATCTTCATTAGTGACATATAAAATTGTTGTATTTAATTTCATACAATATTTAAGATTAAATAAAAATAACAGTAATTTTAAATTGCAGATTAACATCTATTTTTAGAATCAAACAACTTCCTTTCATTTTGTGTTCTCCAGTTTTACATTTTTTTTTTGGTAATTTTTTCGAATAACGTTATTTTTGGAATTGTTGAACATGATGTCCTTTTTTAATTTTTTAATATTTAAAATCTACGAGATACAATATCAATTATTATGCACCATAATTGGCATATGATTTTGTTTGGTCATTTTAAAAGGTACTATTATGATCTTTCAATTAAAGTTAATAACAAATTAATTTTTTTTTTATCTCTCCTTGGAACGAAGTCATGATGATATAATTTATAAAACTTTTAAAAAAGCTAAAAATTCGATTTCAACTCCACCCATAATTTGGGTATAGTTTGAAATTGAAAGCAAGTCAATATCAAAAACTTATCTACTTAAAAATATAAAAAATAGCTTGTACCAGAGCATTGATTTGAGAAACATCCTCTATGCATCGTATTTAAAATTAGGTGGACATTTTAAAGTGTATAGTGGTTATTTCCTATTGAAGAAGTAGCAGGACGATAAATGGAATGAAGTTGATACTGATATTATATTTATCTATATTTATTTATTTATTTATTAGAAGGTGGTGACGGATATAATAATCACTCCTAATATTATTCGAATTATAATCATTAAATAATCGCTAATTGGTGATTTGGGAGTAATAAAGTAATATAATGTACAAAGTATTAGGCTTAATCAATAATATACCAAGGAATTGTTTTTTTATTACTCTCAGATATTGCTTAGAGTAATCAAATCAGACGTCTATTGTAGACGAAAGCTTGTGTTATGTTGGTATGTGATGAGATTAAAATCCACGTTAGTAACTAATGTTAGTTAGAGATACAAATAAAATAGCTAATATGCTGCAGAATTTTAAAAAGATAAATTCAAATACAAAAAGACAGTTGAAAAACAATAAATATTAGTTACAACAGTTGTTTATCGGTTATATAGCAAAACAAGTTGCCCTCGAATTAGATTCGTATAACATTCTAAAATTCTATCAAATCTCTAAAATTTATCAAATCCCGAATTTTAGGTGCCTGGATGTTTCCATCAATTACTTTGGTTGATAAACTTGAGATCAGCCATCCGATCGACGTTGTTGGAGAGATTTTAGATCTATCAAAAGCAAGCTATTTTCGTAAGAAGAAAGTTGAAAAGGGTCAGACCATGAGAAAAAAACGTAGCGTAAAGCGTAAACAACCGTTTACACTGAACTGTTACAATATAACATTTAAAAAAATATATCAGAAGTAGTTGGTAGTACTTAAGTATACTAATAAAAATAAAAATTTTAATTAAAATTTTTTTACGTAAATTATTTTTTAAGAATTGTAGTACAATTTGCAGCTAGTAGAAGTTAGAGCACCTTGACGAAGTATACTTAGGCCAAAATATTATACAACAACCTAAGTAAATTTACGTAATATGTTCAAGAGTAAATAGTTGTACATAATAATAGAAATTATGTTGTTTCCACATACGTGGGCTGATAGTGTTTTTTCAAGACAAAATGAACTCCGGTGCTAGGTACGTTTTGGATTCTGTTGCACTAAAAGCATTATTCCCTTTATTTCTTCGGTGACAAAAACTCTATTTCAAATCGGATATGAAGCCTTAAATAAATCATTTTTTTTACATTGTTTAAGTTTTAGATTAATACAATAGGAATCGTATTTCTAATCGTTTATAAAATAAATAAACATTAAATAGAGCAAAAAAATGTTGGTTAGTAAAACTTTATACAAAACTTAATATGGGTCTTCACGTTTTGTGACTTTTTCAACGTTGTAAAATAAAATATCAGTTGTACGACCAAATGAAAGAAAAAAAATTATTCTAGGAAAATAATGGAAATATTTTAAATTGACAATTTATACTTGTTATTAGTTAAATTGACGTTTATTTTATTAATTGAAATTATGTACGAATAAATCATTAAATTTTTATTGAATAAAAAAATTGTTTCATTTCATTTTCAAAATTTATTTAATTTTGATATTTATAAAATAAAAATATTTTTATAAATATATGTACATATCTACCTACAACAAAAATAAACTACAAATTCAATGTACCTATAACAAAAACAAATTTCACTTCAATATACCTATTAAAAAAATTTGCTTTTGGCAGGAGGAAATTTCCTAAAGGTTAAAGTGTTGGAAATTTTACTCTAAGAAATGACCATTGGAAATATTTTGACAAATTGAATTTGTTAAATCAATAACTATGTGAAATATATTATGAATAAAGTTAATGATTATGTATAGAATATATTTAAGTTTTATAGAGATTAAAGATCTCACCTTGAAACACCCTGTGTAATAAATCGTATATTATGTGTTCTTTTTCACAAGTATTTAAAGATTTTTTGATAGCTGTTGAAGGATTTATATACTCTTTTGAAGATAATATAATCCCTGTATCATAAGCACAGGACAATTAATTTTTTTTTATTTTTTATTGTTTTTGTTTTTCGTATACACTTCAGAATAATGCGCTCTAATCCCATTGGTTTAAATAAGCTTGTTTTGTTTTTTATTTATTTATTTATTTTTTATTATAGCAAAATATTTTTAATGGAAATTATTTGTAAAGATATTTTATAGAAATAGATACATATTTTAAAGACTGTATTAAGAAAAAAAATTTAAAATAATTAAATTGTCAAATTTAATTTTTGTTTTGTTTATTTTAAATTATTATGATGATATCAGAATAACGAATTTTGTATAGTTTTTCAGTGGTAATTGGTTTTTAATAGCACGCTAATCGGTTATTTAAGTATATTTACTGTATTTGGGAATATAATTATTGTGTGTACAGGTATACAGAAAGATGTCAAGCATATCATGAGATCTAGATCCAGGTGATTTAGTGTTGATAAATAATGGATAGGTACACATTTTAGATAATGATAGTTTTCTTACGGATACAAGTTTAGTTTATAGAACAGTTACCTATACAGTCGTGTTGCAGGGGATCGTTATTTGGATTAGTGTTGTATAAATAACAAGAACGAATATCTGTTTTCAAAATAACAAATTAGGGGAAACCATAATCAAGTTAGATTCAGAAAATTTTTTTTTTCCATTTATTTCATTTATACATTTAAGAAAAATTGAAATAGCCCACTTCCTAAGTCGTTGTTAAGTACATTTAAATATTTGTTCACTGTAGAAGGTCAAAAGACTAAATTCGGTTTGATGTTGCGAAATATATAGTAAAAAATGTTGAAGCATGGAGTTCTTCTGATCGTCTTTTCTAAAAATAAAAAAATAATTAAAATTCAATTTAAATAAAAATAATATATATAAAATACTACCTTGCTTGTTTACTTTTCTAAAATTAATAAATAAATAATATGTCAATCATAAAAATTGTCATTTTAACAATTTTCTTCGTTAAGTAGTATGTACCTTTCTGGTAGTACATTTTTCATTTCGCATTTCACAATTGAAATTAAAAACGTTGTCTTTTCATTTTTGGAGTTCGTCAAGCAAAGTTTATTTTTTGGGTAACAATAAAGATTTTTTTGTTTTCATATATATTTTTTTTTGTTGTAATTTCTTTTTTTTTACATTTAAATTTTCATTATTAAATTTTATTAATTATTATTGTATTAATTTATTATTATTTATTACACTATAAAATAAATATTTAATTAAAACCATTTAAAATAAAAAAAAATATATAAAAAATAAGTGTTTTAAGTCATATTCATATTGTGGTTAAACAACAGAACTGACTTGATAAGAGCAATTTTAAAATTAATAACAGGGTGTCCAAAAATTTACAAATTAAACCTTCATGGTGTATTTTTTGTGTCACCTGAATATTAATGAGAAGATTCTGGCTTTGAATCTTGTTCAGAGTATGGATGTTAAATTGCATTTTTCTTTCATTTATACTTATAAAATGAAAAGTTTGTTTGTTTGTTCGCTATTTAAGTCCACAATCTTAAAGCTAAAGTTCTGAAATTTTGCACAGTCATTCATAAGGAGAACTAATATGGAACTAAAATGCTCTTTCAAATGACAGGCCAGGTTCGTGTAACTAACATACAACTCAACTCCTAGCCATCTCAGGAATTACAGCTCTCAACCCATCAGAAATATTTGCAAAACCTAAAGATGTTACAAACCTGAAAATTTGTACTTTTAAATAAACATAATTTTTACCGCTTTTCAAAAGGGTTCGGTAGATTTAGACCCTATAATTCCCAACACCCATTAGGACCTAGCATGTGTTTGGATATCTGTTATGGAATTAAATTCAGTTAATAAATAAAACTTAATTAAAATAAATTTTATACTTTTGTGTTGGACTCGGACAACGTCGGTTGACTTTGTTTGTTATTAATAAAATAATAAATTTTTTTAGAAATTTGTTAAGAGTTATTAATTTTGTAAAAATTAAAGTAAAATGGAATTAAAACAAAGCCTAATTCCTTATAAATAGTTTGGTAGTAGTTTGGGTGTGTTGAAAAACAAAATGTTGAAAAAAAAAATATCGCAAAAAATGTTGAAAAATTGCAGAGTTCCAAGCACATTCATGTCCAAGCACATTCGGTACACTTGGCCATTTTCACTTGGAAACTTTCACTTAGCAACTGGAGACTTACACTTGCTGGACATTTAGCAACATTTATATATTCTGGAAAAAGCGTATAAATCTGATTTTGAATCCGCCTATAAAATCCCTCCTAATACAGAATCTCACATAGCATACATATAAATATTCTGATAAAAGTCGAATGACGACACTTTTGTAATCAACTATAAAATCCCTTTTAATTCAATATCTTGCATATACATACACCTACATTTTCTGGAAAAAGAGAGTACCCTTATTTTGAATCCAACTCTAAAGTCACCCGTAATTCAGTATCTTGCATATACATTTGTATAATACATATTAAATACAGAAAGGGAATATTCTGTAAAATTTTGATGGGCTTATCCGACCAGTCCAACTCTTAAACACCTTCTAATTGTTTTTATTATATATATATTTCAACAACAAATCATTTATAACAGTCGGGGTTGTCGCCCCAAACTCCCGCCAAATATATATTTTTTTTTTCAACAATGAAATTCGACATTTTATGAACCGGTCTTTCAACATTTTATAATAAATATTCAGTCAAACCTAATTCTACCTAAATGTTACTGCGTAACTGCGGATAAAAACATAGAAAAACAAACAAAGCATTCATGGCCTCCAAAAAACTATTTTACAATAAAACTGTACACACAAGAATTAAAGTGATAGCCTATCAAACACTACTAAGATCTACTCTAATGTATGCAGCTTCTATCTGGTACAATATCAGTGGTAGCCTAATGGAACAAATACGCAAATTTGAAAGAAAATGCATTAGGGTTTACATAAACAAATCCCGTAAGCCTGAAACTGGATATATCTATAATGAATCTAAAATCAATAGAATCAACAATTTTACTATAAAATTGATTAGGAATCATTTCAATAGAGCTGAACAAACCTCAGAAAATGGTTTAATATCACATGTATTTTACCATAACGAGGAATACATAGAAAGCATATTAAAGACGTGTTGTATAGCACTCGAACATTTTATTTATCTAGATAGCAAAGGCTATATACAAAGCCAAAATTTCGTTCCTATATTATTTCATTATAACAGACGGGCTACGAATAAAAAAATAGAATTTACTCCAGGCAATATTAACAGAGACGCAATGAAATACGACTTGTGCATTCCTTTTAAAGATACATTTATAAAACGAGAGTTTTGGTCGCTAAACAACAGCTAGAATCTCTTATTGTCAAAAGACAAAGCCTAGTAAATAGTTTTTGTAGATTAAGGTAGATTAAGTTTTATATTCAAACATAATAATTAATTTTGTTTTTTTTTCAACAATTTTTAACAAAAAATTGCAATAACACAATACATGAAATGTATAAATAACAATTAATACCTTTTTAAACTAAACTTAAGATGAAAAATTAACAAACAAAGAGCAAACCGATCTTTACGTTAATTACATAGAAAGTAATCAAAACCAGTTTTATAAATTTTTTGTAGGTTAAGGCAATTGTAAACAGATTAAAAAAATTAATAAAATAAAAAAAAACAAAAACATAGAAAAACAGGCACACAACAATAGACTTGTTAACAATGACTTACAACGGTAAGTTGAACGGGCTCTTAATGTTATTTAAATTAATTTAAATTGTAAATATAAAATTACTGTATATATATTGCTGATTTAAGTCCAAAAATAATAATTGTAAAAATAAATTTTAATTAATCGCAGTCATTGGTGAAGGTAGTTTGTTTGCAAAATAAAAAATCGATACTTGAAAAATGAAAATGTGAAATGGAAAATTTGTTTTTTATTTAATACAAAATTAAATACATAGCTATATGTACTTATATATATTTACCTCTAAATTTAAATATCTTTATTTTTTTTTTATTTTTTTCTATAATATATTGAAATTTGTGTGCAACCACCTGCTTTGCCTATAAGAATTCATTAATTTCCAAAGAAAAAAAAAAAACAAACAAATTGAGTTTAAAGAAAATTTTTTTAAAATAATCTTGTATTATCCTTTTTGATTTTTCCTTTTTGAATTTTATTTTTATTATTGTTGTTTTTTTTTCTTTATATATTATTAAATAATCTAAACTTTTCATAATTTCTTATTTACAGTTCTATAAATTTGAATTTGATTCGTGCTGAGTTAATCTTTCCAAAAAAAATGTTTTTGTTTTTTTTTTCCACAATATGAGAAAATTGTTTTTTATTTTTTAAATTCCTTCTAATTTATTCTCTTGATAATGGTAGATAAATTTCGTGGTTTTATTTTATATTATTCAATTATTATTTGTTTTTTTTTTTTATTTTGAATATGTATGCAAAGATTTTTTTTTGTTTTGTTTTTTTTTTCAAGGATATACAAATTTTTTTTTTTTAAATTATAGGGGATGGTGGTATTAAATTAAAATGAGTAGTTAAAGAGCATTTTATAATTCTCAATTTGCAATCTACGGTAATGAAGAATTGAAATTCCATTGAGTTTAATTGAAAAATAAAAAATTTAAATTATTCTAGAAATTGTAGTCCACATTTTATTTTTATTCTAACGATTAAGAAAATTTCGCGTGCCAATTTTTAACCCATTTTTGATGTAGAAGGAATTGTGTGTTTTTTCCTTGCTTTTCTTTAGCTTGCAATGTCATGTTAATATCACAAGGTTTGTGAGTTCGATTCTCATTTGAGTCAAATTATTATTTATAACTGTTTAAAATATCAGCACAAAGTTTTGATTGACGCTCCTTCCTTTTATGCATGGCAAGTTCATATATTTGCTTTTTTCGTACAAACATTTTATCTAACATTATTTTCTCCTGCCTGAATCCAAATGTTAGAGTTACACACATAACATTTTTTAACAGACCTTGAACTGCCTAATTTATTTTCTCCTTTTTAGTGCATTTAATGTTGCTACCGAAATTGTGTAACTCTTCGTAAAAGCAAGTTTTTAAAAAGTTTTTTTTTTTTTTATTATTGTTAGAAAGTCTAATGCAAATGTAAGCAACTGAAAACTCAATGTTTATTAATTACATGAAAAATTTCAACTTATATAATGACCAAATTACTTATTTCCTTCCATTCGGTCTAAATATTGCAGCTACTATAGTGTTTTGGCTTTAATTTTAATAACGATTTCCACTTTATTAAACGTAGAGTTCGGCATTATATATTTTTACCCAGACTACTCCCTCGCGGTTTTCAAAATTATATTTAAATCAATTTGTGTAATTTTGTCGAAAGTTCATTATACAACTTGAAACATTTAAATAAAAATTATTCTTTTGTAGGCTTGTCCAAAATAATGATAAGTAAAAATTCGAACAATTTCGAGTATTGTGGCTGTGTATGTTTAGCATTCTGTTTAGAATAAAATTATTCTTAATGTTATTTTTTATAGTTTTGAAGGCTGTTAATTACAACTGTAAATGTAATTCACGACTAATGCAAATATTGTGAAGGCTAATGTATTTTTCCGAATATGTCAAATCTGTGGGAAATGGTATTTGGATAGAAGTCAAGTAATTTGATAGCTTTCTTATCTATGATATATAATTGAAGTAATATTTGCTGATTTGCTCCACTCCATACTGGGTTCAGATAAGTTATTTGCAATAATATAAAAGAAGAATATTTAATATAATAAAACGTAACAATCCTGCCGCCAACGTGTTACAACAAAATAAAATAACAAAAACAATATAGTAAAGAAAACCCAAAGTAAAATAAACAAAAAAATTTTCTTCTCTGCTGCGTTTGTTTATGTACCTACCTCATATGTATATGTAGATATGTATATTCTAGAACTGATTTTGAAATTACATTGGATTACATTACCAATGAAATGAAATAATAATAAAGAATATTCAAGTATGTAGAATAAATTAATAAAACGTAAAATCAAAAGGAAACAAAATTCTGTATTTTATTTTTACTTCATATAAAGAAGTTGTTATTGTAAATAAAATGTATGTGATATACATTTTATTCTTTTTCAGTTTTCACAATCAGGTCAAAATATAGTTAATGATCACCCATATTCTGTTAGACCCATCGTTGACGAGAAGAAAAAATTCATCTCGTCTCGTCTCGCTGAATATGCCTTTCCGTTAGACACTGTAAGCGGCGCGATAGAACATTTTATTTGTTGATATTACTGATCATTTTTTACTATCAAAAATAATTATTGGTATATAAACGAAATATGATTTATAAAATTTTTGGAAAGTGTTAACCCCACTAACTTAGTATTAGTTTTAAAATATTTTTTAAATGAAAAATAAATATAAATATATTTATGTTTTAAATATATTTTTTAGTTTAGTACATAAACGTAGTAAGACACTAATAGTAAAGATGGTTTTTTTTTTCAAAAAACAAACACAATTTTAATAATAATGCAAAAACAATAATCAAAGGTCTAACAGAATACAAAACTATCTCGTCAGAGATATTCTCACGCGATCTCGCGAGATGGGTCTAACAGAATATGGGTGGATGTTTAATATCAATATTATAAACTATGGGCACATGTATATTAATAAAAATTAGTTATATTTTATTTATTTCATATGAATAAGTTGCTGTTATTGTAAATGCTATATGAAGTTGTGTATAGTATGGTTAATAATTTTGGGTTTCAATTTTATTTTTTTAAAGGTTTTTAATCAAAATAATTATGTTATGAAACTTCGTTTTCATAATTCATTCTAGAATAAAAAATGGGCTAATATAACTAACTGGCAATAGAATAAAATTTTTTTGAAATTTTTCTTTATAAGAACTTAATTTTTATACTATAAACTTTTTGCCTCAATCTGTACCTTTTGGTGGAAAGCTCATATCTCTAGGTGGAGATTTCCGCTAAACATTACACATCTTACCCCATAAAAGCCAATCTAATCGAAGTTTCTTCGAATATGATTTGCAATAATTGTATCGTACAAGAAATTTTTCGAGATAGTCTAAATGTGAATAATTTTGCTAACTATTCAAAAAAGGCAATATTTTGCCCAAAAAATTCTGATCTGATACAATTAACGAACGAATTTTAAACATTTTGAAGGAAAACATAATAACTTATTGTAATGAGTTCCTTTTATTAAATTAAAAGACACGTCTTAAGCCGACTGTCGATCACCAATAACTGTCCTATTCAACTTTTATTAACATAATACATAAAAATACAGAAATGATATTATCGTTAGTATTGTATACACATAATTCTTATTCTATTGTGTGCGTGTTTGTTATAATATAAATTTAGTTGAGAGCCAAACTTTCAAATTACTACATTATCTTATTACCGATTCCATTGATGATCGCGGTGAAAATGATGCAGTGAATTCCTGTAGAGTCTTTAAACGACTCCTGCCCAACTTGAATGCCACCACATAAACTTAATTTGAAAGTTCGTAGTATAATAATACTACTGAGAAACCTAAACACCAAACACGGGCTCTGCAATGATACTCGATTAGCTGTAAAAGCTCCAAAATTAAATTTGATAATCGCCTTGGTTTATCCTTGGCTTAGCAATAACTGAAATTATATTTATTCCTAGAATAGACCACAGAACTGCCATTTATTATTAGACGTTGACAATTCGCTGTTAAATTGACATTTTCTATGACCATAAATAAGTCGTAATGTCAAACACTGGAAAAACAAGGAATTTATTTGCCTGAAACAGTATTTAGACATGGGCAACAGTATATGTTGCATTTCCAGAGTACGGCGATCTGGTGATATTCAAATAAAACTTATTGAGTAAAAAGATCAATTAATTTTACGTTCCGATCAATTATCAACCCTAAACAACATTTTTATTACGAAGGAACAAAGTTATATATAGTGAATTTCTTTTGTTTCTATCAAAATTTTAGATAAGCCTAAAATCACGTTGTTTTAATAAAAAAATAGCTTTTTAATTAAAAAAGAAATGAAATTTAATAATTTTATTAAATATGATTACATGTTCGCCACCATATTCCTTTATTATTATCATTCTTTAAATTATTTAGTTTTAAAGTTTTTTTTTGTTTTACTTTTTTAAAACTACATATCCTTATTTGTTGATATGACTTAACATTTAAAAAAAAAATGTAGAAATTAAAGAAGTGCATCCTTATTGCAATTTTCAATCCTTTTTTTTTAATTATCTTCCTTTTTTTTATAAAAGTTATTAAGTTTTACGAAATTTTATCCTTTTTGGAACAGTCATTGTGGTGACAAGGATACGTATTATAAAATATTATAAGTTTGTTGTGTATGTATGCGTGTTTTATATTTCCTCTTCAAGACATCTTGTAAAAAAAAATTATAGTCACTTAAATTACTTTTACTGATGTTGTAATATAAACATTCTTAAACTTAAAAATTTTGAATACTTTGCATATTATGCATTGAGAGACGGACTAAGTCTCAAATCTATTTTATCATTATGCTTTGACAAAAACCATAGCTGACAATTATTGAAATAATAGAATATGAGTAAAAAAAATAGTCTTTTATAGTCCCGCAACATTCTCAGTGAGTCATATTAAAAATGGTAAATCTTTATTGGAGCATCAACCAACTGGAATATTGTTATTTTACTGACAATTAATTATAGCCAAAATAGAATTTTAGTAATTAATTAAAAAATTTACTATTTAAATAAGATTAAAAATATCAAACTTAACATATCAATTTCAAAATCGTCCAAAATCGAGTTTTGTGTTATAAAATAAAACAAGCCTGCATTAATTGAAAAAATTGTTTGTATGGTAATTTTTATCTTAGTTAATTGTCTGGTTAGAAATACTTTAGAAATACTGAAAGCATGAATTGAGACACTGTTTGTATAAAAATTTAAAATAAGCTATACTTCTAAATTGAAATAGTGATTTAAGTTAGGAATATTCTAGAAAAACAATATAGGCGTGTTAAAAAAGATTTTTTGTTCGTAGTTGCATATCATTAAAAATTCTGTGCAAATTCTATTTAACATGTAATAAATAAGAATGTTGTGAGAAAATAGTTGAGTAAAAAATAAAAATTTATTACTAAAATAAAATATATGTGTTTATAATAATAATATATGAATATAAATATAATAAAATAAATATATTGAAAAAAATATATTATAATTTTAATATATTTTAATATATAAGTAACATATACATTAAAAAATATTAAATATTTAAAAGAAAATATATTTAAAAAAATATATATAAAATATATTAAAATATTAAATATATATAAAAATATATAGTAATACTAGGGGCCCCTGTTGAGTAATTATATTTCAAGTTTTCAAATTTAAAGTTTTTAAAAAAACAGTAATTTACGTACTGACATATACTTCGAACGATATAGCAGAAACCACTCGTGTTTAATAAAAAGTTTTGTGGTTAGTAAGTTTTATTTAGGACACATAAATATACGTCCCTCATATACTGCTTCGTTTCCGATATATTCCCTATAGTAAGAAGCATTTAGTGATAAGATTACTAAAAATAAAAAGTTTTGTCATTAAAGAGGTACGTATATATATACCTACATAATACATAATTTTAATAAAAACTATATTATTACTACAAATAAAAAAAATTTAGAAACAGTTACTTAAAAAGATAAAAATGAAGAATTCAAGTGACCTACTATATCAAAATAAATTTGCTAGTCATATGAACAATTTAACTGATTCTTTTGTTTTTGCTTTTTTATATTTTTTATTTGAGATGAATTTGTTTCTTTGTTTTTTTTGGCATATGTACATAGATTCATTCGCAAGTACATAATATAATATATAATAACTGATTTGTTTGCTTTTGTTTATTATGTTAATAAGTTCTCACTTATGCATAATGTATTTGCTGAATAATAAAATCGGATGTGTACAAAATGTTCAACTGTGTGCGCATTTTTGTTTTATATACAATCTTATATATTATATATATTAGAAGTTCAATAAGGAGTAGGAGAATCGAAATAAAATAAAAAGGTGTCTACTGCGCAAGACCTTAAATGCTTGTCAATTATAATTATAGATAATTATAAATAATATAATATTACTATATAAACGAATTGCGCATGTGCTGCTTCTATGAACAAGAATGACTGCTAAACAATTTTCTACGCGCCTGCACAAGTTTTTTTGTTCATAGTGACAGAAAAAAAAATCTGCAAGACACCGACGCATATTTTACTGCAACTACGAACATGCCTTATGTTTGGTCATCACAGTATTTTTAATACATTAATGTGGTTTTTAATTCTTCATGAATTTACCGTATTCAGAGCATAGTGACAAATTAACATTTATTTTTTTTCTGTAATGTCAGACTTTTCACATTCTATTTCCAGGTTGATTTATCTTGTGCCATATGTTTTGATTCTGGGACTGTTCTTGCCGTTAGGAGCTGTAGTTGATCTATCTAACGCGTGAGGTATCAGTCCTATTTTCAACAATCATCTTTTTCATTTTGCGGACAGCCTCGCAATGTGCTACCAAATATGTCAGGTAAAATTGGGCAATTTTTTTAAAAGTCTACATTTCACATTGAAATCGTTTACTATTGAAATTTTCGTATGATGTTAGGTTTTCTTCTATATACCTACATCTTGCAACTTTCTATTTTTCTCCTATCTACCTGATTTATTATCCAGGTTTTTTGCAGAGTAGGTGGTTTTTGGGAATATTAGAACATTCACTAACCTTATTATTGTGTTTTTAATTATGCTCCTATTTTTTCATTATTTTGTTAGTTTGCCTAGTTTTCCTTTTTCCATTATCAATATTATTTTTATTTCATCAGTGACTTGAGGTTGTTATAATATTTTACTGTTTGATAACCAGTAATCAATTGAATGTTCTGCTGAATATCATTCGGCCGGTCATTTTATTTATTTTGCTTTTATTTTTTAATATCATATTTTTTACTGTTAATTGCTAATTTTTCAATGATTTATATGTAACTCGTGCTTATGTACATCATTTACCACACACAATAATGTTAGGATGTCATGTGCAAGTTTAAGGTTTTTAATTTGTTTACTGGCAATGGTTATTATACTGATCCATTCTTCTAGCACTCCTCTCTGTACTTCGAATAAATATTAAATAGAATTGAAGGGGAGATACAGCCTTGTTTTACGAATATGTATTCCACTCTAACTGTTTGTGCTGAAATTTCTGTATAGAGATTGTAATTTATTTGAACCAAATTGACTGAAATTGAAAATGCTTCCTATTTTATGACATCGAAAACTTTCTTATAGTTAATGAAGCATAAATATCTAATATATTAATGCGTTATTAATATTTGTAAAACTTTTCACCTTTTCGCTTTTAAGCAGTTATAGGAACTCAAAAATTTAATTATGAAGCTTTTCAAAATATTACCGAGTAAGAAATAAAAAAAATTAAAAGTATTAATTTTTGTTCCCGTATTTCAAATAAATCATTTATAGGAAAATATATCCAAGTTCTAAGCCCATAAAGGAAAACTATATATCTAATACAAAAACCAAATTAGGTCAATTGAATAATAGAAAAACATCATAAAACCAATAAAATATGAAGCTTTTTCAAATTGGAAGTATTTTTTAAAGTCATCAAAACAATTGATATTACCAACCTAAAAAATAAAGTACCATTAAATTTTTTTTTAATTTCACTGGTTTGTGTCTTTGAATTAGAATGCAGGCACGTCTTCAAATTCAAATAATATTTATTTTGTAAAGTAAAATATTGACAAGCAGAAAAAAAATATTTTTAATTTTACCATGGTTTTAAAATCTTGGTTTGCCACTTTTAAAAAATCACTAGATTTGTTAAAAACCTTCTTATAGGAAAACACCAGAGGCAAGATATTATAGGGAACATATTAAAGGCAATATTGATTATTTTTTCAATTGGTGCTGATATTATAAAATTACCATCTTGTTTACATACGGTGTCTCCGTTTAATGTAAAAGAAAATTTTGAACCAGAATTGACATTTGTTCATCGGTGATTCTACGGAGGTAGCAACGAAGAGATTAGAAAAAGTAAAAAATATGTAACAAAAATGTTATGCTTAAATTGGACGTATGATAAGAAAAAATTAATTGTTTGGGGAAATTGTTTTACACGCTGGGTGGCGCATAGGTAGAGCGCCTGCCTTTCAACCGAAAGGTTCCAGGTTCGATTTCCGATGAAGAAAAAAAATGTTTTAATGGATTTTCGAATGGTCTAGTACCCTTTGTCATTGGGATATAATAAATGACAAAAAATAATTTAAAGTATAATTTTGTAACAAATTAAATAAAATGAAACTATTCTATTTAAGAAGGCTTAGTTTCTGACAATAGCAAACGTTTTCCACATTTAATGAGTAGTTAAGCCAGTCTTTGTTAAATAAATAATCGAAATATTAGATGTAGTGTAAAATTGCAGTACCGTACATAATTAAGCACGAAAAGGTGATTCCTAATTTACTGTCAAGAGTGTAAAAAAAAAAAAATAGTAAACTTGGTTTTGAGTTAAATATGTAAATGAAGAAGAAAAAAATAGTTTTTCAAGCTATCATAAATGTTGCGCCGGAAATATTTAGTATAATTGACCTCTCTTGCTTTCTCTATCATTTTCACATATTCTGAATATGTTCTTTGGTGTGTATTGCTGAGACAAATCCATCCATATTCTTCTTCAGCCGTTTGTGATGTTAACATTTTATTTGGTCTCCCATGTATGATGTTCACTTTACTTGCATTAGCATGTCCAATCAGTGCTAGAATATACCCTTAAATTTATTTTGCTTGTTTATTCAGTACTGAAAAAATTAAATCATTAAAAAAACCCAGATTTGGCTAGTTATTTGCGAGCAAAGTGACTATATTTTGGTTCATTATCGTTTTTTACTATAAGTGGAAACAACTTTTCAAAACTGCTTTTACGTGACTTATAATATTTTTTACAGAATTTTATTGAGCTGAGCAAAAAATTATGTCTTTAGTTTTAAGACTACAGCTTTTGTAATCGTTTCAAGAGACCAGAAATCTCATATTCATATACAGTTTTTTGTTCTACTCTCTTGGGATATTTTCGAAATTTTATACATTCAAAGAAGAATACAGAAAATAAATTTTTTGAATGCACTGAATTATAAAAAGGCAATAAAATATCGTGTATCAAATTACCTGATCATTTGTAAAGACAGAGTTCTACTTCTTAATTGTCTCAAGCAAAATTTACAGTAAAATATAAAGTTTTTTCTTTGTTCTTTTTATATTCTTATTAATCATATTATGAAAGACATTTTTTTTTGATACAACAGGATTTTCACACATACCCAATGTCTTTAAATTCCCATCACACTTGTATAATGGTCGTGTGCACATATTGTGAAAAGAATATCAGAATTTGGTTTTTGCAATGAGTACTAATGGTTATAACTAAGTCATAAAAAAAAAAGTTTATTACATCTTTTAAAATTTTCAAAAGAAAAACACGTCCTTCAGTTCTTTTCTTTTTGTATTTTGATCCTTTTCCTAAAAATAGAAAAAAAAACACACACACAGAACTTGTCTAGAAGTTTTTAAATTGTTAAATTTTAAATGCCAGGAAATTTATTCAATAGTACTTTTGTTTAGTTTTGATTTCAATTTTTATTTTTCAAAATGTCACGCAATAATGTCCAATTCATAAAAAAAAGCATTAAAAAAAAAGAAAAAAAAAAAAAAACGTAAAAAAAAAAAATTAAAACATTTTAGTTTTTGTTTTTGAGCATGTTAAATTTTTATTTATTTTCAGTACTAAAAAATAAGAAACGTACATAAAATTGAAATTAAAAGTTTAAAAAAAAATAAAAGTAGGTCAATAAACAGATCATATTCATCATATATTGGTGGCATCTCTCTCATCTGTGTATATAAAACATAATTTATGATACCACAAACTACCAGTGATGTATGAAAAAATTAGAAAATAATAATCGAAGTCTTAGTTTCTGGTTTCAATGCAAAAAATTTGTTTCATAATATTTAGTAGAAGTTGATTTAAATATAAAGTAAATTACTTGCTGGGTGGTGTAGTAAGAAGAGAGCTTGCTCCCAAGTTCGATTTTCGATTAAGGCAAATTGTTTTGAATTTTCCGAATCGGTTTAGTAAGTATGCTTTGTCTTTATTGAAATAAAACAAATGACAAAAATAACTGAGAGTATAATTTGGTAACAACTTAAATAAAATGGAATGTGGTGAAGAAGGCTTAGTTAATTTATTTTCAATTTACATTGAGACGATAACTCTCTTTAATGTGAACATAGTAATTGAGTTTGTAATGAGAAATTATGGCTCAAAAATATTAATATAGAAAATTAAACTAAACTAAATTAAAATTAGAATTAATGAGTATAATGTCATTGCTAATCTAGTAAGGGTTGGATGTAGTTTAAAAAATTATGCAAATTACAACTCAAAACAATAACAACAATGTAAAGTAAATATGTATCATCTCTCATTAAAATGCTTTAATATTATTTTCTCACCACATTTTACTTTTACCTACATCTTCATAATACATTAAAAAATTTGGTTGTAGCTACCATAAAACTTCTAGCACCCATTAAGAATATTTCAAAAACCAAAGGCGTTACAGGCTTAAATTTATTCTCTCAATTCTCATTAGTTCATTCATATTGTACTGTGAATGCGTATCAGCTTTTTAAGAAGGGAAGGAGTTGTTATCTTAAAATTTAAAAAATTGTATTAACTAAATCGAGGGTGCTCTATCGATTGGTGATATTTTCAACTTCCGGCAAGGATCGAAAAAAGGTATTTTAAGCTCAAAATTGGCCAAAATCAAAATTTTCAAATGGGAAAGGGTACTTTTTTATGCAAATTTGGATTCTATGACAAAAAATAAAAAACTTGTGTTAAAAGATTAAAATAACGGCTTCTTCCCCTCTTAAAAAGCTGAACCGCATGCTCTGAAACACCTAGTATATAAGATAAAGATATGAAAAATTATAAAATTTAAATAAAAATTATTAGAATATAAATTACATAGATAAAAAAGTAAATAGATACGCATTTTCACTGACGGGTCCCTTACGGCTCTAGGCTCGGGAGCTGGAGTGTTCTTTCAGAAAGAGCAACTTGAACTCCAGTTTCCTCTTAGCAAACACTGCACAGTCTTCCAGACTGAAGTCTTTGCCATAAACGCAGCAGTGAATATAATAAAAGAGGAAAGATGGTTTAACAAAGTCATTAGAATCTTTAGTGACAGTCAGGCTGCCTTAAAAGCTCTTGAAAGTAACCTCATCAAATCTAGATTGGTAGGAGAATGTTCGGAAGCCCTAAACCTCATAGGGCTCCGAAACAAGGTACAACTGATCTGGATACCGGGTCATAGTGGCTTGACTGGAAATAAGCACGCTGACGAACTAGCCAGATCATTGGCGGGAAACATTTATGGCCCGGAACCGGCAGTTGGTATATCTATTGGTAATATTAAACTATCAATAGAAAACACCCTGAAAAGGGAAGCAAATATTCTTTGGGAGCGTATTGAAGGCTACAGGGTCTCCGAAATATATGCACCAAGAATAAACACCAAAATAACCAACTTCCTGCTAACCCTCAATAGAGGAGACTGCAGGAAGATGGTGGGCATACTTACTGGTCATAACCACATGAATAAACACATGTGTAGACTAGCACTAAGTGACAACCCAACCTGTAGACACTGTCTGGAAGAGGAATAAACTTCCACACACTTTGTAGGAGAGTGCTTAGCTCTTTCAAGGCTGAGAATCAGGCTGTTTAAAACACACTACATAACCTCAGAAAACTTCTGCAGGATAAATCCCCCAAACCTATTGGCCTTTATCAAAAGGGTCGACTAAGTTGAGGGGTGGAGGACGGCATAAAGGGCTAAAAGCCTACATGCCGGCTCTGACATATTAGGGCCACCTCCGTAGGGGAAAAAAAAATAGATACGCATAGAAAATTTATTAATCCTTAATATATTCAAAGCAATGCTTACAAATGTATTTGAACATTTTTAACATCCATTGGGATTCAATTTTGATGAACTATATATTATGTATGCTGCTGTTATGATTAGGAATAGTTAAAATAGCTTTAAAGCTCTGAAGGGTTCATCATAACAAATTTAATTATATAAATACAACAAACTTGCAAAAGTAGTAAATTTATTCTACTACATAGTACAATTGAGTGAACATTTGGAAACATTAGTTATACTATCAAATATTCCGCGATTAGTAACAAATCTCGTACATGCATTAAAAATTACGTTAAGGTCAGTGCTTTTAATTCCGGTCATTGAGGAGTACACTACATTCAACCGCAACTAGCGACGAACTCGACTCTATATAAAATTAATCGACATTACTGAATTCGATTCAATAAGAATTCAGTACTTAACGACAAACTCGGGTCGAAAGACTAATTTTGATTTTTAATTGATCAAGTTCACTCATACGGCAGATTACAGTAAAATAAATGTAGTAAAATAACTGTAGCTTAGCCTGTACTTGGTACGACTAGACATAATTAAAAATAATTATTTAATACTAATTAAAAACAACACCCAGGCTTTTAGCATAGTCGACATATGGAATAACATTTCTATTTACTATATACTAAGATGAGGTAGGTTGTTAGTTGGAATAAGTTGATACAAATTTAATAACTCTTAAGAAATTTAATTATTTTATTAAGAGTGAAAACACCGAACAGAATTTCACTAATCTATCCAACAACTGTTCCAACTAGGATATAAGGTTCCTACAAACTTCTTCCATAGACACTTCATGAAAGGAGGACAATCGCTCATTTGCCAATTTATTGCAGCAGCTCTACAATCACTATTCCACACATATAATTCGTCAATTTGGTAGGACTCCGCCTCTCTGTATTTTAGAATACATACTATTTTAACAAAAATCCCATCCCATCCAATATAAATTTTTGAAACAAACAACCTACAAATCCAAATATAACATCAAAAACAAACTATTACCACATATAGCAACAAAACAAATAAATAAAAAACGAAAAATAATATTAAAACTACGAATAGCCGATACTCTAATAGTCTAAAGCATATTATTGGTTACATATTTTATTCAAGTATAACCAACTGTGAATAAAAAAGTAAATAAATTAATAATGAAAGAAAAATTCAATATGAATGCTTTGAGTGGGATTCGAACCCGGGACATTTTGTTCTGCCTTCAGATTACATAATCACTACACTATAGTGTAGGTCGGCAAACTAATTAACAATAATAATCAATTATACGTCATAATATACAAGTTCGTCTAGCGGTAGTTAATTGTTTGACTCACCACTGATACCAATAAACACAGTCGCTGCATATAACATTTGAAGAATTTCGATTTTAATTTTAACACAAACAGTTGTTGTTTCCTCGATTTTATACCATTCATTTTTTTTTTGCTGCTGTATTCTCAGCTTTATAGTCTCCGAAATAATATGTTCTCAAATATTTCATTCGTGTAAACTTTTTCAATGATATTGTTTTTAATTCTCAGGATTAAGTCAGTTGGAAAATAATACACAATTAACATTCATAAAATATCTTAAACTCAAAAATCGTTTTTTTTTCATATTCGAATAAATGTATTTTAAAATTTTATCATCATGAAATAAAAACTTGTTGAATTCGGATGAAATAATGTAGAATTATTATTTAAAATTCTATCAAATATTTTTTCTACCTATTTAGAAAATTCATATTCATGGTTATGCTTTATGGAATCATTAGCATTGTTCAAAACAAGTGAGCATAGAAGAAAATTTTTCGTCAAATATACTGCTCTGAAATCGACGATAAAGGGTCTGGAGCTGAGGACATAATACTTAAAGCTAAGAGTCTAGTGACAGTTAGCTTAATCCAGTTTTGACGTTTGGCATTGCTCAAAACCAGTGAGAATTTTTTCATCAGTTATAATGTGCTGAAATCGACGATGTGGAGTCTGAAGGAGAGGAAATAATACTGAGAGTTGAGAGGTCTATGACAGTTAGCTTAATACTATTACATTAAGGGACACTTGTCGGATTCCTAGGCTATGAATAACATTTTTTGGAAAATATCATATAACAGAAAGACAATTTCCAAAAAGTTTTTGTCAAGAGGGGATATTTAATAAAATCAATTTAACAAAATTATATTTAATAAAGATTTTAAAAACTACTGAAAAGATTTTCGAAATTAGGCCGGAAGGTATAAAGATCCGGACAGATGAAATCTTCTTTGGCGAGAAGAAATAATATAAGACGTGAAACAATTTCATATTATCAACTGGAGATAAGTCGCCTTTGAACAACACCAGCAGAAAAATAAGACATTGGAAAGGGAAAATCAGGGGACAGTGAAGATATGTCAAGCTCTGTACTATGCCACGTAGTGTCGTTCAAGCTATGCTCTCTTCTAACTAATTTCTTTCGTTCAATTTCATTCCACTGAAGATAGCAAGTAAGGCATATACAATTTTTGTTTTAGTATTCAAGTATTTTATTCATTGAATCTTGCCATAAGGAATATTGACAATAGTTTGGAATTTTGACTCATTCAAAAAGAACTAAGTTTATTTAAAGGTGATTAATATACATCAATTAGATTACCCATGTCTACTCTGTTGTTACCAAACTTATGCTATATGCTTCACTGCTAAGGTTCTTCTGGTTACTAAAGTCGGGTCTAGAAGATTTTATGTTAGATGGTAGGGATGATTTAACAATCGGTTCTGTTAGGCTATGTAGTTCATCGTAAGTTTACGTACCAAGAAGTTAGAAATTGTATATTTCCATAATACTTTTATAGGTGATTTGCCATAACTGACAACGACATGATCAGACTGGTTTTAAGATTGCATTGTATAACAGTGCTTTATAATCAATTTCGAGAGGATACATTATTGTCAATTACCAACTACATATATTCAGTTTTCGCGTTTAATTTATTCTTTTTTCGCTTGTATATGCTTTTTCAAAATAAGTCTTCTATCGGGATGTACTCCGACGTACTTTACTACTTCTGCTTGTGAGATGGGGGATTTCATTTACTTTTGTTGGTGAAGCTGTCTCTTTATTTAGATTATTTTAAATTTTACTTATTATTGTAAATTGACTTGTAAATGACGTGGTGGTAAATTTTACACTGTCTTTGTTTTGTCTCTTTATTACTTCTCTCCATTGCTCTCTCACAAGCTGGTATTCCCAGTAGTCTCTAGTTATATTATACTTTTAATGTTCTATTTATTTTTTTTAAATATTAAGCTGTGAAAAAATGCGATTTTATTTTTTGTTTACCTTTTTTTTCGTGTTGTTATGTAAATATAAGGACTATTACTATTTTTTGAATTTAGAAGAGGCTTGTGAAATAAAGTGCCAATTTTTAAAAAACCCTCACTACTGAATTCTTTTCTTTGTTTTAATATAACATTTAGAATTAACTTAGCCAGCTTTAAGTGAAAAAAAATTTATAAAAAATATTATATTGCTTCTGAAATATAAAAAAAATGGTGTAAAAGTTGCTACCACGTCCAATACTATGTTACAAAATTTCACCTCCTAAGTTAAAGGTTATATATGATTTTGAACATTTTGGAAGCAACATGGCCGTTTATGTGTGAACTCAAGATAGGCGTATCATCTGTTGATGTTAGTATTTGTCTGCTAATACATAGGTCGGTGATATATATATTAAATATAAAAGTGGCCCAATACGTTATCTTACGGTACACTAGCTTTGATTACACGTTTTTCTGTTAAATAATTGATTATTTTGATGAAATTCGGGTGATAGCTTACTTTGAGTTTTGAAATCATGCCATGCCAAATTTTATCAAAACTTTGGATTTTTGTCATATCCGACACGATCGGGGTATTTTGTAATGACATAAGAAACACTGTTAGAAATACGAGTCAAAAAGACATACAGTCATTCTTGTTAAAAGTACATACAGTCAGAGTTAAAAGTACATACAGTCAGTCTAGGCTGGACCATAAGACAAACCAATACAGTGGTGACACCGGCGTGAGCATCGAGGAAGACTATCAGCTATTTATTTCATCTTAGCTGCTATTCTTTGCACCTACTCTATTGTATCTGTTTCGTCTTGAAATAACATGTAGTGGATATGGGATAACAAAGAAAACTTGACGAAACTTACGAAGAATGACTCATCAAAAACTATCATGATTTCATCGACTATTTTTCTATTTTAATTTAAAACGCCACTGAAATCAACCTGTTTGCTATTATCGAAAAAGATTAGCTAAAAAAGAAAATATTTTCAAAACTTTTCTAAATTCATGAACTCATCTTGACTTTTCAAACTTATATCTACGAGTATGTATATGTGAGTATAAAGTGCACAAAATTAAATATCGTTTTTTTTTTATTACCAAAATGTATTACAGTTTATTGACCCTATTGTCAAGTATAATAATCGTTGTTATATATTATATTTGTTGTGGGTGGATGGGTGATGCAATCCATAAATTTTACAGATTCATTTTTTTTTTTGTTTTTCTTTCTTTTTATTTTAATAATTTCAAAATTTTACGTTAAAGAAGTTGAAGAAGTACTGCTAATTTTTTTTTTTTTTGGACAGAAATAAAAAATAAAAATTTATTTTTCATTTGGAACTGTAACGATTCAATTTGTTGACGTTGGTTTTTTTGAATTTAAAAAAATCTACAGAATTATATAAAAAAATTGTTTTCATAACCGCATCAATTTTATATGTGATAAAGATAGATAGACAAAATGATAAATGCTAGTAACTCACATTTTAGGTTTTATTCCAATTTAGAAAAATTGATTTTTATTTTTATTTATTATCTTTCAAAAATATGAATTGTTGTGTACAGTTTAAAACAAAAATAACTTCCCAATTTTCAATGAATATAAAAGTAAGTTAAAGTAAAACTAGAGTTACAAAAATAACAATAACAAAAATAGAAAAATTAATATTTGGAATAAAATTTAACAAATCATTTATTAAAAAAAAATATTTTTATTATTTGGAATTTTATATAAAGGGGATTCAATTAATGTTTCATGTATTTCTGAATAATAACAAGACAAACAAAAAAAAATTTCATTATAACCACTAAAAAAAACAAAAAAAAAAGAAGAAAGAAACAAAATATGTGTACTTTAAAATTCCAATTAAAATTCGGCAGACATTTTTTGTTACAAAATTTCAAAATACATAACCTTTTGTTGGCAATATTCAAAAAATAGATCTGTTTTCAATTCCATTCTAGAATAAAAAATTTAAAGTTGATTGAAATACAATTGTCGTTCATTGTGACGCAATGCCAATGCGTATTAATTTTTGGTTTGATCACATTATTACATATGATAAGATATCGAAAGTATTAAGTTCGATAATCAATAAGTTTCAATTATCTTTTATTACTGATTTTTAAATAGATCGAATGTTGAATTCAAATTAAGGTCGGAGAAGCTTACATTGAAAAACATAATTATTAGTCGCAGCTTAGTGGGTAATGATTTACTTGGATGAAAAAATAAATAAATAAATATGTAATATGAAATGTATCGGTTATATGGTAGAAATGTGGATCTATTGAAGAAGAAATTTTGAACAAAACAAATAACAAGTTTTGACGATGTTCTGTGGGGCAGAGATGAAAACTAATGCATTATTTCCAAAATACATTCTATTTACATTTGCATTATTTTATAGAGAATTAAAATAATCCATTATGTTTGAATATAATGCATTCAAATTATTTGTTTGAATTGTTTATTAAAAGTAATGTATTGAAGTAATGCATTTTATTTTCAAAAGTAATGCATTACATATTAGGCTTACGGCAAATAACTCAAATTATTTGAATTACTTTTGAATTAAAAAAAAATTTAACCAACATATTTTAATTACAGAATGCAATGTTGAAGCCTCACTAACATAATTTATATGTGCTTGATGGTAGATTGAAATATTCAAAATATTTAACCACTAAACATTTTTCAATTTCTTTGGCTTTGTTTTCCAAAATGGATAAGTCTTTTGGAATAGCAAACAAATAGCCATAGTACGTACAATTCTCTCCTTGTAAAAAATTTTTCCGAATCAACTAAATAATTCATTGAACTTTTTTAATTATATTTTTAATTCAAATAATTGAATTATTTTTGGTAATGCATTATTTCTTAATGTAATGCATTATTTATTTTTTTTCTTTATTTAGATAAGCCTATTAATTTTACAAAAATAGTTTTTAGTTGTTCAGTTATATTTACAAATGTTCAGTTATTCATTCAGTTATAGTTCAAAAAATAATTTAAAATAATCATTTTAATGCATTGTTAAAGAAACTAATGCATTACCTAAGTATTAATTACGAAAAAAATTGCAAAATTTCAATTTCTTCTGTGGAGGATACAATCTGAAAAACAACTTCTGAAAACTTTTTTTTTTATATAAGTAGCCATTTTTAAACAATATTTCATATTAAAGAAATCCTTGTACTTCTGTACAGTTAATTGGGAAAGGTGGAAGAAATAGTTTGAGAAAACGGAGAAAAAGTTGGAGAATGGTTCGTCTGGAAGTTCGTCTGGAATAATGTTGAAACATCAAGTTCGTTTTAAATTTGTGTAAATCGAATACCTAGAAACTATATTTCCTTGGACATTGTCTGTAATGGAATGTAATTCCACATTGTGAACGTTCTAACTATCAATGAATTTTCGAAACCCATATAGGACTATTTAAGTGTTTGCACAATATTTTCATTTGCTGCTTCTCCAACTTCGCGACGGAATTACTTAACAAGTGAAAGTAGTGACTTTAGTTCTTCTAGTACGAATAAACATAAGACCGTTAACTTGGAGGAGCATTATAAAAGATTGTTTTAATAGAGAACTATTATTAAATTTATTAAATATATTGTACTTTTGGTAAATCAATTTGTAAATTACAATTTATTTATGGAGATACTGATAGTAGAAGAAATAACGATTGGGAAAGCATAACAACAACTGATTCAGAGCAGTTTAAGTTGCCAAGCAACCAATTTCGAATTTTAACATGGAAAGTGACTCCGATATGACAAAATATAGATCTACCTTGCACAAACAATTATTTTTAAAATTTTTCTAGAAGTTGTGGAATGAATGGCCAATTTTATGGCTTTTATAGATTTAATCAAATCATTTTCATTAATACTAATATCAAGTAATTTTTGAATATTTCTCAGAACGCATCATTCAATGCCAACTTAATTCCATAACGACATGTAGCATAGTTGCTTATTCTATAATTTTTTTTTAATATTATAAAAAACTGGGTTTCATCTGATTGCGAGGGGTCATAGTATGATCTTTACATTTTAACAATTTGTGCCACCCTTAACCTATCATTGTCCGACTTTTATAATTCTATACCATTCTTTGATCAACTTTTAGCAGTCAGCAAACAGATGATCTCATATATTTACCTAATAAAAATCACTTCATTTAGTATTTCAATGGGTTTTCCATAAGCAATTGGAATGGTCATTTCTACCTACCTTTCCAACTAGTATTTTAATATTCCTAAAAATCAATATTCGTCCCAAAAATGCTACAATTTATATCTGAAATCGTTCGTACCGAAATTCATTATAATGACCCTAACTCAACAAATGGAAATTTTAAATTCATTTAAAAATGCAAAATTAAAAAACCAAATCACAAAAAAAAATGAAAAAACGGGTTAAATTCCGACAAAAACCGTTTTTTTTTTTTATATATAAATAAAGAAAAAAAAAATGTTTCCAATTATCGACAGTAAGAGATATCTATTACATCTACACATGCCCATCAATACACATATGTTTGTGTGCGTGCTTAAGGAATCCATAAAAAAAAAATACAAATAATTGGAACTCGTTTAAGGATAATTCAACCAAGTAACCTTTTTCAAAATTTGATATTGCGATAACAAAAATATTATTTTAAACTAAAAAATGGATTTTGTAGAGAAAAGAGTGATATTATTATTTAAAGAACAACTATGGGGGAAGGGGGGGCTATTTCTATTAAATGAAATATAAAAAAAAAATTTATTTTTTTATTTTTAGAGGAATAAAATTTTCACATACCACAATTTTCCACCATTTATCATGTATAGATTGCGAAAAATTAAAAGAATTATGATTCAATAAAAAAAGATATTCAAAATTAAATTTGTTTTGGAGGAATTTTCGGGGAAGCAAAATGTTGTTGGTATCAAGTTGTAAAATAATAATTAGATATTTTTCTGGGGATAAACTTTCAAACTGGGATTAGGTTCAAAGTTTTCTGTTAAGTTAGAAGTGTTTGAAATATAAAAAATTAAAAAATTACAATCTATGTCCATATTAGAATTTTGTGTACATACAGGGTGTCTCGATATAATAAACTATTATAGTTCAAGTACCTATTATAGTTAAGATTGAAAAAAAATTATTGGAAGTGAATGTTTACTCCCTTGGAATCATTTTGTTAAAGATTTATTTTGTTTCACTTTTGCCACGTCTATGACACAACCACACCCATCAGAGGTAGAATAAAATTAAGGTGTTTTTGTTTGGTCCCTTACTCCTCTTGCGAGCATATGTAGAACTGACACTTCCATCGTAACGTTATGTACGCTTTTTGTAGCTCTTCTGGTTCTCGCCAGTTGTTCTTTGGATGACTGGGTTCATTCGTTTAGTCTTTTGACAGCTTTTTGAGTGTATGACCTATTCATATCCATTTGCTTCTTCTGATTTGTTTCGATATGGATTCTTTATTGGTTAGTATCCAGGGGTCTTTGTTAGTTATTATGTTTTGTCAGAATATTTGGCATATTGTCCTTAGGAATTAATTTATGAAGACTTGTATCTTTTGGTTGAGGATGTTTGATGCTAGCCGCAGCAGTATATCAAAAATTAATTTTTTCACAAGACTGCAATATTCTAAGTTTGGTTGCTCTGGGTATTTGGCTGTTTTTCAATTCGGTTATAAATCTTTCAAATGCTTTTCTTGCTTTTTTTAGCCTACTTTCTATGTCTTCTTGAACCCCACCATTGGTTGCTATGATACCAAGTAGCAGAAGTTGCTTTCAAATATTATTTGTTCCTTTTTTAATCTTAGATGTTCTGTGGTGGTGTTATGAAAGCTTAAGATGACTACTCACCAAATTTTGCTTGCTATCCAACCTTAATTGAATATATCTAGTTGGGGCTTCGACCTTACTTAAGGTTATTTAACTATCAATTAATAAAAAAAAAACAATGTATTATGTAAATTTATATAACGGTTTTTTATTATTTTTGGGGCTATAATTTTTAGTTACTATTACATTGATTTCCATTTTGTTTCCATTTTGATTGTGTTATAATTTCTAATATAAAATTTATAAGTATTATAAATATTATAAACATTTAAACTTATTAAATTATATTAAAAACAATTAATTTTTAAAACAAATTTTGTATTCTAACACGTTTCTATTTAAAATTGTAAATAGCTCTTGTAGATATCAAAAGGAGGACAAAGTGTAAGCCTTAAATATAAATCTTGGTGGTCATGTTTCTCTTAATACATTTAATCACATCAAATAGTTAAAAAAAAAATAAAATTATTTCAGGACCCAAATAGATTACATGCTAAGCTTCTGCAACCATTTTCTGGTTTGTATCGACTTTTGATCATCGGATGTACTAACCCAATCACTTTCTGCTCACATCACTGATTATTCATTATCCATGAACACTCTATTATAAATGCTATGTTATTGTTGTGTCATGTATGAACAGTGTCAGTAACCGAAATATATTGAACATTTTCTATAATTAATACTAAATTGTGTAGTTTGCTCCTGTTTATTTGATTTCATTTAATCCCTATCCCCATATGATGCATACATTAATACAAGTACCACATATGAACCGTGGATATATGTACGAACATTAAATAAGTTTATATGGATGAATGCAGGTTTTAATTAAATTTGATCCTTTTTCATTTTTGAATAAATTTTAAGTTTTTTTTTTATATCCTTTATTAATTTCGAGGTTTTGAATCTCGTTTTCCTAATTATTGACTGTTAGTAATTTTTTTTTTTTATTATTTTTTGTTTGTTTTTGAAATCACAATAAAGTAAATTTTATGCATGAATTCTTCCATTGGGATAATATTATAATTTTATATATGTATGCACCATATTGTTCTATAAAATATAAAAAAAAATATATATATTTTTTAATTTTAAAATTATTAAATATTACAGTAATTTCTCGATGTAAAGAAAAAAAATTAGAAATTGATAAAATGTTATAATTTTTTTTATTTAATCAGTTTTTGTTTTTATTTTTGGAATTTTAAGATTGTATGAGAAAGTAAAGGTAGCTAATAGACCTTAAAGATGTTGGGCCTAATAAAATACTACTTACTACTCACTTGTTGAGCCCTAAAAACTATTAAGATCTTGGGCCTAGCGCAATATTATCTTCCAATGATTGCTGTTATGAGTAGATTATCTCCAGTTGGAAATATGAAGTTTTTTCAAATACGCCAGTACTTCATCTTCCCAACTAAGGTATACTCTCTGTCGACAGCACATTTTCCTGGGCTTAAATTCGAATATTTTTTTTTAGCTGGAGTATTTTCTTCCATTCGTTTTACATGAACTAGCCATTTTCTGCGTCTTAGTTAATTTTTTGGGTTTGGTTGATGTCATTAAATAGTTTATATAATTCGCTTTGGCAGACACAGGACCGACTAAAATTTTTCTTAAAAATACAAAATGGTGTTCACTTGCTTTTGATAATTTTCAAGCTTAAGAACAATATGGAAACATATAGTTCTTGATATTTCTGAATAGGAGCTTTGAAACTAGTTGTTAAGACAAACCGTGGTAGTGTCGATTTGCAAGGGTAATTAATTGATATTATTTCATCACCGTTATTTATGCGATTTATATTTCTACCAAAGTATAGATAAGTTCCTGAACTACTTAAGAGTTATATAAGTTGACAATAATGTTGTCTCCTATATAATGTACGAGGATTTATTAACAGCATGTACTTAGTTTCTTCTCGTCTATAAAAAGATCAATTTTCTTTTTTTTCAATCTCCTTGACTTTCGAAACGTCTAAAAAAAGTTGAAACACAAAGTCTTGTGTTTATATTCGTCAATTCAAAATTGTAACACAATGGGTTGAGTTTATAAAGTTATATATTCGCGACGCCTGGAATGTGCAAAGAAGGTATCGAGAATTTCTGAAAGACATTTGTTTGACGTTAATAATAATTTGGAAAATTTAAATGTGGCAGGAAATAATCAATTGAGTGAGTTTTTTTATTTGTTTTATTAAATAAAAAAAATAATAAATAAAAAAAAAAATTTTGTTTTCGTAACTGACATTTTTTAATAGGGAAAAGAAATAAACATAAGAAAGAGATCTCGCTAAATTCATGCTTAAATTTTCTTTTTTAAATGCAAAACAATATAATATTAATATAAAATATAATATTAATTAATAGGTTTGGTTATTCATTTTTTCGTCTAATGACATTCAAAAAACAAATGATCGTAAAATTGCAAGAAGTATTTATTAACGTCAATTAATACATTGTATAGACATTACAAATCAAACACATGATTTTGATATAAAAGTTTAACAACGCGTCTCACAATCGTGTTTTTTGACGTTTCGAAAGTCAAGGTCTATATGAAGGCTATGTATCACAATATACATATACATATCTCCGTAGTCTATCTGACATGCGACTCCTAAGAAAATATTGCTTTCCTATTATTTTCGATTCGAGGGTGCTCTGTGGTATGGAACAGTATGTTTCTGGTAATAAATTTATTTTGAACGAATTAAATCGAAATTGCAACTATATGTTTCCATTACGGTACAATGACTCTAGTAATCTATTATTGGCTGTTTTAAGGTATTAATTGGAGAACTGCACGCTTAATCGCAATTCTAAATCTGTTTTAAAAAGATTTAAAATTGAACATAGTCCCACGAATATTTTTAAATTATCCGATATCTCCAAAATAGTTTTATAATATTATAAATTGACATCTAATGTATTTCATTTTGCAATAGAAATGCAGACTATTGTCTGGTTTGTATAAAATTATTTTTTTTATAAGAGAGCTCTTGATCGTCATAGATTTGAATTAGTGGTACTGACTGATTAAGTTATTCTAAATATTAACTATAATTTATACAGTTTTGAATCTTTAATTTGAGTTTAGATAGTCTACTTAAAAGCTAATTAAGACAGTTTTATTACCCACATTATGGTTAGTTAATTAATTAAAAAAAAAAATCTAAAATAAATTAATTCCATCAAACGAGTAATGAGTGTAATTGAAATTACCATAACTACATTTCCACTTAACTATTAATATTATTATCAATTCAAACATTTTACTAATAAAAACTAATAAAAGTGAATATTTTAAAACTTTTCATTAACGTCCTAATAAAACAGTTATAAATTTAATTAAAACATTTTGTAAAATATGAAATGATATTACCCTAGTGATTTAAAATTTTGAATATTGCAGAAGAAAATTTCAAAAATTATTTTTATTATCCTGAATATTTGAATATTTACAACTGTTATATTATATAAGTACGTATATGTATTTCTAAAAATAAAAATGAAAACTAAAAAAAAAAAAACAAAAAAATAGGGAACAAAAGAAAACGATTGTTTTTAATATTTCATTTTTAACTGTAGGTTAACGTTTTTTTTTTTGCTTAAAAAAGTTTGAATCTTTTTTTTTTACTAAATTTTTCACAAATATTTTCTTTTTTTGTTTTGAATTAGAAATAAGGCAATATTGAAATGGAAGATCAGCGTGGGTTGAGTAATATTTGGGTAAAATTTATCAGATGTTGCAAATACTTAAATTTAATATGAATAATATCTTAAACTTATATGACCCAAATTTAGTGGTAGAAAATAATATTTACATAATTTTTTAATAATCAATTATCAGACCTCATTAGGTCCTAGAGTAATATATATAAAATTTACCAATTGAGGGAGTAAATATCCGAGTCCTTAGTACTAATAAGTCGATTTAGTAGATTAGTTTTGCCCAGTACGATTTGGTAAACTAATGAGAGTATGATTTGGGAGTTATTAATATAGTGTCAAAAATTTACGTTTATCTAGATTTTATTTCCATTATTGACATTATTTCTGTATTTAGTTGTTTCTCGAATAAGCAGATATGTTCTAGGGTTTTGTAACTAATTTTATTTTTCTTCTCATATTAAAAAAAATTTCAGTTTTAATTTTTTTATCTTGTAATATGTTATATTGCTAGTAGCTTAGGTGGAATACCTCTTTGGACATTATGTGTCGTAAACTATTGTATATAATGGAAAAAGTAATGTTTTGCTATTTATTTATTTATCAATTTGGTATACCAACTATAATCAAATGTGGAAAACTATTACTATATTATTAGAGACACTAGGCCTTCTTAAATATGGTAGTTTTACTTAAGTTATTATCAAATGATCATATTTGAATGAAAGTTATAATGAAATGATATGGTCTCAACAAATTGGATTAACATTTCATTATTTTATGAATGATTAATTTTAATATAGCCCTAGTTGGGATTCAAGCCAGCCTAAGACACTTTCATTCTTAGTCTTTTTCTTCTTTGTTAATAAGACCGTTAGTGCCTATTTTTTCAATATTTTTTATTCTCAATTTTGTGAGGATGATGTTCAACATTCATACCATAATATCAGAGGTCTTTCCTGGTAGACGTTTGATATTGATTTGGCAACAAAAAAATAATATTGTCCCTAATCGGCATTAAAATTCGGGTTATTCTTCTTCTTCTTTTTTAATTAGGTATTTAGTGCCTGTTTTTTGAATATTTCTTCTCAGTTTTGCGATGACAATATCCAACATTTAAACCATCATTTCGGAGTTATTTGTGATTGACGTTTAATATTGATATGTTTATATTTATTGCTATCCTCGTCAGTCAACATTTTGACATTTTATTTATATGGTACTACGGTATTATATGGTACAACGGATAGTATCTTGAATGTCCCTGATTTCGTTTCTATTTGTTACTAATCGAATTTCTGTAGTTCATATTTTTTGTTTTGATTTAAATATACTCGCGGTTGTTTTAATAGCGTACGTTAGTATGGGTCGAATACAGCTTTTGTATATTCGTGTTTTGTTTTCTATTTTAGCATGTATTTGTTTCTCTATATAACAACTCGGAGATAAATAGTCAAATGCAGTCAGATTTAATAATTGCACCATGTAGGTCGGTAATTACAGAAAAGAGCTGTATTGTATCGATTTTCACACACTAAAAATTCATATGCTTAAAATTTAGATTTGTCTTTCTAAACTACTAAATTTGTTATATATAAAAATACTTATAAGCCATATACATTTGATTTCATAATTTTAGATAATCTTTCATCAAAAAATATGCTACTAGTAATTTTTGAGAGATTTTAATCAACACAAAACACTTGTGAGATGACTTAAACGAACGAAATTATTCGAACTGTGTTAGGAAGAATAGACCTAATTATCTCTCAATAATTCATAATAGGTTTTTGATTGATCAAAGATATCGAAAGTAATAGAGCCAAAATTATATTAATAGTTAGTCTAAAAGACTAAAGTTTTAATTTTAACAGAAATGATAGGCATATTCAGTACAGCCTTTCTTTTCGTTCTACTTCGGAGCAAAGAACGATAGATGAAAGCTTTTTTTATGATTTTCTGCAAAAAAAAGTTAAAACCAACGCAGTTCGAATATTTTCGCTTGCTTAAATCGTCTCATTTACGTTTGAATTATTCTTAATCTTTAATCACAGAGATTAAGAATTTAATTGATTATAATAATAAATAAAGAAATTTAAAATTATTAGGAAACCTAGCTTTTTGAATTTCAGTAATATAATACTATGAGGCAAGATGTCAAGCTTTGCTAAAATCTGTGTAAATGACATCTGTCCTCCATATTTTTAATAACGGCTGACGTTGCTTCTACAAGGTTAGTTACCACGAATTTATTTTTTATAAATCTGTGCTGATTATGTGTTAGGAAAGGAGCGCAGTGAGTCAAACACTTTAGGAATTGAGGATAATTTGGCAATAGCTCGGCAATTAATTACGTCCGTCATCCTTACCATCTTTCTTGTGGGTAGGTTTTAAAAAAGAATTTTTCCAAATTAAAAGAAAGGTACCAGATTGAAAGGAAATATTGAATAAAATGGATAGTGGAGAAGCGAGTGAACTGATAGAAGATAGATTCAGGAATCCCATCCGGACCTGGGCGTATGTTATTATTAAGATTTGTTAAATATTTTTCTACAAGAAAAAGACAAAACAAGCCTGTCATTAGGTGTAAAAACAGGAGTGGAATAGAAGGTCGCAAAGAAATCACGGAAAAATTCAGATATAGTCTTCGCGTCACTACGAGATTCACTATTAAATTTCATAAATGTGGGAAATTGATCACTTTTTCGTTTTGACTTGACATAGTTCCAAAACACTTTAGGTCTTGTGATTTTTATTTTTTATTTATTTTATTTGTTTATTAGTAAAAACTTTATATATATAAAACATAAATCTAAATTAACAAATAAAAGTTAAATTTTCCAATTAAAAATGAAGTCAAATTAAACTATTTTGAATTAATTCTTTTAATTATCTTTGTGATGATATCACATGATACTTTACTAATATAGTTATTATACAGAGCTTGTGATGTTGCTTTAAACTCATCGTATAGATATTTAAAATGAAAATAGTTTGCGTTACTGTTGAATTTTAAATATTTACGCCATGTTTTATTTTTCTTATTTCGAAGTTCTTTAAGATAACCGTTAAACCGTGGCTGACAAGCACTGATGTCCTTATTTTTATTTAACGAAACATATTGCATAAATCCTTTCTCAATGATTTCATAAAATTTAGTGACCATTACTTCTAAATCGTAATTTCCCAGAATAGATGGAAAATCATGTGATTTAAAATAATCATTTAGCCCATCGATATTTGCGAGGCCAAAGTTGTGTCGGTAGGAAATAGTATTTTCAACAGTTTTGGTAGCATTGACACAATATGTAAAGCAAATGGGAGGATGATAAGGATCAATATTTACGAGTGGTTCAGCACAGTCGATATTTATTAGATTGATCCAATCAGAAGTAAGAATAAGGTCAAATTGTCGAGCTTTGAAATTAGGTATAGAGGAGATTTTTTGTAAGTAATTTGCATCACATTATCTTTACTATTTTATCAATATAAGGGATTGATAAGCAGCTTGTTGGCTACAAGTGATGTAAGTCGCATTAAGCGTCCTAGCAATAGATAATAGACAATATAGGAACAATAAAATGGGGGTCAAGAAATACAATGGAGTATAATGTTGGCATCATGGATGGTTTGGCAATTTAACTGCATAAAAATGTCATATATAAACTACTGAATGTCTCCTTCAGAGACAGATTGTAATGTTTCATTTGAAAATAAAAAAAAAATAAAAATTTTATCAATACTTCCATTATTTTCTTTTTCATCGTTCGAATCATATATTTTTCTTCACTAGGTACTTTTTTTTCCCCTACGGAGGTGGCTTAATATATGAGAGAGGGGCATGTAGGGTTTTTAGCCCTTTATGCCGTCCTCCACCCTTGAACTTAGTCGACCCTTTTGATAAAGGCCAATAGGTTTGGGGGATTTATCCTGGAGAAGTTTTCTGAGGTTATGTAGTGCGTTTCCAGCAGCCTGAGTCTCAGCCTTGAAAGAGCTAAGCACTCTCCTATAACGTGTGTGGAAGTTTCTTCCTCTTCCAGACAATGTCTACAGGTTGGGTCGTCACTTAGTGCTAGTCTACACATGTGTTTATTCATGTTATGACCAGTAAGTATGCCCACCATCTTCTTACAGTCTCCTCTATTGAGAGTTAGCAGGAAGTTGGTTATTTTGGTGTTTATTCTTGGTGCATATACTTTGGAGACCCTGTGACCTTCAATACGCTCCCAAAGAATATTTGCTTCCCTTTTCAGGGTGTTTTCTATTGATAGTTTAATATTACCAATAGATATACCAACTGCTGGTTCGGGGCCATAAATGTTTCCCGCCGATGATCTGGCTAGTTCGTCAGCCTTCTCATTTCCAAACAAGCCACCACTAGGTACTTAGTATCGTGTTCAGATAATAAACAAAAGCTAGGATCTGTTATAATATCATCATCTGAAAAGTCATCAAAAATATCACAAACCTCTTTTTCGAAATTCACATCTTGAACATTTGTTTTTCTTCGTGGCATTATTGTCAAAAATATTTATCAAATTCTGAAGGAAAATTTATTACTGTTTTACAAAAATAATCACATAAAAACAGACATAACGTAAATTTTCTCTTTAAAATACTTACACTTTCGCAGAGGCGACTTAAAAAATCTTCCATGAAAAAAAACTTATTTAGAGAGGTGACGTATTTTTTACACTAATGTGTCGATTTCTCGTAATTACTTATCACAAACAGATTTTACTTACTAATAACGCTTAAAGAAAAATAAAATAATAGACTAGAAAAAAAATTGCATTGCAATAAATTTTTAGGAAAACAAATTTCATCGACCTAAATTTTACATCCTAAAACTTTATTTTTCTACGAATATAACATCTTTATCTTATTACAAAAAATTAACAAACGAATAAACGTGTTAAGATTTTTGTTTAATTAAGTTATTCTAATACTTTTGTTGTCGTCTTGGCTTAAAATTATTAGTTCAGAATTTGATTTAAGCCTATGTACATATAAGTGTATTTAGCAAACTGTTTTCAAATTTTCAATCAATTTAACTAGAGCACAAAAAACTTGCAAAAATTATTAAAGAAAAAAAAATTCGACATTTAAATTTAAAATAAACCCTTATGATTTCTTATTGACTCTAAAACTAGTCTAACCATGTTTTTCTTTATGTTGTTACCTTTTTTAGGGTAACCTTTTAAATGGGACTTCGAAAATTCATTTAAAAATTAACAAGTCTACTCAAATTCTTGATCGAATCTCACCTTTAAAACATAATCCATTTATTTTTAATATTTAAAATTTGTCACTCGTTAACTAAAATCTATTATCATCTAAAAAATTACTTATAACAAATTACAAAACCATTCTTAAATTCTTAAAAATTCATTTAAACTAAAAGAAATAACCTTTTAAAAATAATTTTGAACCTTGATATGATTTTAGGACCTTTGCTAAAAATAAGACACCATTTCCTTTTTTTTCATGTTCTGTTTGTTGTTGTTGTTGAAACAAAAAACAAAAAAAAAAAACAAATTCTACATCATTTTCTCTTTTTTAAATATAAGGAGGTGTAATAAGAGAAAACTTAAATCCAATTAGACTATTTTCCCACAAAAGTAAAAAAAAAAAAAAAAAAAAAAACGAAAAAAACTAATTTTCAATTTTCTTTTCTTTATAAAATTTTCTATTTTCGAGGTGAAATTTTTCAAATGTACTTTAAAGTACTTAGAATACAACCAAATTGAAAATTTTAAGTGTATTTTCTCTTTTATATATAGTAGGTAGGTATAGGTACCGTTAATTTAAAGCTCATTACTAGAGAAAATTAATATTTCCTGATTAAAAAAATAAAAACAACAAAAACAAAAAAATCAAAACTAAAATCCAGTTATAATTTTCCCTTTTTTTTTACCCTTTTTAAACTCTTTTTTTTTTATAAAGAATTGATTTTGTTATTTGAGGAGGAGGTGTGGTGGGTTAAAAGGTTTGTTTTTTTTGTTTAAATTCTTTTTTGTGTCTTCTAAAGGTGGAAATATTTAACCAAATTTTTATGTCCATTACAATTGGTTTATGGGAAAAGACGCGACAAAATAATGTATTTTTTGATATATTATTGAATTCCAGGGTTTCTCAATTTCATTTATTATGATTATTGGGGCGTTTAACAAGTAGTATGGTGGTATCTTGGATATATCATGGAGATGTGAATAAATGAAGAAGTAATGTATTTCTGTTTATCTTTTATTTAATTTGAGCATCATTACGAATGTACTAAAAAAACTGTTTTGGTTCAATGTGCTATATTTTGTCCACTTTAATTTGGCACTCCATTCAAATTTAATTTTTAATGCATATACATGAGACGATAAGTCTTTACATATCCTCTATCTCTTAATATTATGAATACAAAATATAACAAAAACATGATTTTAAGCTCAACTCTAACACTACCGCTACATGTTTACGCTTAACTCTCTCAGACTCACTTTAAGCGATTGTGAGATGTGATATTTTTATACTGCACAATAATTGATATCAAACTGGAAACCATTGATCCATAGCTTTTGTGTGGCTATCAAAAACAAACAATTATTAAGTACACTACTTGAATGAAATTCTTTTCATGGATATAAAAGGGTTAACAAACTTCATCTCAAAAACTCGGACGGCTAAAAATTGGTTGACTATGCCCTCTTCGACCTACAAAAGACTTTCAAGTACTGCTTAGATTAGAAGATTTTACTGAAAAAATTACAGTTATGAATTTTAACAATATGCAAGTAAAAATTTGTTCACTCATATCTATCCAATTGTAATAGTTTTAGTTTAGACTTTTAAAAAAAAAGGTTCTTCAAGGGTCTATTTTGGAAAAATGAACCGCGTTTTCAAAATTTATATAAATAACATAACAAAATTAAACCTAAATGAATTATAAGGTTATACGCAGATGATGCAGTATTAAAATATACCGGAAATAATGAATATGCATTAAAAATTCAGCTAAAGATGATCGCATGGCGAATGCTATAAACGAGTGACAATAAAAATCGTTTTTCGTTCAAAAACAACTATAATTTTTGGAAATAACAGCATCTTGTTTCATTGCAATAATAGTACAATTGACTCTGTTTTCAACTATCTGGGATTAGTTCTTGATAGTATAAGCAAAAATAGAAAGAGCATTTATATCAAATTAAAGTCACTCAGAAATTACTTATCTACTCTATTTATCATCTTATATATTGTGTCACACTTTTACACATAATCTATATTACAAATTTTAATATGCAACATAGCTCCTCAATATATGCTGGTATATCTAAATCTTTTACGCATAAAAAAGCCATAAAGGTTATAAATAAACATGATTTTCGAGCGATCAACTCATATACAGTGATATGAGTTTCAATGCCATTTGTAAAAATGTATTGTATATGTATTGTGGCCTTTAAAATAGTTAATAACCTCATCAAACTTAATTTTATCTTGAATAGAGTATTAGAATTTAATATCTACATATAATACTAGAAATAAATCAAATTTTTATCTGGGACTGCATGTCCTAAAACCTTCTATTAGTTGCTTTGTCTAGAGTAAGATTTTTTGCTAATCTTACTGCCATCTAAAAAAAATGGAAATAGAAAATTGTTTTTCAGTGAAATATTTCAATGAAGCCGAAAAAATATTTCATTTACCTTCAGACCAGGAATAGAGAGTATTAATTAATGCTTATCATTTATTTAATCATGATACCGTGCTCAGCTGTTTTTATGAACCTATATTTTTATATATGTATCATATTAATAATTTTTTTTTTATATATGCAGGTACCACACATTGTAATTTACTGTAAAATAAATTTAAATCTCATTGCGTCTAATATCTTGTGAAAGAATGATTTAATTTTTTTTTTTATATATATATTTGTCGTCCGTGTTCAAAGCCATGATCATACTGATTCGGCTCTGGGACCTGCCTTGAATCATATCATAAGGTATTTCTATCTAAATTTCCAAGAAAATCCAGGAAGATAAGAAATTTTTTCAACTATTCCCATATTATTAAATAATTATTCTGCATTTATCTGGATGTTTGTAAGTTCGACGGAATGCTCCAACACATACACAAATTGCATATGTGTACAAATGCATATATATACAAATTGCTTTGTTGCTTTTTTTTACCCCTGTCTACCATGCTGAAACTTTTTCAGGAAAAATTGATTGCATGAACTATATTTTTTTAATTTAATGTTAGTTTTCTTCGCAAATAATAAGGAAAAATAAAAAATAATAATAATAATATAAATAAAACAAACAATTTTTTTGATTTATAATAATAAGGACTAATAGAAATTTAATCAATAGTTTAATATGGTATAATAACCAAAAGGCAAACAGCATTTAACACAAACAAAAACATAATTCACTCAACGGTTATTCTTATTACTTAAAATTATACACAATAATATATATGTGTATCAGTATATTTGTATTGTATAATATTATACATTATACTACTTTATTGCTTATACCTTTTATTTTTGTCATTATTGTGTGCGTAACTCACTTCACTCAAAAAAAATTATTTTTGTTTTTTTTTTATTATTTGCTGTATCTGTATTCTGTATGTTCTGTATGCTCCATTCCAAAAATATTATTTTATTTTCAATGTTAAGTGTTCGCTGTTCACTTCACTGTTCAGGTTCACTGTTCAATCAATAGAACTTGATAGAAGTAGAGTAGGATAATAAACTCTACTTCTACGTCGGATAATAAAACATTCCTTTTTTTAAATTGAAAATTATTGATGAAAATGTCTTTGTATTTTTTGTAAATTTTACCAATTTGGATACAAAATTTTGAATATTTTTTTAAAAATAACACAGTACCATAATAACAGTTTATTCATATAGCAAAATAAGATCCCTATACAGTATACAAAAGACAAAATTTATATGAAAATAAGATCCCATTTTTAAATTTGCTCTCCCAGAGGCCACAATAACGCTAATACGGTATAATTTATACTAAATGGAACCCAACTAACGAATTATAACTAAATGGAAGTGAGTACGAGTATACCATACAAAAATACAAACATTTTATACAAATTTGTTGGTATGGTACTTCTTTTTCTGTTATATAAAAAAAAAAAAGATTAGTGTTAGGCCAATATAGTTTTTTTAAATAGAAAATTAGTAAAATCTTTGTGTATGAATAAAATAAAAGGAATCAAAATCAATCTTAATAAAAATAACAATGTTTTTACAATTTAAACTTTCTTTTACTTTATTACCGTATTCTATTATTACACAGAAAAGTATTGTTGTTAAATTATTTGAAAAAAAAAACAATAATTATTCACGTTTCTGAAATATTGAAAATGTAGCAGTAGTTTGTAATATATGAATATATGAAATTTTCAAAAATTACTAACACTAGCAATCAAAATAATTTCCATTAAAAAGAGAGAAAATATATTGAACGAATATATTCATCTATTAATAATATACATGTGTATCAGCATATTTGAATTGTATAATATTATACATTATACTACTTATACCTGCTTATACCTTTTATTTTTGTCATTATTGTGTGCGTAACTAACTTCACTCAAAAAAAATTATTTTATTAAGGAAGGGTGTGGTTTAGTAGGTAAGAATCTTACATACAGTGTCAAGCTACGCCCTCATTGTATCTTTCTGAAGATCCCCACGAGCCTACGAAAAATAAAAAAAAAAAAAAAATTGGCAAAGTTTTGACTACAAAAAAAATATTTCTTTTATGTGTTTTAGAAAATTAAAAAGTGATATAAACATAAGTACTGTAATTTCGGAATAAAGAATCCAATGAAAGAAAAAAAGAAACTACGATTTATTTTGCTTCCGTCATTTATGACGGGTTGCAAAGCTAGTTATTAAATAATTAACAAAAATTTTATTTTGATTTTGGCCGATTCTTCAATTTTTCTACACAGAATTTGAGTATCACTGTGTTTTAATTCAAAAATACTCATATAGTTTGCTTAGATAAAATACAGAAAGTGAGAAAAACTCTTTTTTTTAATTTAATTTAATTTAATTATAATTTAAAGTAAATGAAATATTTCTTCATTTTCTGTTTATTTACAATAAACTTTAATTTAACAATGAAAATAAATAAAATTAAATATAAAGAATAAAATAATTTCGTCTTGGTACATTGGATGATGTTGAAATATTGTATGGGAAGATAAAAGTTATATAAAATGTTAGAAGCGAAATACCAGAATGGATGTTTGTGGAAGGACTTGATATTTAAAATCAAAACGTATCAGGAATAATAGATATATGTTCTATCCTAGGCTTCCAATAGAAATAATTTCTCCACAACTAAATTAGATAACAACAAATATTTTCAGTAATCTCATGTTAAAGCTCACAAAAAAAATTATACATATTTATTATGTTAAATGTATGCAATTGAAACTATCAATTTAAATTATGTATGTTTAATATACGTATACTTCATTTTTGTTTTTTAGGTTACTTCTTAGGTTGTTGTTTAGGCTCTAGTTAATTACATTGGAAAAATTTAGGGTGATACAAGTGGGATGTTGATTGTAGTAAATTTTTTGTTGCTCACCGGTCAGGTTGGACCTCAAGTTATCAAACGGAAAAATTATATATTTGGTATACTCTTCTATATATCAACCTTCCACACGAAGCATATTGCTGTAACAGCGTGTTTATAAATTTAGTAAAAAAGATTTAACTAATTCATTAGAACAACACGGCTATATTCTATATTGATTTTTTTACCACCACTATGCCAACAAAACCAAATCATGCCAGAATATTTTATTTTTTTTATTTATTTGCGTGAAGTATTATTTAATTGTGAAATAAAAATTTTTGTAGCTTCTTCTACGTAAATCTGATATTCCTAATATAAAATAAACCAAAGTTTAATACATGTGATAATTTCATGTCCTGTACTATACTTTGATGTACAGAAATGTAATAGAAATGTAAATTTAAAAATTTTATTTCAAAAATTTTCTACCATCATGTAAGTTTATTTGCATTTTAATACCCTATAGAATAATTTCTATAAATAAATAAATAAATAAATAAAATGAAAATTCATGAAAAACTAAAATTAACCTACACACACTTATACACAATATGATAAGAAATAATCGAAATCACTTTGACTTTAATATGAAAACAGAATAATCTAATAAATTTTTTAAAACGAGTTGTAAAAACTAAAAGCAGACATCGAATAACATAAAACAAAAAAATATTTTGTATTTTATAACAAATTTTCGAGAAAATAACAGAAATTTAAAAAAATTTAATTTTTTTCTCAAAATTAAAATATTTAAAAAAAAAAAAAGAAAAACAAAATAAATACAAATAAATTATATTTTCACACATATTCTTGTTGCATTTGCATATCCCATTCTCTATGTAGGTTAACTGAAATTAAATAGCAAAAAAAGAAAAAGAACAAAAGTTTGTGACACAGACTCACTGAATATGGTTAAAATTTTCCTTAGTTCCTTCTTCTTCCTGGATCTTAAAGATTTTGTGAATAGTATATGCATATTGTATATATATCTATTATCTATAGTGTAGTAGATAGGTAGCATTATCTTACAATGCAATTTAAAGGTAAAACATTTGCCGTGTTTTATTTTTTTAATGTTATTATGCAAAAAAACGTTTTTTCTTTTTGTTTTTTTTTTTTTAGAAACGAAATATTTATTATATTGCATATGATGGCAGTCATAATAAATCATTAAAAATTGTTACAATTTTCCAAAATTTTAAAATAAAATTGAATTATAAAAATTTTATGCAAATTCGATGATTCGAAAATATTAAACGAAGAATAAAATTTTATTCTTAAATTTGACAATATTCGATAGTTAAGGGTTTTTTTAGAGTACTCTTATAATAAACCTTTAGAGTGTTTTATGTGTTGATTATTCTGAAGTTTAAGATTTTATTATATTACTTATAAATTTAGGTTTAAAGTAACTGCTTAAACTCCTGGAAAGCATTGTTACTGATAAATTCTACTTATTAGTTAGAGGAAGTATATCGCCTAATCAACATGACTTTATGGAAGGTAAATCTAAAACATCAAACTTATTCCATTCAGTCTTCAATTGTGTTGAGCAAGCCCTGCAAGCTGATATAATTTTTACTTTTAAAGTTTTTGATAAAGTGATTTTTTTGACTCACATTTCTAAAGTTTTTGATAAAGTGGTTTTTTTGACTGACATTTTTAAAGCTTTTGATAAAGCGAATAACTTTATACTTCTATCGAAAAGTGAAGTATTGGGTATTTATTGTTCAAATGGATACAATCTTGCTTAGTTGGTGGTTAACTTTTAGTCAAAATTTCTGATACTGAATTTCATTCATTTTTAGCAACGTCGAGATTTCCCCAAGGAAAACACTTGGGTCCCTTGCTATTTTTGTTATTTATGAATGATTGCTTTTTGAATATTGATAATTCTATCTTGTCATTTGTTGATGATACGAAATTGCAGGTTAATGTCACTGGCTATATTGCAAAATGTTCACTCATGGAAATTCAAACTATTGAATCTAAACGTAATATTCGTTCAGTATAATTTTCTTATGATGTTTTATCAGCTAGAATAAATTGTTCATCGATTTAAACTTGTATAATTTATTTGCTTCAATACGTAATGTATGAACTCATAGCTTTTTATATCTAGAATTTTATAGAACTGTTTATGGCCTTTCTAAGCTTACTGTCAGCGTCTATTTACTATGTATTCATGACAGATTTCCGTTATAGCAGACAATACTTCAAGAGAAAAATACTTTTAGGTATTGTTTTAACTTAGCGGAAATTTGTAAGGGATATGCCCAGTAGATTGAATAAATTACTTATTTCAAATAATTTATGTTTAAATTTATACGAAATATATTTTATGAACTTAAGTTTTTAAGCAATATCTGTAAAGGTTAATTTTCCATTTGATAAATAAATAAATGTCTTGTGGGGGGTTAATAAAACACCGACATTGTTAATGAATGAATGTCAAGCTATATGAACATAAACATCTTCTAACTAAGAAAATTTCGAGTCCGAATTCCGGTCAGGACATGGCTGTTAAAGTGAATTTTTCGTTTTTATAAATTAATTTGCTTTTCATGTTATCATATTTTTTATCTCAGTTTTGGGTTCCTACAAAGTTTAAACAAAAAAAAAAAAAAAAAAAAACAAAAAAAAAATGTACTTTACAAAAGTTTTTTATTTTTTGATGTAGAATCCGAATTTGCATTAAAAAGTACCCCTTCCCATTTGAAAATCTCGATTTCGGCCAATTTTGGCGATTTTTGATCTTAAAAAAACGATTTACGGTCTTTTCCGAAAGTTGAAAATACCACCAATCGATAGAGCACCCTCGATTTAGTTAACAAATTTTTTTCTAAATCTTAAAATAACGGCTCCTTCCCTTCTTAAAAAGCTGATACGCATGCTCTGGAACACCCGGGACATTAAGTTATGCACTCAAAAATAAGTGAACAAATCTTTTATCGGTTTCCGAAATTCGGACTGGTTTGCTGCCAAAAATTAACATAAATAAAATACATACTCGTTGACAAATATTATTTGTTCCATTTTATGTAATAAATTGCAATACGCTCCGCTCCATAGATAAGTAAAAAAATTTTTTAGTAAATTAAGCTGGTTTTAGTGGAGTACTGAAATTAAAAATTTGAGTATTGATAACAATTATAAAAATTATCTGTACAATAAGATACAAAGTTAAACTAGTATGAAATTAAATAAATTGTTAATTTGTCTAAGCTCTGAGCCATACGTCAGCTCATCCCTTTACCAAACTTCACTTTTATAAAAAAAAAAAACTAATTTCCACTATTCATTCATTTAGTCAAATTCCACTTTCCTGAGAAACCATTATTCTAATCTAAAAGCATAACATCAAACATGTATTCGGAAATTTTTGTTTAACTACACTGTAATGATTTCCCTATATACTAAAAACTATCTCAATTGCTATTAACAAAATATCAATATAACAAGTTAAGAATTTAAAATTTAAAATTACATTTTTTTTTTCGTAATTACCTCTTCCAAGTTTTCTTGTTAAATATTTTATGCATTTTTGAGCACTTAAGTTGCGGTTTTAAGCAATTATTGTCATTTATAATATTTTCAATCTTAATCATCATAAATGATTTATATGTAGATTAGATACAATCAGCTTTGTGTGTCACATTAGTGCACTATAGGGAATTCAATACCGAAGGGAAATCTAAATACAAGTTTTTCGGTATTATGAAACAATAATATCGGGATACCGATATTAAAACTGTTTGTTTAGAAAGACTTGTCTCCTTCTTGAAGTGTCATCTTTTGGAAATAAGAAACAATTGAAAGTTAAATCATCCAGGCTGTATCGTATCTTGTTCAGTATTATATATTTTGTATTCAAATTATTGAGCAATAGTTAAAAAAAATATCATAAACTTGTTGAAGATATTTTCATCAAACACTTTTATCTTCAAATAGAGCCTAACTCAAACCAACTAATAGACTAATTTGTTTTCTTAAACATTTTATTAAATCTACTACTTGTTTTAACTTTTTTCTGATAGCCGGATAATTAATTTGTTTTTAAATGGCTACCTTAAAATTCATCTTCACTGTAATTTCTATCCATTAATAATAATATTTATTTATCTACAAACCCAATAGTGACGAATAATAAAAAATGATATAGATATGTAAATGACGTGTTTTGCGTCTTTAGAGGAACTGACACACAATTGGATCAGTTTCTCGAATTCTTGAATGCTGAAAATAAAAAAATTCAGTTCAGTGGAAAAAGAATCAAATAATAGTCTCAACTTTTTGTACATTCTATAAGTCGCGTAGAGGGAAAATCCATTTCAAGATTTATAAAAAAGACAGATATTCAGATGTGGTGATTCCAGCACATTGTAACAATCCCATCAATACTATGATGTCCGCTTTCCATAGTTACGTTCATAGGCTATTGAATATTCCGATATTGAATTTAAATTATAATGAGGAGCTCTATACAATAAAAACAATAGCGAAGAATAACGGATATGAGGGAAGTATCATCGACAATATAATAAGGAAGAAAAATAGCAAACTATTTGAAAAATTATACAATTCTTCCAAAGAGATAAAATCCGAAATTAATTACATTAGGTTTAATTTTATTTTATTTTACGGATACTAGTTTAAAAATAGGAAACGTCATGAAAAGATATAATATAAATCCAGTTTTCTATAATAACAAAACAATTAAGCATAAACTAGTCAATAATAAAATCGTTACCTGGAACAATATCAGTAAATCGGATGTTTACCAAATAAAATGTAATGATTGTGATTACATTAATACTCGACAAACTGGAAGAAGTGTTCAAACCAGATTTAAATAACATTTAAGACCTGCGTTTAACTGAAAAAATGAATCAAACGTAGGGAAACATCTCTTAGAAAATAATCACGAGTGCTCAATGAATAACTTGGAAATTTTATATTTTGCAGAAAAGGGTAGGAGGTTAACATACGTGGCACGACATACGTAACATACGTAAGCATATGAAAATTTATCAGTTCAAAAGCAACACAAAAATTTGATGAACGGTCTACCTAATAAAATCAAATCCTTTAAAATTCATTAAACCAAATAATATTCCAGGTATTTGTAAATTTGCTATTATGTAAAAATTTCAAAAACTACTATAAATGTTAACACCTGTGTAGTTACTTTATCAGTCTTCTGATGATGGTGTAATAACAAAAATCGATTAATATATTTAATAAAATTGTGAAAAATACCTAGAGTTTTAATATTTATTTAATTTTAATAATGTTTCACCTAGAGCCTACAGCGTATTCTTTAATATGTATATATATTTATAAATCAACATTAATGATCTCAGAGTCTATATAGCTTAATGTATAAAGTCTATATAGTTTAGTCGTTCATCTAGAATTGCACTTTGAATTCAAAGACCCATTTCATTTACAGTACCCACAAAAGTTATTTGAGACTTGTTGGTTTTGATATTGAAGGTAAGTTGTAGGTAGGTATTAATTTGACTAACATTTTCGGCCCCTCTATTATCTCCCATTATCCGCTCCTAATTACCCAGAAAGCTCTAATAACTCTTTTTAAAACGCGTTCAATAAATGCAGTCAAAAGCGGTTTATAAAAGTAAAATTCAAAATATATGCTATTCTTTAGAATTTTTAGTATCATAATTTATTATTTTGGCTCTCTACGGAAGTATAGGGCTTCAGCACAAATATATTGTGACTGTTTCTTGTTATGATTAATTTATTCACGAAGTAAGTGATTAGTTGCTGTTGGTATTCTATTTAGTGAGGATCACAATATCTATCGTATAGAATAACGAATTTAATTTTCCACGGGTTTTTGAATCTGTGATTGTCACATCGTTTGATTACATTTTTCGCTCTTACCAATTTGACTGTAGAGACACAAATATACGGTTGGAAATTTTCATTTTTTTTATATTAAAATCTATACGAAACTCAATCTTCATGTTCTTTTTCTAATCTTGGAAGACAGTTATGATCGAATTTATATACAAAATTTTTAAAAATCTAAAAATTTTTTTTAAGCTTATTATTCAGACATATCCTGGACAAATATTCCAGCTAGAAGTAAGCTTCAATTCGCGAATTTTATCTAATGACAAAAGTTATGAAAATGGCATATAGCAATGAACTGATACTGAGCTCACCCTGTATATGTAAAATAATAATATTTATGTACCTTTAAATTACCTAAAAGCAAAAAGAGGAAAAAAGCTAATTCTAGTTAATATAATTATGTAAAAAGTTTCCAAAATAAAGTTTACCACATTGTCTTTTAATGGGTTAATTTTTAACCAAATTTTGGTAAAAATAAAAAATTTAAATTGAAAAATTTCCAGTAAATTTTATTTAAGTCTAAATTTACTGTTAGAAATATTATATTATGACAACTAAACAATAAATATATATATATATATATATATATATATTATATGTATATTCTGTGAAGGGCATCTCAGACTCAAAAACATACAAAATTAAAATAAGTAAAAATAATTTCAGTTCAATTTTTTAGTATCCTTTTTTCATATGTCCTTTTTGTATTCCTTTTATAGAGAATGATTCTAAAAAGCTTATTTTCTGTTTTGGTTTATTTATTTTTATTTCTTTTTTGATTATTTATTTTTATTTTTTTGGTTATTGTACTGAATATGTTGTACTTATATTGCATAAAATTAAAACGTTAAAAGCTTCTTAATAGCAAACAGTGGTTAATTTACATAAATATTTGCTATACACTCTTTGATTCCATGAGTACAAGAGGTATTTGCAAATTTTTGTGATTTAAATTTGTTTTTTTTTTGTTTCTTTCGTAGTAAAATTAGAAGAGTTTATTTTTGTTAGGTAGATTTAATTAATTTTTTTTTTCTATTTTAACAATCAGAAAGATTTGTATCCAAATAGATATATTTATATTATTATATATTTTAATTAAGATCAATTAGTATGCATATCCAATGTTACAAAAATAAAATTGAAGCTTTTCGTTAATTAAAACAACAGTTAAGACACCTCGTTGTAAATTACATACCATAATTTTTAAATTACGTATTTATGTAACTTCATTTAAGCTTTAAATGAATAAATAAAACACAAAAGAGAAATTATTTGAATGTATTTCAAATTGATCCCGGTTACTTTAGTAGCCCGTCCTGGTGTCAAGTTTTGATGAGATGTTCTGATACAGTGATCCGAATGCATTAGAGTGAACTGAACAATGCATGAATATGAAAATATTGTTTGAAAACCAGATAGTATAAGATGAATTTATAAGATAACGCCGTGCAGGTTGCGTGACCACACATTTTGTAAATCTCTTTCGAACATGAATGTATAAGACCATAATACAACATTGTTAGCATATAACTACGAAGTTTAGACAATGCAAATTTTTGAAATTAAATTAATTGTATTTGAAATAATAATTAAAAATATTAAGTGGTTTCCGTAGGGTACTACGCGAGGAAAGTTTCCGTGGTATCACAATGGACCTCGACGGTTTAAGTGTGTCGGCGTACTGTCGGCAGTCACTACTACCTACCTACCTACCTAAGCGGTCTCAAAATAAATGATGGTGTGGAATTCCAAATTAGATCAAATGAAGTTCTTAGATTCAGCGAAGACTCAAGTAGGTTTCCATAGATGTTTTCAAATTAAAATTTGGAGAACTTTGAAGTAAATATTTAGTATTTTAATTATTTTATATTTAATATTTTGTAATATTTTTAGTTTTTAATATTTAGCATTTCAAAAATATATATTTTTAATGGTATATCTTAAGCTTTAACGACGAAAATATCGCCTTGTCTATTAGATTTATACTAGTGGATCCCCTATGCAATTGCACACAAGTAGTTCTTTCAGACACAATTTTATTTAAAAAAAAATATTTGTTTTGGTATAATTGTTGTTGTTTTCGCTTGATTCATGAATATTTATACTTCATGGCGAAATTAATACTAATTTCATTATAACTTATCACAATAAAATCCCATCACTCTAAACGTGGTAGATCGACAAATTAGTGTTTTCGCGTAAGATATCAAAGTGGGTCAAAGGATTTTATTGTAGAATATATTCTGAAGCGAATTTAAACAATTAATTCATCAGATTTGGTTCTTGATATAATCAAAAAATATTCGTCAGTATTAAAGACAGCTATTAATTTAAACGAACAAAGATATTGTAGTGGTTGTGCTTTCCACTATGTTATGTAATAGTAAAAGGATATTTTCGAGTTCGAACTCCGCTTATATAATGAATGTATGTATGCACGACTTTTCAATTATTCTTTGAATTTAATTTCGAATACATGTTCGTTGTCATTTAAAATAAAATGGAACTTTGGTATTATGAAGGCAAAGTTTTACTTTACAATAGATGTAGTTTCCCACATTTAAATTAACTGCTTTGTACAGCCTAGTACTGTTTGGTATACTGCTTGGTGTATAGAAAATTGATAAGGAGTAGACAATGTTATTGTCTATGCCATCTTTTAAATATTACTGTAAATATCAATCCCTTGAAGCAGTTAGGATGACAATCATTCAGTCTGGAAATTATAAAAATAAACAATATAATCATTTCAATGTGATTGATTGTATTTTATTTATCCCATATTTTTTTACTTCTTTAGTGAGCAAATTTATTTGCTCTTTTGTATTACCTATGCACCACAGGGCAAATATTTAACAACCCCATAATTGAATATGCCTTAAAATACACAATTGTATATTAATTATTATTTCTATTTTTTATTTCTGGTTTGTTGGTATATAATTTTAAATATTTTTTTTATTATTTTTGGTTTGTGGAATGTGTAACTATTTTAAATGTTTTAAGTATTCATCACGCTTTAACATATTTTTATTTTTGGCTAAAATTTTTTAAACTTGCTAATTTTTGTGGTGTAAATAATTTACTATTCAATTATTCTTGTTTTTTTAGTCACCACGTTGTCGATCTTGTGTATTATATATAAGATATACTATATATATTTATTATCTAGTAAGATAACGATCTGACCAATATTTGAATGTTCATATTCTACATTTTCCTGTAACTCCATCCGTCGGGCATAGTGCGGGACGTAGAAACACTCTTTTCATATGATGATGGTAAATGCTATCGTTGTGTAGATATTGTAGTTCACAATTAAAAATTTTTGAAGGAAACAACAATCTTGTATTTTTAAATTACTCAAAATTTTACCAAAAGTTCGCTCCAGTATTTATACACTGTTCGAAAGGTTTCGTTTTTGATATTACTCATACGTCAAATACGTCAGATATAACGGCTTATAAACAAAAACATTAAAACAAAAACAAATGCTTTTAAATGTACTTTTCATCCTTAAAGGGATAAGATGTGCTATTAAGGATATGTAGAGGAAAGCTGGAAACACTATAGGTATCATTGAGATATTGTCATTTGGCTCTACGTCTACATTTTTTCATTTGGATCATCGTTGTATCCCTGTTTTCGATAATGTCATCTGCGCTGCAACTGTCATCACGCTTTCGGTTATGCAGTTGACGCCAACTGACGGTCGTTATGCTTTCGGTTATGTAAAATGGCAGTCAAATTTGAGTATGCAAAAAATTTTATGATTAATTGTTGATCGTAATTTTTTTTTTGTTCTTTGATTGTATAGTAAAATTTTTTTTAATGGTTCTACAGGTTTTTAAATATGAAAATATGTAACTTCAATCTATATTGTTTGTAATTTTTATTACATGTCTTTATAAAAAATGGATTTAAAAAAAATTAAATAAAAACCAAAATTACACACAAATCACAATTCACAAATCCAAAATTTTAGTTCGGTAATATGAGAGACAAAGACAAAAGTATGTATTTGCCGATTTGACAGTTGATCGGTCGCATCAAATGTTAATTGATTGATCGTCAATTCAGTATTTCCGCAAGCAAGGGATGCTTCACCCGCATGCTTTTCTGTTTTTTTTAATCAAATCTATCTGTTTATAGCCCTAATTAGGATAAATTGCAAATGAATAAAAATTATAATTTTTTATCAAATTTGGAAGTACGTTATTCCTACCTCTCCTATTTTACCGTTGTGATTCATTACTTTGAGTTTCAAATTCATATTATCTATCACATACTGTCTGTAATTTTTATGTATACTAATTTCTATACTTCTTTTCTATTCTGTTATAATTTTGTTTATTATTTCTTTACCACCATTTTTTTTTTAATCTTTTAAATTCTGCGAAGGCAATTAGGGGGTTTATTCCATTATATTGATCTCAATTACAAAAAAATCGCCTTGCTGCTCTTGCTATTTTTTGTTTCATCTAGACCTACATTAAGATTTCTAAAGATTTGTCACGACTCATTTCCAGTGATATTTTCGATCACGATCAACAAGGCACAGGGAGCAACTCATGTCTTTGGCTACCACCGTCTTTGAAACTAACTAACTTACATTCAGTAATGGTTAAATTCTTAATATTTTGTTTGGAATATAAACTGAAGAATTAATGTTATTATCCTGAAAATAAAGTAACAAATAATACATTTTATTATTATTATTATCTTATAACATTTATTAAAAAATTCAAAATTTAGTTTTTATATACGAGTTTTTATTATATAGATATTTATAGGATTCATTCCTATTCTTAATACTCTCCACCTTTATTCTTGCATTTCTTTACTAACTTTCTTTATAAATTTATTTTTTTTGTTTTTTATATTTTATTTTATGCTCTATTCAGCCACTCTCACACTCTTCCTCTCTCAACCATTCTTTCATTGTCTTTCTATTTTCAACTCATCAAAAAAGTAGATTGGTTAATTTTTAATAGAGTTGTAGAATCACCACCAGTTGAAAAACAAAAAACAAAACTAAACGAAAACAAAACTGTTTGTTAGAAGATCCGACCATATGTTTGGTGAGGTGATAGAAAAAGCACAGGTAATTGTCAGGAAAGATAAAGGTTGGTTATTATAGAAATGAATAAAAGGAAGTGGTGAATAAAAGAAAAAGAAAAAAAAAATTAAAAATAATAAGAAAAAGACTTTATTAAAAAGATGAACGTAAGAACAAAAAAAAAAAAAAATTTTTAATGAAAAATTTAAAGTAAGAAAAGAAAATATTAATTTTGCTACAAAAAGAACAAAAAACCAAAAAATAGAAAAAAAGAGTAGTTCATTAAAGGATATAAAAGTTTACACATATACAAATTGTTTATGTATATATTTATATCCCATATGGCATATGTGTATGTAGATGTGTGAATGAAGGTTTAGGAATTTTTCAGAATTGTTTCCTGTGTTTTGTTTTTGTTGTTTTTCTTTTTTTTCTGAAAAGCTTTTATATACTTATATATTGTTAACGTGCAATTTTAATAGTTTCCTGTGTATAAATGTAAAGAATTCAATTTCTTTTTATTTTGTTTTTTTTTTCTTTTTTTACAGCTGTAGAAGTGACAAGCAGGTATATTGTAGATACGGTCAAATGAAATTGAAAAGAAAAGTAAAAAAAAAAAAAAAACAGCAAATGTGATATGGAATTGTACATTGATATACATGTACTGGGTGTCTGTGTAACAGTGGTCAGTCATGAGAAACGAGGTGGTTGAAAATATTTAAATAAATAATAAATGGTATAATAGGGGGTTAATTTATTTGGTATTAGTTGAAAATTATAATTAGCACAGTTGTGGTATTTTCTTAAGACTTCTCCTCTTGAGATTATTTAGGTTAAGAGATTATAATTAAATTATAGGTTAGATTCAAAGCATAGTGTATAAAAATGTTTATGAAATTGGTTTTTTACAACATATTGAGCTTAAATTATTTTCTGTCTCAAGCAAATCTATCTAAGCTAATATTGAAAAACTACACAAAAAGTGTCAAAAATATAGTTTTTATTTAAATATTTTGATATTAAATGACTTTTTGTAACTTGAAGAAGTTTAATTGGAAATTGGAACAATATTACAAACATTCATAACATTTGTAATAGAAATTTTGATAAATCGAATGTTCCAGTCCATGTTCGCTAGATCATACTATAATATATATTTTTCTAATTCATTCTGGTGTTTATTTTTTTAATTTATTCTATTTTTTATTTTTTTATGTTTCGGACTTAGATTTGTATCGCGGAATGTTCCTTAAAGTCATTATCTAATCATCGGATAATTTTGGGCTTCTCTTTTATCCACAGAATAGTCACAGACAAAACGTTAGCCTCTGTAATTTTAAATTTTCTGGTTGAAAGAACCAATCTAAATTATCTCAGGACCGCCGAGATGTTCCAGATTTCATTTCACGCTACTGGATATGACAGATTTTAGTCAGTTACTATAGAATGCTTTGTGAAGTAAATTTGAATTCAAGCTTTTTTGATTTGATCAAACTTTGGAAGTGCTAAAACTAGACTGCGTTATAATATATGTAGTTCTAAATGATTTTATTATTATTTTTCCATTCGATATGCGATTTTTTTTGTTTTCGTTTTTCTTTTTTAATTTTTATAATTAGTATTAACTTAATCTTTTAATATGCATATTTTTTTTTTTTTTTGATTAATTCATATATATCTGATTTAATTTATAATAATACATTGATGTTTATACTTATAAACTATGAATAATTCACAAATTTTTTTTTTATTATTATATATATATTATTCTGCATTTATCTGGATGTTTGTAAGTTCGACGGAATACTCAAACACATATACAAGTTGCAATATGTGTACAAAGTGCTTTGGTACTCTTTTTTAACCCCTGTCTACCATGCTGCACATTTGCAGGAAAAAATACCATTGCATGAAATATATTTTTTTAATTTAATGTTGGTCTTCTTCGCAAATAATAAGGAAAAATAAAAAATAATAATAATAATATAAATAACACAAACAATTTTTTTGATTTATAATAAGAAGGACTAATAGAAATTTTATCAATAGTTTAATATGGGTATAATAACCAAAGGCAAACAGTATTTAACACAAAAAAAAACATAATGCATTTAAAGGTTATTCTTATTACTTAAAATTATACACAATATGCATATGTGTCTACATATTTTTTGTTGTTGTTATGATAATGATCATGGCATCGTAGTTTTGCTACCGTATGCATTGACTGTATAGTACTATAGGTATATATATATACTCTAGCCTGAAATGTGACGCGATGATGAGTTAAAATTGTTATGTATTTTTATTTTTTTTGTTTATTGTTTTTTTAAATATATATATATATCTATATGATATATAAATTTATGATCGTATACAATATTTAGTATGTATTATGGGTTTAGATTTTGGTTCTGCTGATTTACACATAAAAACAATAACAACCTATACATTTTTAAAGAAATTAAATGAAAAGTTGTTCTATTATTCTTTATTTCTTAACTTTGTAAATTTATAATTTTTAGGTATATGTATTGGTTTTCTTCAAGTGTGGAGAAATGTATGTTGTAGAGAGTGATGATTTTTTCTTAATATGGTAGGTAGGTATTTATATAGGTATCGGTTAAAACATATTGATTGTTGGTCTTCCTTTTAATGTATGTAATTATTTGCAGTAAATTTTTTTATTTTAATTTTTTCTCCAACACGAGTTTTATTTTATTCATCAAAATAAATATTATGTCTTATGTGTACCTACAATATTATTGTTTTTTTATATTTACAATTTTATTTATTTTTGTTTTTAAAATTGTTTTCGTTCAAAGTTGTGGCTCATTATAAAATATTATTTGTTTGCTATAAACTTTGACGCTAAGCTTATGCAACGAATGTTATTGAATGTTAACAGGATTAACTTAATTCTGAATTATACGATAAATTTTCATTGTTGGCAAAAAGGATGTCGCTAAAATGATCGAGTAAACGACCCTTAGGGAATAGAAAATTTTGCACCTTCCTATAAATATTCTGTTTATATGGTAATTAAAAGCGTAAAATAATACAAAAATAAAGGTATGATAAATTAGTAAGCAAATACGGATTTTTCTTAAACTTGAAATGAAAACTCTAATGAAGGAAAGAAATGTTAGAATTTATTTTGCTTCCGTCATTTATGGCGGGTTACCAAGCTAGTTTATATATAATTTATATAATTTCAGATTGATATGAAATTTCGGTGACCTAAGTTTTCGCTGTCTGGTCTTATTGTTAAGAATTAATCATAATAAATAACAGCATAATATCATACTTGTAAAATTCTTATGTTTACAAAAAATAATGTTAAGTTAATGAGTAAGAAAAAAAAAATTAAACAAAAAAATTTAAAAATAAATAAAATACAGAGTGATCAAAGAAATTAATGCACATTCTTAAAATCCCCAATATTTATGATAGATTAAGTAATAAATTCTTTAATTTTATTTTTGAAAATACAAATATTTTAAGTTTTTGTAATCTACTAACAGTATGTTATAATATCTACTTTACTATCAGTATCATATAACTACTCTACTAATAGCATTATTTTATTTAATTGTTTAGCGGCGTCGGGTCTACTAAACTCACTGAAAATATAGCAAGCTTTCGTCTCAAATAGATCAGCCTTGTAAATTAGTTTTAAGAAAATTATGTGTAACCACATATAACTAAGATTGGCCTACATCCTTATAGGAAAAGGATTTAGTTTTTGTGGCTTTGAATTTATGTCCAGTCAAATAAATAAATAAAATTAAATTAAATTGCAAGCAAGAGGATAGTTTCAGTTCATTGCATGTTATTGTAGTCTTACTATGTCTTTATTTGACATCATAAGAAGCTTATGAAGTTTAAAATTTAATTTTAACCTTCTTGCGCCTATAACAATTGTCATTAGAATAAATATTCATTCCAGCACCACTATGTAATATAAATCCCCTTTTATTTTGACTATTGTTTTCATTGTGGATTTCATTAATTTGTATGCATTTATGCCCCGTTTTCATGTAGCCGATATATCGGCGAATTGTTAGAGCATAGGCAGAAGATAAAAAAATTTCATAAGTGCGATAGAGAAACAATGATAAAATATCGGGAGAATGACAATAATATCGGGAGAATTATCGAGAGAGTCGCCATAAATATCGGAGAAACGCCATAAATATCGGAGAATATTTAAAAAAACATATCTTCGCAAAGATATGTTTCCTATAATTATCGCCGATATTTTTAACACTAACATAAAGTAATGTGTAATTACACAAAAAAAAATCGCACACTACCAACACATTTTATGGATACGGAACGACATTTAAATTTTTGAATTTGAGTAAAAACAATAACAAAAATTAATTTTTTGTATTGAATATTTGAATGCATATGTAAATAAAAAATAATATTTTAGCTTTTAGGTATAATATATTTATACTAAAATTACACATATTCTATTTATCTTATAAATAAACTAACTATTTAACACATTTAAAAAATTTACTTTTAATTACAATTGTAACTTTAATTTTTTTTATCTGAATGAATATTTTAAATTTTGTTGAATGAATTTTAGAATGTATGTATGTATACATTTTTTTTCTTAATTCATTATGTAGTATAATATAAAAAAATAATATTTTAATTCTAATTAATACTTATGTAAAAATGAAAAACATAATAAATACAAGTGAATTTAAAATTTAAAAAAACCAAATAAAAATTCCACAGATGAAAATCATATCATATTTCACTTTTCTCCACTTTATTTACTTTGTTTATATACTTTCGCGAAATTTTAAACAATTCTAAGGAAGATTGCTTAAATTAAATAACCTTTATTTTGTTTACATTTTGAATATTTTAAGGTTATGTATATAGATTTTAGATTTCAAATCATCTATAAAAGTTACTATAAAAATAATATAATTTTACTCCCTTATACACATTAACGGTATACTATACTCTTCTCTTTCTAAACTCCAATTTATCAGCTAAAAATTCATCATGAAAACCGGCCTTTATGCGTTATTTTGCATTTAATATCTTAACAGAACAAAAAGTTTTATGTTATTCTGTTTTAAGCTGCGTAAATCGGCTTTTATAAAAATTTGGGTTCTATATATATATATTCCCAATAATATTATAATATATAGAATATATTCCCTTCCCATTTGCTATATTTGGGCGGATAGGACCACCACTTCTAATCACTTCCATCGTAATCGATTGGTAACAGCTATTGTCGCTTGTACCCATGTCACACCCGCTTTTCTTTTATGGTCCTCCGTCAACTGTTATTTGGGCGACCAAACTTTCATGTTCCAAAGGGTTTTTCTAGGCTTATTCACAAGATGTTTTTTGATGGCTTTTTGATTGTATGGCCTATCCAGCTCCATTTCCTGGTTAGTATTCAATGGGCCTTGTTGCTTATTGTGTTTTGCCAGAATATTCCTTAGATTTTTATTAATGAAGACTTATAATTTTAAGTTGAAAGTGTTTAATGTTACCCAAGTTTCACTGCTGTATGTCTGGATTGACTTTAAAAGAGACTTAGGAATATTCTTAGTTTAGTTTCTATGGATATTGGACTGTTCCTTAATATCGGTTGCAATCTTCGAAATGCTGCTTTTGCTTTTTTTAACCTGTTTTTCATGTCTTCTTGAGCCCCACCACTGGTTTTTTATGATAATGCACAAGTAGCAGAAGTTAAAAAACTTCAAAAAAATCTATTTGTTATTCTTTCAACTTTAGATGTATTTTTCTGGTGTTATTTAATCTCATAGCTTTGGGGTTTTTCAGGTTGAATTATAATCCGAAAAGTTGGGCAAGTTTTTCCAGATGTTCTAATTTGTTTTGCATGTCACTCAATTTGTGCAAATGAAGACATAAATCATTTGCGTAGTCGAGGTCTTCAAATTGTTGTGTAAGACGCCACGTTATTCCTCTCTCTTTTGAGTAAGCAGTGTCTGGTATATTACCTAGGACGATTGTGAGAACGGACATATAATGTGGCCGCTATTTTATTGTTGGAAGAAGTTCATGATCTGTTTCGATTCTGTGCAGAACTGTTCAGAGTTTTCGGCTTAGACCTTTTTAATAATTCTTTATTAGATCTATTTATATTTCAAGTGCCTCCATTTTATTTATATTTCTTGAATTTTTTGTAGTTTTAAAGAGTTTTATTTTTATTACATTTAAAAAAGAAAAAACAAAAATATTGTCTCTAAAGATCAACTAGCAATGAAGTCATTCAATTCAATGGTGGAAGAGTAAATAACATTTTAACTGTTAATTTACGAAAACAAAGCTATAGATTAAAATTTTAAAGAGAACATCTAACATTCTAAAGAATGATAATAAAATAATATTTGGAATTAACAATAAAAATTTAAAGCTCAAGCTGACTTATGGTATTATTTGGTCACAACCTTAGACAGATCTAACTTTCACAAGAAACGCCTTAGGAAAATTTTTGACAGATAAGCACAAGTATTTCCTAGATAAACTAAGTATTTCCTCTTCTCGAAAAACAGTATACCATTTACAATTTTAATTAAATTTATTTAAAGTTATTGTATAGTGTGATAGCAACATGTCTTATTGTTGATGTCCCAAACTGTGTTGTTCTTTTATTGCTTATATGAATGAAGTGTTGATTTCTCGTATTGACTGTATGATGATCTTTTCGTTTAGTTGGGCTCATAGTAGTGTGAGTTCTTGAAAATTCAATGTCATGAATGTGTTAAATTAGCTTAATGCTAATCAAATCTTTAATCAATAAAACTTGAGTATTACTGTGTATGAATTCAGTGCTCTCTCTTCAATTGTAATTGTAAATATTTTTTATTGCTCTGTTTTGGATGACTTGTAATTCCTTTATAATTTCTTTTTATTCGAAACTGAACCCCATAATTTAATACCATAGTTTAAATGACTATTGAACAGTGCATAGTATATACTTTTCTTTATTGAATTCGGCAACAGATAATTTATTTTACAAAACAGACCAGCAATTGATAAAAATTTGTTGCAAAGAAAATTTGTGTGATAATCACACTTGAATCGTGAGTCTATTCAAAAACCAAGATATTTAAATTGCGTAACTTGTTCTAATTCATTGTTACAAATTCTGATGTTGAGTTTTGGTGCTGGTGTACTTACGACCATGTACTTTGTTTTCATATAATTAATTGTTAGCTTTTGAGTCATCCATTTGTGAAGTTTATCTAAATCTTCATTTAAATTATGCTCTAATTCATTATAACAGTTGCCATCAAATACAAGACAAATATAGTCCGCAAACAAGAAAATGTTTGCTCTCAATCTAATTTGTTGCATTTGTCCCAAGACACTGCCCTGCGGTACACCAAAATTTATATTTTCTTTATTGCTTATTATAGAACCAGGAACCTTTTTCATTTCATTTACAACGGACATACAAAAGCTTCCATTCTTCTTATCAATCGATTTTTCAATTTATTTAAATATTGTATATTAGAAGACATCCTGTACATAAACATGTAAATATAATAGCAGAGAATTTAAAATAAAAGAATAAAAGATGGATAAAAGTTTAAATATTAAAGAGCACTTTTTTTTTTGTTTTTTTTTTTTTTTGTTTTTTTTATTGAATTGTTAATAGTATAGATTTTGACTTGAAATAACTAAAATTAAATTTGTATTAATCGAAAACGAAGTTTGATAAAAATTCCAATTTGCTCTTGTAGCTATTTTCAATATTTTAAATATTATCTTGAATTATTCTGAAATTAAGTTAATTCTAAAATTGTTTTGTAATTAAACGGAAATGAAAGTACTGCAAGAATTAAATATTAAATTAAATTAGATAGGAGGGAATAAGCTTGCATATGTATAAATTATTTAAAAAATATTTTGCGTATTCAGTAGAAGATAGAGATTAAGTTGAAAATTAAGTAGAGCATCACTATCGATATATTTAATGTTAAGGTGACGTTGATTATTTTAATTTGAATAAAAATTACAAGCTTTGGAATTTATGAGCGATACAACTGCGGCACAAAACACCTCTTATTCGAAATTATTTGAATAAAGGAAATTTTCATCTTCCTTCTCTGTTTCTATTCCAGTTAAAAGGTACGTAAGTATCAATTAACCTATATCACAAATAATTAATAAATCATTCATAGAAGGAATAGCTTGTGGCCAACTTAAGTTGGGTAGAATTGTTGGTACCCAATATTTAAAAGTGGTAAAAAAGATGATCTGAATAATTACAGGCTAATTTGCTTAGCTCCAAGCCTATCCAAAACAATGAAGAAAAGGTAAATATTCAATTATGTAACTTTTTGACGAAACACGTTTAACAAACGACAATATGGGTTTAGAAAAAAGACAAACACAGAAACAGCAGTTATTGATATGTAAGATGATGTTCAAAAATTGAAAGAAAAAGGGTAAATCGTTTCTCTTTCATTTATAGATTTAACTAAGGCATTTGACATGGTAGACCATGAAATACTGTTAAAAAAATTTCAAAGTTATGATGGTGTAAAAGTAGTTGCATCCAAGTGGTTCGGTTTTTAGTCATCGTGAATAAATGGACTAAACTGCTTGAAGTGGTTAACCTTTTTTCTATTGCAATTTTATTTCTAAAGTATTTTTTTACGTGGTCCATTCTGGCTCGGACCGCCGTCTCATATAGCCGTCTTATAAGAATTATCTCTTCAAATCGTTGAAATAAAATAAAATAAATAAAATAAATGTTTCTATGCTACCACGCAGCTGTCTATAAATATCCTAATACTAATGTTTTATACACGTCTAAACGTTTCATATTATATTTTTACCCATATTATGTATACTAATCGCAGTCTGGAGCACATGTCTTGTGGTACACTAAACAAATCTACATTATTATATTATATTCATAATTATTAAATGATATTATAAATAATTATATGTTAATAATTTATAACAATCAAATGGTATATACAACACTTGACTCCTAAAAATTTGTACATAGATTGATCTTTAAAAATAAAAATACACCTGTATCACTGTTTTTCTACGAAGTTTAGACAATAACATTTAGTTTTAAACGTAAATAAAATACAAGTATTCGAATGAAGAATACATATTGATATTTGATCTCAAAATAAATGACGATGGTGTATGTGTATACCAAATAAGATCAAACAAGAAGTAGAATCAACTGATTGGCACAACATTACAAAATTGGTTAAGGCATAAAGACTAATGGCAAAATGGGCAAAATATGTAATGAGGATGATGAATCCATATTGAAACACTGCAAAAACTTGAATTTGAAGCTGCAATTTTCCTGTTCGCCGACATCTTCTTAATTTTTCAAGCAGAAAATTTTGGCGAACTAGAATCAAAAATGAATAAGGATTTAGTAGTGATTAACGAATGGATGACAACAAATAAATTAATTTTTTAATACAAAAAAGACAAAATATTTGATTATCGGTTCATTCTCGCGCTTATTAAATGTAAAAATTTTAGAAACAAAATTAGATTAAGTAAACGAACTTAAATAAGTATCTTGATTTTTGGATAGATTCACAATTTAAATGGAATATGCATACAGAATATCTGAGAAAAAAGCTGAGGGCTATTGCAGGTGTTTTTGGCAAAATTTCGTATATATTCTTTCATGCAGTTAAAAGGTCCATATTTATTTTCACAGCCATGTTAACTATGGTGTAAAAATATGGGGAACAGCGTCTAGTAGTATCATAGATGAAATCCAAATAATTCAAAATATTTATATAACTACAGTTGGCTTGAAAAAACCGTGTATATTCATGGCCAAAATAATATTCTAAAAATTAAGATGTTCACGATATTGAAACTTCAAGACTTAACACCACAACATCTCTTGTAAAACAGAAAGATAGACATCAGATAGATACTAGAAACAAAAACTTGATTCATCTTGAGCGAAAAGAGACATCACAATTTGGTTCATTGACAACAATGCAGGTGTACAATAATCTGGATAACAATCTAAAGTTATACTTAACTCTATTAAATTGGAAAAATAATTAAAACAAAAAATTTTATATACATACAAATTTTAACACTTGAAAAACTTTAAATAATTTTGTAAATATCAAAATCATAATTTTTCATTTTTATTACTCGTACATAATAAACCTAATTACTAATTTTAATATTGCTACAAATAAATTGAACAGACATTTGATTAATTTATAATATTAAACTTTTTACTTTTGTTATATTATTTGATTACACATTTACACTTGCTATGAATTAAATTTTAATTAAACTAAATTAAACTATGTATGATGTAAATAATTGATATAAATAAAAAAGAAAAAAGTAAATTTATATAAAGCCTTAGAATGATAGAAATCTCTTTAGGTATTTAATGGTTGAAAATAAATAAATAAATACCAAAACAATATCAAACGCAGTATCGTACAATACGATGAAGATCAAGATGGATGGACGAAGTCGAGAACAACTGTCGAATCGAAATGGACAGTTGTACAAGTTACGGCAGAATGAAGGCAAGTAGTAAACGAACCTAAGGTGCCTATTACACATCATTCTTTTCTTCTTGTCCATATATTGACAATATATTGATCAAAAGAATGACGAGAGATTACACATCAAACATGCACTTATCAATCTGTTTATCCATATTTGGACATTTTAAAAGAACATATTGTGGAAGTGTTCTGAATATATTGATAATTTCGAAATATATATGAATATTGAAAATATAATTTCTGGAGGAATGTTTTTGACTTCAGTTTAAATTGAATTTTGAAAGTAAACAAATTATTTTTTTGCACATTTGAATAATATATCAATTGTTTTTTTACAATAATTGCTATAATTATTAAAATTAATATAAAAATTGTTCTTTTTAGAATTACATTATAAATTAATTTATAACCTTATCTGAAGATTCCCAAAAAAGTCATTTTTTTAACTCCGCTGATTTTGACAGCAATATTGATGACAATTTTGACAGCAAGATTGATGAGAATAGAACCACCATCAATCATTTCTCATCAATCAACGGTCAATATAATCGACAATATATTGACAATATATTGACCATTGATTGATCATTGATTGATGTGTAATAGGGGCCTAAGACCTATCCTGAGCTATAAAACGAATAGTTGATGATTTTCTATTAAACTTTTCAATATTTTCTTTGCAAAAATAACAAATAAACATATAAAAATTTAGGAAATAAATTAAGAAAATTTAAAAAAGAATTCAAAATAATTTTAATTAAATAATTAAAAATTATTTTAATGATTTCCTTCCAAATTAATTCATGTGGCAGTAACTTTGTTGTGTACAAGTTTGCTTTTCAAAAAATATTTAAAATAAATATTAATTTTTATTTTGTTTTCTTTTTAACCCTTTTGTGGACAATTAAAAAACATAAAAAGAATGTCCAATAATAACCAGCAAACAAAATATAAAAAGCAAAAAAAATAATTATTTCACCTGTTTCTCGTTTTGCTTCTTGTTTTTATTTTCATTTAATTTTTTACCGTTTTAACTTTTTGTACTAGATAGATAATATACATACTAGATATATGTATATATTATACATATATATATATTTATTTCTAGTTATGCACATTGGAAAACAAACAAAAAAAAAGAAAATCGCTTTGTACATATCAATGTGTGTATGTATGTACATCAAAATATGTAATAATATTATTAGCACAATTTATATATACTATATATACCAACCAACATACATAAATGTACATACCAAACCAATAATAATATGTAACTATGTATAACAGAAAAATTTTCATATTCAACATTTTGTATTGTATTGTAGAAAATCTTCTTCAGTTGTTATCTAGCCACGTGCTGATGATGTCGCAATTGTAGCAAAAATAAAAATTGCGCAATAATACCGTTATTATAGTATACATTTAACGTTATTTCGATATTATTTCCGTAAATATAAAAATTAAATTATGATTTTTACTTAAAAAGAAAAAAGCAAAAATAAAATCAAAAAAGAAATTAAAAGTCAATTTTTAGAGTTAAATTTTTTTTTTGGCTATAGGCAAAAAAATTATCATTCAATTCAATTAGTAATTTTTTAAATTAATTTGTTATTTTTGTTATTTATAAATATAAAAAGTTTAAATTAAAAGTTTTATTAAAATCAAAACTACATACCATCAACATAATATATAAATATATGTATGTTATATGAAAAAGGATATAATAAATTTTTATAATAATAACAAATGAAATAAAATAAAGTTTAAACAAAAAAAAAAAATCAAATATAAATCTAATCTAGAAATAATAATCTGTAAATAATATTATGTATTATGTATATATATATACTAGATATTTAAAATACACTTCTTAATCTATATAAATAATAATTTTACTAATTATAATAATTTATTCATTAAAATTGTTATCCTTTTTCAAATGTTATGGAACACAAATTAAAAATTAAGAAAAGATATACAAAAAAATCAGAAGAAAAGTAAAAAAAAAATAAAAAAAAAAAAAAATTAAAATAAAAGAAAAATTGTGTTTTAGTAATTTTTGGTAAAGAAAAATATATTTGGTGAATAAAATTTTGTGAAACTCGTTTTTGTGGGAAATTAAAAAAACTAAATTTTTTTGGTTTCTTCTATAAAAAAACAAAAAAAAAAAAAGAAAGTTAATTTTTTCATGTGAATTGTTAATTTTTTGTTTTTTTTTTTTGTTGTATATTTTTTTATTTTTATTTTTTGTTTTTTGTTTTCCTGTTTTAGTGTATTTCTATATATTCTATAATTCCTTAAGGATATTTTTAAGGATAATAAACATATATTGTAATAATATTAAGTATATGTGAATATATTTTTGTTTTTTTTTTCTTATATTTTTATTATTTTTATTATTGTTGTTATTTTTTGTTTTTCTTGTTGTTTTCATTTTTAAACATTTTTGTGGGTTTTTGTTTTCTGAGTATATGTTTAATGAATATATAATATTACCAGAAAATAATTTACATTAAAGAATATTCAAATTTAATATGCTATATATATATATATGCTATATATGTTATGTATATCTAGGAATATCCGTTAAAAAAATATATATAGAAAAAACAAAAATTATTTACTTTTTTTTTTTTAATTTTTAAATCCTTGGTGGAAATTTAACATAATGTTGGGAGATTCTATTAAACTTGAAAGTAGGGAAATTCTATTAAATTTTAGTGAAATTATTCTAATGTTATAAAGACAAATAATTAACCTAATAGCTGGTTGGAAAAGAAATTACCAAAAAGTTTAAAATTTATTTATTTCATATTTTTATTTTACATAAATATAATTTTAATTTTAAGCGTGAAAAAATGTATTTATGTAGTATAAAAGTGATTCTTCTTACAATTAAATTACAATATGAATAAGCAGTTCTATTTTGAATTCGCATTCAGTGAAGAACATATTTACGAAAAGATAACTTAACATAATGTTAAGTCATTTACTAATCTATTTAGTATTTCTAGGCGGAAAGTTCTATATTTACTTCCGCCACAAAAATATTTTACAATTTGATTAAATGAAAATATTTCCCGAAAAGTTAAGTTAGTATTATTTTAAATAATAATAGTAACAAAAAAATTATATGATTATAGTATCGGCATGTCAAAAAACATAAAATTTGACAATTATTTTTAATACAAGGTGTTTGTAGTGATCGGAATTGTAAACAAAACACATTGTGTTTTCTGTACAAAGTTGTTTATTTTATATATTTTAAAGTGTGTTATTTTTGCACTATGTGAGGTCGAAATATTTTTTATTAACAACATTCGATAATTTATAAATCGTATCGTACAAGTATTATATTTGATGGAATATGCTGTTAGGGTTACTACTTTGGCTTAAAACAGACGTTTGGCTGTTTCTTTTTCAAATAAAACTTGGTTGTTTGGCTGTTTTCATTTAAATTTGGATGATTTTTTTTATAGCATGAAATCTCTTAATAAAGTCAAAAATTGATTTTTTTTTTAAAGTATGAAAATTTGAGACAATCTATAGTTATGCAATTGAATTGTCATAATTTATAAATGTGATGTCATACTGTTAAAATATCAATTATTTGTTGCTGTTAAGGGACTTTTTGATAAAACGAAAGTTTAAAATTCGGTTTGGTTCGTTGTTTAATAAAATCTATATGTGAATCCTATATTCAAATTAGATCTCAATTAATATGTTAATATTAACAATAATGAAATGAATTAATATTTTATTTTAAATTTTGTTAGGTTTTTTGTTATATGAATTATTTTTTTTATCTTACCACTATTAACTAAAAATCATGTTTAACTTTGGTCTTATTTTACAAATACAGTAAGTAATAATCCTGATATTATTAGGCAGTTCATATCATTTTATCCAATCAAATAAAATAAATTCATATTATCAAAAAATAAAATAAAAACAAGTTAGATCAGACCAAAAATTGCACTAGAATGTTTTCTATAGAACTCAGATGTAAATATTATTCTAATATTGAAAAAAGACCCATGATTTGAACTTTAGCTGAAATCCATTTTTTTTTTAATTTAATGTTTATTTTTTGTACTTATTTATTTACAGAATCTTGAAAAGAGTGTGGCTCGTGCTAAATAATATAAATTATAAATGTTGTTTAAATAAAAAATATCAGCATATAAAATATTAATTAGAATTTGTAATGTACAAAATAAATGTAAAAAAGGTATTATTGTTGTAGTGTTATGTGAAAGGTTTAATACTATGTGAAAGATACAAAGAAATTGAAGTTATGGAAAATTAGAAATTTAAAAATAATTTATATAAAATTTTCCATAACCGTAAATAAGGTTATACCATAAAATATATCAAAGTGTATTTATTGTATCGTATTATTAGGCATTATTAGGGTATGGGTTTTTGTTTTTAGGTTTTTTCTTTTTGAAATTGTTAATATTTATAAAATTGCATTGCTTGTAGTTTATTGTATAAATTGAAATAAAAATTGATTTAAATTGGTTCTAAATGATTCAAGTGGTAGGTAGCTTCAGAATGTAAGTGGTTTAATATCATATGCGTGTACTTTTTGATTGTTCACAAGATTTGTGATATACTATGCATTCTCTTATATTTAAATAGTTTTACCCTGTTACAATATTCTACTATTATTATACCTTACTGTATTGTATTGTTTTTAGCTTTAATGACCATGAATTTGATTTTTTTTTGTATTTATTGATAGTTTTAATTAAAATATTGTTTTTGCAGGATTGAATTTCGTTGTTTATTTTAGTTTCTAAGTTATTTTCAGAATATACTTGAGTTATTCAACTTAAGTCATGGCATATTTTGTATAATATAATTTTTTTTGTATGAAAATTGAATTTAGAAAACTGTAGGTTCTTTAATATATGACACTACAATATGAAAATTTTATTAAACCATTTCAGAACAAACCAACAAAAAAAATCTTATATCAGTAGAAATACAAAGAAAAAAAACTTCCATTAATTTGGTACTAACTATGCTTTTTCTCTTTCTCCAAAGGGTAGAGATCAAATTATTTTCCACAAGTTTAATGTAAGGGGTTGGACAATGTTTGTTTGCTAGACTATACATAATTATCTTAATATTAATTAGTTTTCTATGATATTTTATTGCGAAATTCATTGCTTTTTTGTATTTTAGTTTTTAAAAATATTTTTGGGGGTTGGATATTAGCTTCGATCCAAATAGATTCTCCTCTGAACTACTATAAAATGATAATTATAATGTCCCAACGACCAATTACCCCTCCCGTGCCGCGCACGCGGGGAGTCTCCATTCTCATTATTATTATTATTTAGCATATGACTAAGAGTGTCGTATACAAGGTCATCACGGTTCTTGGAAGAATAAAACTCTTCTTATTAAAAGTATAGAAAGATTTTAATAAATTAAATTATTCAGTATGTAATACTGTGACGAGCATACACTCAATGAACTTTCATTAATTAAACTTTAATATTTATTATTATATTTTAATTTTATTCAAAAAAGAATACAAGCACGTGATAACCCTTAATGAACAATGTGTTAGTAAGGAGAGAATTGGCCAGGAAATGCTTAAAACAAGCATGCAAATATAGATTTCATTCCGATTAATCGGTTAATCAATAATCGGTCCTTTTCCAATGATTCGATTAATCGATTAATCATAAAAAAATTATCGATTATATCCGATTATATTAATGAAGAAAATTCCATTTACTCTCCTCTGTTTTTTAGTTTAACAATTATAGTTTGCAGAACCAGATGGAATTCTCAGGTTGCAATGATCAAACGCTTTTTAAGAGTAAAAGATTACATTAATAAAGCATTAGATGAAATTGGTACCACCAAAATCAATGATGAAAACATCAAAATATTACAAGAAATGTTATTGATTTTTGAACCCATGGAACTTGGTGTAAATGAATTGGGAAAAAATAATACGAATTTATTAAAGGCAGAAGCAGTTCTTATGTACATTTTCGAAAAGCTGAAGAATATAAATACAGAAATGTCGCTTAATTTGTTTGCAATATTAAAAAGACGTATCGAAAAGCGTCGAAATAAGGGTCAAATTTCTCTCATGTATTTTTTGAAAAATTGTACTTATCCCAAGCCAATGAATTTTTGTCATATATTTCGAAATCTGATATAACTTTATTGGCCAGTGAAATAAACGAAACATTATAGAAAATAACATAACAAAAGAAGAAATATTAAATGTTGAAGAAGTATCTGATGGTGAATCTAAATCTGAATCTGAATTTAAAAAAATGCAAAAAACTATTGATTCTTTTTTGATGGTTCCGAAATCCAATAAGTCGTACAATATCAAAAAAGATTTCAAAATTGGAGAAGGAACTAGTCAAAGAAGCAAACAATTGGAAAATCTTTATCAATCCCTATTGACTATTCAGCCATCTTCGACAAATAACTAGTGAACGAGTCTTTTCTATTTCCGGAAATTTTATAACCAAAATTAGAAATCGTTTGAATTCTGATACTTTAAATGCTCTTGTTTTTTTCAAATTTTACTTCAATAAAGGTTAAATTTGAATTGTGGTATAAAAAATTATTCTTTTGTTTTAGTAGCTACTCTTTTTCAGGCTTCCTTTTTTAAATAGAACATTTGTACATTTTTGAACCGATTAACCGATTAACCGATTAGTGGTAAAAAGAATAATCGACTAACTGATTATTATAAAAACAATTAATTTGAAATCTCTACATGCAAAACAAAAAAAGGGGGAATTAATAAACACGATTAAGGAAATTAGTAATTAGTTATAAATTGATAGAATACTAAAAACAGAAACAAAAATAAAATCCCTAAACGGAAAAAATGGTTAAAAATCTAGTAACTTTGATTTGCCCTCCAACATGTCAAGGCAAATCAAAGAACAAAAATCAATAAGCAATATGCTCACAAGTCAAAAGTTGAAGCAATTTAAAATCTTCAATTAATTAAAAAATTATATCATAGATTTAGACTATCTTCCAACATGTCAAGATAAGCTAAATCAAAAATTGCAATTCTAAATTATGTCGAAGAAGCATTAGTCAATTTATTTAGGTATAAACTAAAGAAATAAAAAAAAAACAAGAAAAAGAAAGAAAAAGCAAATAATAAAAATATATATACATACATGCAAAACGCAATTAGTCAAAGACACAAAAATAAAAATAATAATAAAAAAAATAAACATAATTTATATACACATATTAAAAGTATGAAAAACTACGTATACTACATGTATTACATGTCCTTCAAAAACTTATGACCTGTTTGAATAAAGCAGGTTCTTTAGTTTGGATTTACTAATGTGAAAATCGAAGACATTAGAGTTATTGTTTAAGTTACGCAACACTCTTGTAATTGGCTCATTCTTTCCATAATCCGTGCGATGAAACTTTAAACGAAAGAGGGCAGAATGCCTAATAGAACGAAAGTTGATATTGAAGTTGATATTGATAAAAGTACTGTAAGTACTTCTGAAGTAGTTGTATTGATGCAGTTTTGGACATTTTCTTCAATGGTTTTCGTAAAATTATATTTAGATATTTGAAAAATTTTAAAGTCTTCTTATTAAGAAGCCTAACAATATTTTTCATCTTTTTTTAATTTCCTTGAAATAAATAGAATATTCTTAAAATAGATTAATTTTTCTTGAAAATAATAATAATTTCAATTTTAAAATATGTATAAAAATTAAAGGGATTACTGTTGATAAAATGTATGTGTATCTAATCTGTTTAAAAGTTAATTAAATTTTATTTTAGCCATTTAACCTTATTAGCGAATGGCCATATTTTTGATTTCACAGACATGTACAGAAATCTAATAAAATTAACCAAAACTATTTATAAATAAAAATTAAAACAAAATCATGAATTTGAATATAAAATGAAAAAAGTGTGAAAACTTAACAGAGTTATTAGTAATAAACAGAAAAATTAAGAGAAATATGAAAAAATCTATATATATATATATATATCGAGACAAAGATCTGATACTATAATGTTAATATAATAAAAAAAATGAATTTAATATAATAGCAATAAAATAGACAAAAAATATAATTAATTATTTATATTCCGCCCTATGCCCCACGGATGGTGTTACAGCACATGATAATAAATTAATTATAAGAATTTAAGTAACAAATATTAATGCCACAAAAAAAAACATTATTTAATTTTAAACGAAAATATTTTGGCGAACGTAATAATACAATCCAGTTTAATTATCATTGGTCAACCCCTCGATGCCCATGTATTATATTCGCAGTTCTGTAGTGCGAACAGCCTTAAGATAAATGAACTGAACACTGATTGGCATTTAATCATCATCATTGGTACACGTAGGTCGGTCCGACAAATTCCGTCACTGAAAACTGATTGGCATTTCATCATCATCGGTACACGTAGATCGGCCCGACAAATTCCGTCTTGTATTTAAACATTATCAATTTCTGATTTAGCAGTTAACATTTTATTTGTTTACACTTTTTATTAGTCATGGGATCGCTATTCCATATTACTTACACGATTGTGAAAAATTTCTTTTAATCAAACTGTTTTAGTTGTCGACTATTTCGAACTGTTGAGAATCTGCAACAGAAAATATAAAACAAAAATGTAATATTTTTGAAATAAACTTCTATTTTTTGTATGTGTTCTATTCGGTAAGTTACGTTTTTATATTTACTGTAATGTTAATTTATTTATTTATAAAAACAAGTTATATCAGACCAAAAATTGCACTAGAATGTTACCTATACAGAGCTCAGATGTAAATATTATTCTAATATTGAAAAAATAAAACGCAGGACAACAGATTAACCTGCAGGCCAACTACAGGCCTGAAATGTTAATTTACTTAAATTTATATTACATTAAGAGAAACAAATAATGGTTTTGGGAACATATTTATTTATCAATTTTATGGTAAATCAATTAATTAAATATGAATAACTACAACAATTATCAAAAACTTGGGCTTTCTCAAAGAGCACGATTCCATTTTATTTAAATTATTAATTTTAAGCTTTATAATTAAGTTTTTGTTATATATAAAATTTCAATACTTTAAGAATAATACAATTTTTCAATTTGAACGTCCATACCTGAGCTCCGATTCGAACCCGGGACCTTCTAATTGGTAAGCAAATGACATAATACACGTATAGGTAAACTTAACTCTTAATGAAATTAACATGAGCATTTTCCAAACATTTTCCGAAAAATTTAAATCGTAAAATACTTAAACAATATTTCCATTAGGGGTCATTTAAAAATTCGAAAGCAGAAATTTCAAATTAAAATAAAACAACAAACACAATCATTAAAATTATAATATTAGTATTTTGTATTCATATATACATATATACTTTATTAACATACTTAAATATTAAAAATATAATTAGATAAATAAAATATTAAGTACCTAGTAGGTAAATATATACAAAAATTATTTCAAAAATTATTTCGATTGAAGAGCTCTTTTCATTTATCTTTTTTCCAATTAACTGAGAATGAGAATATTTTTTTTCAAATATGAAGGATTTAATTTTGAACGCTTTGAGCTGTAAACCTCAAACCTCAAACGATCAAGGTATTCCGAAAAAAAAAATTTAAAAAATAAAAATGGTGTGAGAAGTAGAATAAATGAAAGAATTTAAGAGAATTCGTGAAGGTCTCCATTTTTTGTCTCAGTCAATTTCTTTTTCTTTAAAGTATCTATAAAAAAACAAATGAGTGGGGTTTCAATCAGTTTATAAAAAATATATATATATATATTTTTTTTTTGCATTATAAATTTTTTTTTTACTATGGATCTATAAACCTATATAAGGTCTTGTAAGGGTCTCAATTTATAAATATTTAGTGAATTGAATTTATTAACCTTTAAATATTTAAAAACATAAAAAATTGATATTTATAATTTTTTATTTTTTTTATTTTTGAATATTGATATAGCACAGTTCAATGATCTGTATTTGTTGTTGTTGTTAGGTAAAATTAGGAAAAATAAAGAAACCTCGAATTTATGTTGATTCAAATAGACTTAAAACAACAGTCCATTGATTTTTAATATATATATTAATTATAAATTTTTATAAATGTAGACCTTTTTCTAAACAATTAAAATATTAAAGGTTTTTTACTCCTTATTTCACTTCCTTTTTCATTTCATATTATTTTACCCTTAAGATTTTTGAGAAGAAATTGTAGATTATTTCATTTAACATTTTATTGCAATTTTCATTTTTTCACCACAATGTTATTTTATTTTTCAATACATTTTTGTTTTTCGAGCAAATAATATTAAAAAATATGGGAAATAGTTTTTGACTTACATGGTGTAGTTGTTACGTCATTTGTCTACTAATTTTGAAAGTTTGTTTTTTTATTTGTTCGCTATACACGCCAACAGTTTTAAAGATAGAGTTCTGAAATTTTGCACAATTGTTCATGGTCAAGAAAGGAACTGGACGCGGTACTTTACAAAGCCATCAAATGACAGGTTTGGGTCGCTGCCTTTACAACTCCTATCATCTTTTAGGAATATTTAAAAAACCAAAGGTGTTACAGGCATGAAAATTTACACTTCAAAATTCACAAAATTTACACTTCAAAAATAAAGAAATACGACTGTTACTGATTTCGTATAAATAACATTTGTAATGAGCTAATGAATAAGACTAATGAATAACACAGTTCGGTGAAGGCCAAATTTCAGAAGACTTAAATGTCATAATTGGAAGAGCAACGATCAGTACAATTATCCAAAGTATTAAAGAATTGACTGGAAAAATTTCTTAATTTTTGGAATCAGTACAAAAATTTCATTTAGCTATGTGAATTAGCTCCAAAAAAATTGACAGTTCGTGTATCAGGTCGTATATTCATGTATATCCAAGTCAATATATCCAAGTCAATATATACCCAAGTCATATATCCTAGTCAATAGATATAGTTATCAATAAAAATGAAGCTGTTAACTACCGAACAGAGTTTCTTTATTCGTTGGATTTGACACGGCTTCCTTGTCAACAATTGGAATTAAAATATTGCTTTTACGAAATTTGAAGCAGCCAAAATTGTGGTACTAGATTAATAATAAGAACTTTGCATACACATTTCATTGAAGTATAATTTAAAAATGATTGTGGAAAAGGCAAAGATATCTTTATTTCAAGAATACCGCAATAGCAAGGAGCGTGTTTGTTTATACTCTATCAGAAAAAACCCGAAATATTTTTTACAAAGAAACAATTTTGATATAAGTATAGTTTAAGTTTTAGTATTGTTGATTTCGTAGTGGAAAAAAATATGAAAATACTTTTGATAGGACAATTTTTTTCAATTCGATTCATAAATCAAACTTCATTGAAGTAAATTCTATACATTTTGAGCTCGACCCGTCGACATAACGTCGACAAATTTTATTTAGTTATTCATAAAATAATGAAATTTAATAAATATTTTTGAGAGTAGGTATAAATTTTGGTATTGTTTTAAGTAAAATTTAACCGGTCTATTTAAGTTATGGCTAAGTTGCTGACGATATTGATAGCTTTTTCGACATTTAATTAATTGATATACCACAACAATAATAAATGAATACATAATTGAAAAACACATTACACACGTTCCACTTTAAGTAGTAAAAATTGTTGTACAATATCTAATGTACGAAAAGGTAGTTCCACCTAAGTTACTGAAAAGAACATAAAAAACAGAAGCCAATTATCATGTACCATAATATCTACTTCATATTTATATGACAATGGTTGATGGTAATAATTATGACAATAATAATAATAATAATAATAATAATATTAAGAATAATAATAATAATAAAAATAATAATAATAATAATAAGAATAATAAGAATA